>JAQOWM010000491.1:0-600000 GCA_029041755.1 Resseliella maxima
TAGTTATGTTATGATTATTTTAATGCCAACATAATTAATGTTATGTTATGTTTGAAACACTATTCATCTTAATAACGTTAATAAGATTCCACCATAATAATAACATAATATGTTATTAATATGTTTGGAAAATCTTATTATTATGTTAATAACATAATCAAACATAATACAATACCAAGTCTCATGATTTTTCGGATAAATTTATTCTCAATTGCATTTCAAAGAGGAAAGAAAACCCACGTTGAATTTCAAATTGATTTTTCTCAGCTATCCGGTAGGAAAAACGCAAAAATAAATTAATTTTTGACTATAGTAAAAAAAATTTCAAGACCTATCAACTAGAAGTGTCAGTTGCCCAGGCTGATCCATGGATTCTCAGGATTTGGCCTGCATTCCAAGGCTTCCTATTTGGAATTTCATATAAAAATAAACATAAAATTATGTACACCAATTTTTCATGAAATTTCAAACAGGAAGCCTTGGAATGCAGGCCAAATCCCGAGAATCCATGGATCAGCCTGGGAAACTGACACTTCTAGTTGATAGGTCTTGAAATTTTTTTTACTATAGTCAAAAATTAATTTATTTTTGCGTTTTTCCTACCGGATAGCTGAGAAAAATCAATTTGAAATTCAACGTGGGTTTCTTTCCTCTTTGAAATGCAATTGAGAATAAATTTATCCGAAAAATCATGAGACTTAGTATTGTATTATGTTTGATTATGTTATGAATATAATAATAAGATTTTCCAAACATATTTATAACATATTATGTTATTAATATGTTAGCATCTTATTAACGTTATTATTATGTTATGTTCGGCCAAAATAAATAATATTTGATTATATTATGGTTATGTTATGTTATATCATACTACTTTTTTAATAACGGTAAAGCTGTAGTAGTTGTAAAAAGCGGGTTTCATCCACGTTTTTTAGTATTAGTGCACACACATACGCACACATACACACACACACACACACACACACACACACACACACACACACACACACACACACACACACATACTCTCTCTCTCTCTCTCTCTCTCTCTCTCTCTCCTCTCTCTCTCTCCTCCCACTATCTCTCTCATCTCTCACCCCCCCCCCTCTCTCTCTCTCCCCTCTCTCTCTCTCTCCCCCCTCTCTCTCTCTCTCTCCTCTCTCTCTGAAGCGGGTTTATCATGCGCACATACTCACTATCTCTCCTGTTTCTCTAAAAACAAACAGCCGTATTTTCAAAAGGCAACCAAAATCAATGTTTATACGTTGAATGATGGCAATAAATTTAATGCCAAACAGAAACAACAACAACAATAATATTAACAAAAACCATTTTTGCCAGCAAAAATGGGTCTCTTTTGGTAATTTTCCACCCCAATAAAGTGTTTCCACATCCATGTCATTGGTGTTTTTTTATTTTTTTCACCCTGCTGTCATCGTTATTTTCGATTGAATCAGGTGAAAATTGGAAATTGTCATGTTTATTTACCGGAGTCACAATGTTTATGGAAGCAATGTTTTTATAAGCATGCTCGGTTCGTATTATTATTGTTATTATTATTATTATTGTTCATCATCCCATATACTAATACATTACGCACCTAACATTGACTAGATGGCGCCATAAGTACGAAAATGTTAAAATATTCGAAAATTCACACTACAAATTGTGACTCCGTATTTACAAAAGAGATTTTACCGTGTTGGGTGCCGAAAACGACTTTGTGATGCCAAAAACCTCAAACAAACAAACATTACATCTAATGACATATCCACAAATTGTTACATAGTCACATAGTCGTTGCATGAGGAAAAACACACAGAAAAAAAACAACAACAATAAAATACAAGTTATAATATCCTGTGTCAATTGCAGCAAAGTGTAACGTTAATGGAATTCTGTAAAGAAAAAAGTATTTGCTTTCGCTAGAATATACACGCATACTGAAATTGTCAAAAAAAAAACAGAGAAAAAATATATGGCGATGAAAAATTTTTGATAAAAAAATAAAAAAAATTTTGGGTTTTTTTTATTTTTGAATACATGACGATTCGATATGCAACTATTACGTAATTTTTATGCATTAATGAAAAAAAAAGGAATTCAACCAGAAATGAGTTTTCTTTTTCATTTTTTATTTTTTCAAAAAACTACAAATATATTGTACACTAGTTCGTAGAATTTATTAAGTTTTTAAGGTTAAATTTATCGGATTTCTTATCATTATTTTTTCTCTTTTCTAACATATTTTCAACAAATGCTTCCATCTTTATCTTTCGTGAATTCTTGTCCTTGTTATAATGTTCAAGTAATTTAACTGCATCATAGCGATCATTATGTAATGCAGCTAGTGCTATTCGGTACTGTTCAATAAATTGATTTCGTTCGAAATCGGTTACATTACGACTTATATTTAAGTCATAATCCAATGGATTGTATATGTACATTGAGTCTGAACTAATATTTGCTTTGATTTTTCCACACAGCATAGAAATGGAAAAATCCAATCAATAGTTCAGACAATGGCATTGTATTTTTGGTTTTGAAATTCAATTTCGATAGATTTGTTACATATTGATTCGTATCATTCACATTTTCTAGAAATGTAAAATCATCAGATGGTGGAATTATCGGTTCTGGTAATTGTTGTAGATAAAATAATGCTAAGCATGTCATCATAAAATTTGACACTGCCAACGATGGATATGAATGGATAATATCAAATTCTTTAGCCCATGCACGAATAAAGAATACAAACGATCGCACACGTTTATCAATTTCACCCATTATATAAAAGATTTCCGACATTTGAACTCCCGATCTGAATGTGAATATAATCATTTCAATTAGAATGCATTCGCAAAATTTATCGTTTTACTTACATATTACTTATTGATAAATCGCATTCCAAATTTGTATGTTTTTGAATGTATTTGATGATTGGCACTTTTGCATTCAAAACTGGTACTACATTCACAACGCCATGTAACCAATTTCGGGCAATATTTGATATTACAAATAAATTATTGCGCGTTGAGTTCCGTTGTGATGTATCTGTTCCACCTATGAAAAACGATCAATAGAAAATTTAATGAATTATATACTGAATATGCATTTAATTTTATGTACCCAATTCCATTGCATTCAGTGGATTTATCCTCTTGCGATTACCATATGACATTAGCACCATATCTAAATCAGATTCCATTCGACCAAAACCATTGATGGATGAACCTTAATATAATAAAATCTATCACATTTTGGGAACATATTTTACTCTATTTCAGATTTATTAAGAATGGCTCATGGTTTTACTTACCGAATGGCAATACGGTTGGGTTTTGGAAAACACCAGAAATGGCTTCTTCAATTTGAAGTGCTGTCAAAAACCGCAATCGGCTCGATAAATCGCTCAATTTATTCACTGAGTACAACTTCATAATTTGCTTATCAATGGTATTTTCTTTACGTATCAATTGCAGAATATCATTTCGATTCGTTATGTTTGTTTCCCGTTTATAATTGTATGATTTTATTTAATTGAATTTAAAAAATCTGCTTTGAGTACGGATTTGGTTATCAAAAACCGGATTTCCAGCGTGATAAGCATTTTTGAATCATTTCATTCGCAATACCTTGATTAGCAAATTCTATCAATAGGTATGATTTTTTGTCACCTTCAGATTGAAATATATTTTGTAACGAACCGCAATGCAACATATAAGCACTTAGCTCATTCATAGATTTTCGATCGTCAGGAGTTTCCACTAAAATGCTCCTCTTGGCTTGACTTCGGAATTATTAAGCCGGATAAATGTCATTTTGTCGTTTAAGAATTTATTGAAATAAACATGCATTTATGAACAAAAGAAAATTGGTATCTTTATCAACGAATTATAGCATAATTATTATACGGTGGATTTCTTTTATTGAAAATGTTAGCGTTTACGAAGAAAATGATTTGCATAGTAATTCGAAATTTTTCGACGTACATCTGGCAATACAAAGTATTGCCCGACATATTAGGTTGACATTTTTTTGACAGTGCACAAATTTTGCACAACAAAGAAATTTACACAGCATACAGATTTATAACAACAACAACAACAATCATTTAAAGACCATTAATGCCTTTCAGCGTCTGGTCTGTCTTGTAATGGTCGGCAGACAGATTTATGCATTAAAATTTTTATTTCGTAAAATCATTATTATTTTCAAGGTAAATTGTATCGTAAGTATTTGGAATTAGTGAAATGTGTGTGGAAAAACAAAATTGACATCAATTAATCCGTGTGAAATTTGTTTTTTGTGTTTCACAATTTCTAGCAAGATGGGAGACAAAATGCAGAAACTGAAAGATGAATTGGAGAGTCTAAGGAAAAGAAGTGCATCACGAAAAAGAGAGCGCGTGCAATGGAATGAAATGAATGATGCCAACTTACCACCAGACAAAAAATTGGAACGTTTAAATTATTTGGAATTAAAACGTTCACGTAGTCGTGATCAAATAACACACATGAGGTTATTGATAAATGAACAATCAATGGACCAATTACAATCAAGGGCACAACGCTTTTTGGATTTGATCCCAAAACTTGAAGAATGTAAGAATGATACTTTCCGTTTGTTCTCCTGAATTTACATTTTAAATGCGTGTATTTCAGATAAAAAAAACATTCGTGCAAAAGAAGCTGTTTTGGCAACTGAAACAAGCCTCAGCGTCAAGGAACAACAACAACAAATGAACAGCATGAAATGAACAACAACAAATGAACAACAACAAATGAACAGCATGAAAGCAAAACAATGAATAATTATTGTAAATTGTGTATCACAAAAATGTTGTATCATAAAGTTCGTAGTAATTTGGTAAAATAAAAGTAGGTATGTGTATTATTTTTATCATGACTTGTCATCACAAACTTGAGGATTTGAAAACAAATTCAGTGTAAATAAGCAATTGTGAATTTAAATTGAAATTTCATAGACTTTGATACATTATCAACAAATGATTGAATCATATTTGCATAAGAATATGATTGTCAATTCAAAAATAAAGTGTTTGATATGAATACTTCGGCGAGACAGTGGTAATGTATATGAATTAGTTGAATGAAAATAGCTGGTCAAATGATACTATTGTAATATGAAAGATTTATGTTTATTTTAATTAAAAAAAGAACATTGTGCGGTTTATAGTTTTTTCTTCAGCCAAATGATGGTTCATTTTTTTGGTAACATTTCGATCTATTGAACGAATTTAACGTATGGTGTCATATATTGCATTCAGCAATCCTCCGATGAACTCCACCTTTTGCCTTTCCAGGGAGAGAAGAATAGCTTGATTCTGATTATTGTCTCGTATGGCATCATCAAGATCTTGGTCAATTTCTTCGCTTATTACTTCGATAAGACCAAGTTTCACATCCAATTTTTCAACGACATGTTGAAGGGTTGGTATTTGATTGCAACGCATACAATGCGGTTGTTGTTGATTCAGATCTACTGCGGCAAACAAATGACAAAAAAAATGCATCTGCGCACCGCAATCGAAACAGTAAAGTTCTTCTGGTTCAATATTTCCACAAAAACAGCCAATTTGGTTCATTGTTGATGTTGATGAATGAAACCAAATGTAAATAACAACGTGGGTTGCGTATAAAGTGACAGTTGAACAATGACATTTAAAACCCTTAATCAAAATGCGCTTAAATTTGAATTTTTATCGATTTGAATAATATCGCATTTTAATTGTTCTCAATTTAACTACTAAATTAAAAGAAGAAAATAAAATAAATGATATTGTGTTTTTTTTGTTTGTTAAAACATCAACCTTTTTTGTGTACGCAATAAAAATCTTTTTTTGTTTCTCTTCAGCAATTCAACCAAAAAAAGAGGTTTTTTTTTCTTCAAATGAATCCATGAACAATTTTACATACGATCCCATTATTTGCTACTTAATATAAATGTATAAATAAAAAAATTATCTACAATCTTTCACATTTGGAAACACAACGCCATCATTGTCTTTTACAATTTCATCTTTCAATGAAAAATGTTTCTCGTGTTTTCATTATGCATTGATTTTTTTGGCATTGAAAAAACAGAAAAAAAGTCTATAGCTTAAAAATTACGTTATTACGAGTGGGTCGTCATCATCAAAGCTAGGCAAATCATTGATATTATCGTTGATGTTATCATGATGATGATGATCGATGATGATGGTGTGTGTGTGTGTGTGTGTGTATGTGTGTACGTGTACACTAATACTAAGAAACGTGGATGAAACCCGCTTTTTCATACTACTAATTGTCAACTTTTGAATTGGATTGCATCTTATATGAATGGTAGAAAGCAAATTGTCAAGATCAATAACTGTGAGTCTGATCCAATTGATGTTACTTCGGGGACTGGTCAGGGTTATCCCATTGCTGCAACATTGTTTGTATTATTTATCGCTGATCTTCCCAAATTCAGTGGTAAATCAACGATTTTATCATTTGCTGATGATGTAAAACTTTCTCATCACATAAATTCAATTGATGACTGTCTTACTCTTCAAGAGAGTTTAAATAATGTTGTTAGTTTTTTTGAATTGAATTTATTGAAATTAAATGTTAAAAAAACAAAAAAGATAACATTTCATCGCTTTGGTAATGTGACTGATTTTAATTACAGTATTTATAAGTCAGTAATTGAAAGAGTTAATCAAATTAAGGATCTTGGTGTCATTTTGGACGAGAAACTTAATTTCAAAGCTCATATTGAATCTATGATAGCTAGAGCTAGATCCAGACTGGCTTGGATCAAACGTTTTGCACATGAATTTAATGACCCTTATACAATAAAAATATTATTTTTCAGTTTCGTTGTTCCCATTTTAGAATATGGATCTCAAGTATGGAATACACGCAATATAGGACAGTCGAAACGAATAGAATCTGTTCAAAAACAATTTTTACTGTATGCTCTGAGAAGATTCAAATGGGGCGATGGATTCCACCTACCGAAGTATGAACATAGATTGCTTCTACTACAAATGATTACTTTGGAAAATCGCAGAAGTATTGCTCAAGTAATGTTCATCTTAAAATTGATCAAGGGAGAAATATGTTCGGAGACCCTGTTGCAAAGGATTCAATTCAGAGTTCCATATCATTCTGTTAGAAATATTGAATTTTTGAGGATAGGTACAATGAATCATGGTTATCAGAAATATATGCCATTGATAAACTTAATAGAAACTTTCAACAGATATTATAATGAAAAAATTTTGGATGAGTTTGTAATTGATTTTAATATTAGCTCAGATGTGGTTAAGAAGAGATTGACTACAATGTTTAAGAATTTGATCGAATAGTAAATGATTGTTTATCTTGTTTGGATTCATTTTTGTAGTTCAGCAATCACAGAGACTTGCTCCGAAATCATTAGGATTGGCAATGGATTGTTGATTCGATACGATTTTTGAATCTGCATTTATCTTTATATTTGAATTAACTGTAAATATAATCTATAATATTTTAAATAAACCACCTTTGGCGAAGAAACGCTGTTTGGTGCCGTAATAATAATGAATGCACAGCTATTGGGGTGGATTGAATCATATCTATTTTTTCATTTATTCTCTCATTTGCTGATGATGTAAGACTTTCACACGACATAAACTCAATTGATGATTGTTTTGTTTTCCAAGAGAATTTGAACAGTGTGGTAAGGTTTTTTAAGGGGAATCACTTAAAACTGAATGTTAAGAAGACTAAAAAGATGATATTCCATCGTTTTGGAGATGTTATTGATCACAGATACACCATTAATGACTCAATAATTGAAAGAGTCGAACAAATTAAGGATCTTGATGTGATTTTGGATGAGAAACTTAATTTCAAAGTTCATATTGAATTCATAATAGCCAAGGCTAAATCGAGACTTGCTTGGATCAAAAGATTTGCAAGAGAATCGAAAAATTGTTTTTTACTTTCGTTATTCCAATTCTAGAATATGGTTCACAAGTTTGGAATGCTTACAATCTGGGACAGGTTAAACGGATAGAATCGGTTCAAAATCAGTTTTTGCTATATGCTTTGAGGAGATTCGAATGGAACAATGGTTATCACCTTCCAAAATACGAGCATAGATTGTTGCTGTTTCAAATGATCTCTCTGGAAAGTCGCAGGAAGATTGCTCAAGTGATTTTCATATTAAAATTGATCAGAGGAGAAATTTGTTCTGATTTACTTCTGAGGAAGATTCAATTTAGAGTCCCCTACCATTCGGTCAGAAATAATAAATTTTTGAGTATCCAACATACATTAAATCATGCATATCAAAAATACATGCCTTTGTTTTTTCTAATTGAGACTCTCAACAATTATTATAATGTAAAGACACAAAAGAAAAAAAAAAACACTTTCGGAACAATTTGTAATAGACTTCAATGTCAGCTCGAATTTAATTAAAAAGAGGTTGAATGAATTGTTCAAGAGGCAGATGGATTGATCACTTTTCTCTGTATCTTTGTACGATTCAGTATTGCAGTTAATAATCGCAGTGACTTGTTCCTAAATCGTTAGGATTGGCAATTGATTGTTGCAGTGTTTTACATTGATACGTATCTATCTAAAAAATATCTATATCTAGATGCAAAATGAAAAGTCGAACATCTGTATCTAAATCTAGATTTATTTATAAAAATGAAAATATCTGGATAATGGCCGACCATTACAAAACAGACCAGACGCTGAAAGGCATTAATGGTCTTTAAATGATTGTTGTTGTTGTTGTTGTTGAAAATATCTGGATCTTTATCTGTAGAAAAATAGATACAAAATATATAGGTTTTCATTGAAAAAAACATCATATTGCTAATTTTTAATTGTGTTCAATGCCATTTAATTTTCAGTGAAATTAGCACTATTGAATTGTTCCCATAATAAATTTGTAATCAATTCATTTCGAAAAAAAAGTTATTATAATTAATCAAAAGAATTTTATTCGCATTTCTAAATGAAATTATTTACATATTTTACACAAAATAGTTTATTAATATTTTTTAACGAAACAATCTTTTGTTGCAAAATTCTGGTTTGTCCCAACAAAATCGATTGTAAAAATGAAAGAATTTTTTGAAATAATATTGCATTAATAATTTTTTTTACAGTATTATCTATTTGAAAATTATAGATAGATATCTACACTCATAAAAAATACACTCTTGATTTATTGACTAGTGTCAATTGAATATAGATTAATTGACACTGTGCCTTTAAAACTGATCCGTTTATTGCCACATGTCCAATAGTTATTTATTGACATCGGGCAATAAACGTATTCGTTTTGTACATAAATGACACTTGTCGTTTAACAAGAAACGCTGTACGGTGCTGAACAACAATAATAATAATAATATTTTTAATTTAGTAAATTTCATCAATAAGAAAATTTGTGTTTGGAGTGCTAAACGACTGATAAACTTAAAAACACTTTAAGTTACATTATTCTTAATTGAAATTTCTTAATAAAAAAAATTAAACTCCAATCAATTTGGGTTCTTTCTTGCTAATTTGTGTGTCACAATGAAACTACTGGATTTTTTTTTGGAATAAATAATTCCGTTACAAAAACGATGGAAATGGCGTCAAAAAATATTTTTTAATAACAATGTTATTAAAATATTAATAACATTTTTTTTTATTAAATATCTAATAGTATTATTATTACATTTTTAATTATTATTGTGGATGTTATTAAAAAGACCAAAAATTGTTATTAATTAATAATAGAAATGTTATTAATTTTTTAACGAATATATGTTATTAACTAAAATAATGTGTTATTAATTTAATAAGAAGTTCCTGTTATTAAAAATTTTTAAAAAAATTTTTAATAGGAAATCCTCTTATTAAAAATATTTTGTTATTAGATATTTTAGCGGCTAAAATATTAATAACAGTACATCTGTAAATATCAGTGATACTGAAGTATACAAAACTACTAAAATTTTCTCGATCGTCTGAAAATATCTTAGAATTTAAATAATGCCGATATCAAAAATAAACGTAATAAAAGTAAAATCTTTTATTTTGAGATTGCATTTCCACTATGGTAGAAAAACAAAACCTTAATATTCTTGATGTTAATATATTTACAAGATGTCTTACATCCGTAAGATGAACATTTCCGCACTGAAAATCCAATGCATACAATTTATCCAATTTCTGTTACGAATTCGTTACATTTTATCGTAAAATAACATGTTTTACGTTTTTCCATAATCGACACCACTTTCTCTTTAACTAAAGTAGTCCCAAACTATGATATTTTCCTTGGAAAGGAAAATTGTAGAGGAAATGCGTTTATGAAACCAAAATAAGATGAATTAGGCTCGATATCTATTTCTCCGTTTAAAGTAAACCCAAAATGAATTACAAATTATACTCAAAATAGCATTATTATTTCTGGTTAAGGAATTTTCCACAGTAACACTAAATTTAGTGTCAATAAAAAATTAAAACCTAATTGTTTTGGCGAAATAATAATAAAATATATGGTTCGATATCATAAAATGCCGTTTTTATGTACTTTCACATACGGAATGTAATTTTCCACCGAACATTTTATTCGGGGACGAAACAAACAATGGAACCGACTCTTTAACATTCGAGAACCTATATTTTTTCCCCAAAATAATATGAGTTTCCTATGAGAAAACCTCCGAAAAATACCTATTTTGGGTACTTTCCCATACAAAAGTGCCATTTTTCACCAAAAAACCCATCTAGGGACCGAACGAACTCACATTCTGATGTTCAAGGACCCACATTTTTTTTGCAAAAAAATATGAGTTTTCTTTGACGAAAATGCCGTAAGATGCCTATATTTTGGACACTTTTCAAACAAAAATCATCATTTACACTAGATATATCTCCATTTAACGGATCCACTATGCGGTCACCATCCATGGCTAAAAATTTAATGGTTTCTATTCCTGAACTATCCTAACAATTCTGCATCATCAGATTTTTTTTTTTGGGCTCGTTGCAGGGGCGTAACTAGGGAATTACTTATCTGAGGGTGCTCATATTTCACCCAGTGATAGCTGACCCCAAAAAAAGACATATTTTGAAATAAAAAAAGGGGGGGTTTTTGGAACTTTTTGAAGTTATGGGGCAAAAACGTCAAAAATCGCCAAAATTCAAATGTTGTCTGATTTCGAAGAAAATTTGTACATAGATAGAGTATAAAAAAAAGGAGAATTTTGAGGAAAAAAACTGGTCCAAAAACTGGTCCCAACTGGTCCAAAAATGGTTTTCTAACAATTGGGACCAGTTGGGACCAGTTTTTGGACCAGTTTTTTTCCTCAAAATTCTCCTTTTTTTATACTCTATCTATGTACAAATTTTCTTCGAAATCGGACAACATTTGAATTTTTGCGATTTTTGGCGATTTTTGACGTTTTTGCCCCATAACTTCAAAAAGTTCCAAAACCCCCCCCCCCCCCTTTTTATTTCAAAATATGTCTTTTTTTGGGGTCAGCTATCACTGGGTGAAATATGAGCACCCTCAGATAAGTAATTCCCTAGTTACGCCCCTGGCTCGTTGCGTATGATATATCGTGTTAACAAATTTTTGCGTACAGCATACAGTGTACACAAAAAAAAACTGGTTTTTCGTGTTCTCCTATAGGTTCAAAACGACGAGAAAAAATTTTGGGTGCCGTTAATTTTTTGACCGATTACAATACTTTTACGCACAACATGTTGTGTGTGGAAAAGTAATATTTCTGTTTTATAACAAAATGTTAGTGAAAGTATTATAGTAATCTTCTTTATTTAATAACATATTCAAAAAATAACAAGTAGAAATTACCTTCTTTTATAAATTACTTATTTTATTATTTTAAAAATGTATTCATTGAATTCATTAAACAAAACAAAAATAAATTAATAAATTATATCCAATATGTATAAAATGTTGAATTAATCTTTGCGAACGTCATCTAGGTGTCAGAAAAGTCTATTTGGATAGATTGTAGTGTAAATGATTTCACCAAATGTCATATTCTTGAAATCAACTTCAGTTCAATAAAATCAGATTCGTGCGGACATTGGTGATTTGTTTTGATAAGTCTAAATTGAATTGTAATTATAACAGACAGAAATAAATAAAATTGAAAGAAGAATTAATTGAAAGATAAACATCTCAAAGTTTGCCTCAGCGTGAAAAATCAAGTTAATTTTAACCAGGTTGGCATACTTTCAATTCAAAGAAAAAAAAATCAAAGCGAAAAGAGAAAATTTAAAATCGCATACTAAGCAAAATCAGATCATGAATGTGCATAAAGCAAAACGACGACGTTTGACCAAAGTTGCTACTTGTTCTTCTACAAGGCATAAATTATCTGAGACCGATGATGCTACCACATCAAAAAAATCACAAAACCGCAAATCAGACGACATAAGTTCATCAGATGAAGAATCCAATAATGACGAACCATCGCTTGCAACGTGTCGACTCCGACACGGACTGAACACAGATTGTCTGTGTGAAGTATTCAAATTTCTCGATGTCTATGATTTAATTCAACTTTGTAATTTGGATGTTTACTTTCAAAATTTGATAAAAAAATGGGTCATCGGTGGGAAGTTAATAAACTTTACAAAAATGGATCCATGTTGGACAACAGACAAAATTTTCAAAACTTTCGGTGAGACGATGCGTATAATAAAAATTGGCGAAGAAAATACGCTTGGCAGCTTTGATCATTTTCTAAATTTTATTATCAAGTATTGTACAATTGGTCGCTTGACAAATGTTGAACTTCGATTTAGTTCACCATTAGCATCGAAAACCATTATTGAACAGTCATTGCCGTACTTTTCAAATTTACGGAAATTGGTGCTCAGTAATAATTATTTTTCACGCATATCATACGATATTTTTTTAACAGAAATTTCAACTACCGCAATACATTTAACACATCTTACATTGGAAGGTGTTAATGTATCCGGTGAATGGTTAATAAACGAATCAATGAAAAATTTACAAGAGATTCGTATGATCGCATCACGTTTTGATATGAACATCAATATGACTGATCTATGTAAATTCTTGCGTTCAAAATCAAATCTCGAATTATTCAGTTATGTGGGCAAAGATGATATGACAAATGCTGCCGAAGTGATGACAGAACATTGCCCGAAATTGAAAACGTTTGTGAGTTTACAGTTAAGAAATCCATACAATCGTGGTATGACGAATATTGATGCCCAGATTATGCACAGATACAATTTTGTTCGACAATTTAGAAGTGTTAGGACACTTGGAATTTCATCATATACACAATGCGGAAGCGACCTTTATTATTCAATCATTAAAATGGCCAAACAAAATCAAATTGAAACGTTGAAAATTTATGTGGACCGAAACGATGCAATTATTTTACCTGTGGAAAATCAAAAGCATTACTCACACAATGAATTTAGTCATTTTAAATGCTTAAAATCGGTTGAACTTCAAATAAAATGTGATTCACCTGAGTGTGATTTAAATGCTGAATTTATTTGTGAATTTATATCCAAATTGTCAAACATTAAAAAATTCAAGGTTATGAGTGAGCCAGCAATATCGAATATAAATAAAATTGTTGAAATGGCACCTCATTTGAATGCACTTGATATATCACAGTTGAAAATGAAGTATTTACCAGTGGAAATTCGAAAAATCATTGTTTCCATTAGAAAATGTCGTAATCAATTAATTCTAGAGGGTCAACAAAATCCTCAAAAATTCCATCTCATAGTGAACGAAGAACAATGGCGAGAAGTGCGAGTTTACAAAGATGTGGACATTATTCTAAAATTAACGGCTGAAAATACAGATCGTAATCATGCGTTCAAAGTGAATGGAGCCTAATGACCTTAAATAACTTATGAACAATCATCAATATCCAATCATTCATAGATTGTTTTAAGCTCATCAAATCAACAAATTTTTGAATTTAAAATTTCGAATTTTAGTTTGAACTAATTCGTTCTAATATCGGAATTGTTAAGATAGATAATTTTTTTTATCTATAAATCATTGTTATAGTATAGCTCTTCTGTCTGTATTTTTCAAGAGAAAAAATTTAATTTAAAACAAATTTTCTTACATTTATACCATAAATTACTTTATAACTTTCAACTCACAACTCACAACTCACAACTCACAACTTTCAACTTTCAACTTTCCAAATTTTACACAAATAAAAATCGAAATAAAAATGATGAAATATTGTTCACAATTAATTGTATAATAATGTTCATCAATTAAACATTATTTCAGCATTAGATAATTTGAAATAATTGTGTATACTGTACCTCCAAATGATTGAATTGACATATGGCACACAGTTCCATAAAAAATAAAAAAGGAAAAACCACTTTTTTTTACTTCGATACAACATAACTTTTTTTTATTTTCAATAAGTTTAGTGCAAATTAAGTAAAAATGATCATCTTACTGAAGTAAAGCAATAATAAAATGAAAGAAGTGGTTCTTTGTATTTGTTTTGTGTGTGGACAAAAGGCATTAATAAGATCCGAATAAATATTTTTGATGTTATAAATAGAGATATTTAAAGCACATTCACAATATTTTGCATTGCATGTTTATTCTTAAAAATTAAATTGAATATGAAAAAAAGAGATAGGATCAAATATGTTCAAAAAAATGAAAAGAAATTTGCTTAGCTTTTAATTCAGAGTTTGGCTCGGTGTGCCTTGTATCGTTATTGTAGGCATTTGTGATCATATTTAATAATAAATTTGCTCTACAAACAATATATTTTTTTCAAAAATCTTTACTTTTTGCCCGTAGAATTTGATTTATGAAAACAATTTCAAGTTAGTTGAATAAAAATTACCACAGTATTGCAAAAACGACTTAATTATTGTAGGAATAGATGCATTTGTTGTCGCAGAGATTTTTGTGATTAATACATTCAGTTATTTAAATTAATGTCTGCAAAATTTGCGTCTTAATTAATAAGTGAAATATAAGATAGGTTTGATTATTTATTTTTCTTTTTCTTTTTCTTCTTCAATTCAAAACAGCATATTTATGGATCTCCTTTCGGTCGCACCAAAAATTATTCATGATGGTTATGCCAACTAAACTAAAGTACCCATTTATCATATTGACAGGTGATTCCTTTGTTCAACCAAAGTTTTGTATTATTTTTTAAACAAACCAAACGATGGAGAGTCAGCAAAATTCATGAATTTCTCACTTAATGATGAGATGAATGTCGACTTTGCTGAAATAATGAACATTTATTCTTGTATAAAACCAATGAGTTTATCTAAAATTCTAAATACATACCCCATCAGCATTTTCATTTTGCGATGTTTCATTACTTGTGCCTGGGCCACTGTAACCAGCCATATTACGTGATCGTCGCTTTTCGGCGCTTCCGACTCGTGCTTGTTGCACCAATTCAATCGCATCTTTTTTACTGCGTATTGCACAATCTTCTAATGTTTCGGCGGCCTCATATTTACCTAGGGGGAAAGAACGAAAGTAAATAAAAATAAATATTATAAATATCCTGGAAATATTGCAAATATTGGAAATATTATGAATATTGTGAATATTGTTAATATTTATAAATATACTAAATATAATAAATATGTTCTCTTCTTCTCTCCTTCCATGATGTGATTGTGTCGACAATGTCACCATGTTGAATGTTGACTTGATCTCAGCTACCAAATCTCAATTTCAAGCAATACTTTTTTGCCATCAACAATATATTCACAAATGCTAACTTATTGATAAAAATGAATTGAATTCACTAGATATTTCAAATATTTATGATGTGTATTTTTGAATCTAGCAAATATTCCATAAATATTTAAATATCGCGTGAATATTCTGAATATCTACTAAATATGTATATTCATAAAGGGTCCTCAGCCCCTAGATATTTACCTTGACGACGATATAATGCACCAAGATTCTTGAGTGTCGTAGTCACTGTTGGACTGTCAACTTTTGCTGCTTTATGCCAACCACCGTACTCGCCATAAGGTGCACAATTTATGTTCTTATCCTTGTTTTCTTCACGTTCTTCTGCTACCTGCCAAATGGGCTTATTATCACCATCAATTGTACCAAATTCACGCTCATGAGCCCGTGTCAGTACTTGTTTATAAAGTATTTCGGCCTCTTTGTATTTGCCCTGTTTTAAGAAGCAGCTGGCCAAATTATTTTTCGTTTTCGCTACATTTGGATCATCTGGGCCTAGTGTCAATTCGTATATTTCAAGTGCTCGCTGGTAATATAATTCCACTTCATCGTATTTGCCTTGATTTTGACATAACAACGCTAAATTATTGAGTTGTTTTGCGACATCAGGATGATCGCGACCGAGTGCTTCTTCCCGAATTTCTAATGCTCTTTTGCAAAGTGGTTCAGCATCTTTATATTTACCACGTTTACCATATAAAACTGCCAAATTGTTTAATGTTGCCGCAACAGCTGGATGATTTTCACCGAGTGTTTTTTCACGAATCTCTAATGCGTCATTTAAGAGATTTGCAGCTTCTTTATATTTATTCTGATCACGGTATACCAATGCAAGAATGTTCAACATTGTTGCTACATCTGGATGATCATGTCCGCTTGTTTTTTCCAAATCTTCCAATGCCTGTTTGCATAACGGAACAGCCACTTCATATCTATGGAAAAAAAAATAATATTAATGTGATTGATTGAAAATGTGTCAAGCAAATAACGAACTTTAATATAATAACTCTAGTAGTTGATGAATTTACCTCCCTTGCGACGCATATTGAATTACTAAATTATGTAATGTGCGTAAGCGAGCAGGTATCTCATAACCGCCGCTAGCTTGATAGGCAATTTGATTTGGTGGCGTTGGTGATAGCTGGCTTCGACTTTCTTGTTCCTCTTCGGGGAATAGCTCAACGACTGGATCAGTTCTTGATTTTGCTGTGGCTTCTTCTTGTTCCTGATTTTCGTCATATTTCTTAACGGATGCCATAAATTCTAAATGTTTCTTTTCTTCTTCGAGCTGAGCAACACTTTGTTCTGATGCTTGCAGTTTTTGCTGTGTATTCGCCAATTCATCACGAAGCCATGCATTTTCTTGACATAAACGACGCACTTGTGTGCGTAGTTTTTGTTTTTCAGCTTCAACATTTTGCAAATGCTGTGCTAATGCCATCATAACTTGTGCTTCGCTCAAGCCAAGTTCAATGTTCTCGATGTTCTTTTGAACAATGTCCGACTTTTCATTTTTAGCTTGCCCATAACTGCTGATCAACGAAACGTGTTCCACACGTAACGTTTCCAGTCCTTGTAATACTGTTCTTGTACCGCTGATAATTTCTTCTTGAGTCATTTGCGTCATTTTGCCAATACTTTCAATTTTTCTACTGTAAATTCAAATCAAAATTAAAAAAAGGTGATTTTAAATGAAAATCCAATAATTCAATAATTTAATTCAATATCTCTTATAAATGAATTTTAGAAATTTTTCTAACAGCTCAATTCGTATTTTAATTTTACGTTGATTTTGTATAACTCAATAAATAGTTAAATAACTAGAGTGGAAATAAACGCATCGAAAAGAGAATATCGCATTGTTAATTTTTTACACAAAAAAAGAAGAAAAAAGTGAAGACTAAATTAATGCACAGCATTCGTCAGAATCAGTATAACGATTGTTTCATTGATTCACATGCAAAACATCATCCATGAATAATCAAAATATGCACATTTGAAAACTAAATCTATCGATTTTCCCTTCCCTTCAGTCAATTGGTAATATAAGTGGCGGTCGTATAGCGCTCACAGTACATGCTTTATTGTATGTATCACGATGGTGAATGAAAAACCAAATTGCGGAAATAATATGCTCTGCTGCACACCAATTCGTCGATTGAAGATGAATGAAATTTTGATGAATAGAAGAAAAAAAATACTGTGCAGATTTATATATCTATACTCGGTAATTTTGACTTTACTTACATTCGATAATCATTAATAGCTTTTGACATTTTTGTAAAAAATATTTTTTGGTTTCACCAGTACAGCTAAATAAAACTAGAAGTATCAAAATTGAAGCACACTCATTGAACACACATTTTATCTTCTCTTCATAATATAGTGCAATGTAATGATAACTTATTTAAAAGTGCTTGTCGACTTGAATCATAATAATTATTAATAGTTTTGAAATTGTTTAAAAAACAATATTTAGCTGTATTAATTTTGCAAATTTCGGAGAAAAATAAGAACAAAATGGTTATCACAGGCACTATTCTTATTTGCATCAAACAATAAGAAGTAATATTGATGAATAAATTTTTCTGTTTGTTGAGTATTTATTTATTTATGAATTTTTCGTATCAATTAATTTGTGCACACTTTACATGAGAGAGACCCTCTATGCGACTACCATTTTTTTCAAACCGTACTACACCCAAGCAATGTGACCAATCAACTAAGAAACATATGTATACCGTAACAGCATACAGTATACAATTCACAGTATGCGAATCAAGACGAAACGCAATTTCAACGCGTCGCGACGTTCATTCAAGTTGCTTTCCAGTTAAAATTACTGATTCACTTTATGAATTTGGCATATTCTACATTTACAGAAATAAATATACACTACCCCATGTATATATGGCCTATACTTTATTTACTAGTTGTTTTTCATTGATGTATATGATAAAATATTGTTTTGATGATAAATTAAATTCTCTATGCATTGCAATAAATATGCATTAAATATATTTAATAATTTAAATTATTTTTTAGCATAGCTATTAAAATGATACTTTGCTATAGGAAACTCTTATAAATAACATGTTTTTTAATAACATACATTCGCTGAATCTTCTGTTAAACTAGTTTTATTTAAATCTACAAAAATGTTATTTATGTCCAGAAATGTTTGTTTTTTCAATAACATCCGATGATGAGTCACTATATACTAATTCTATTGTCATTGTTGTTTTACAAATGTCTTTGAATAAAAGAATATTCCAAACAGAAAACTTTAGCTTCTTTCAAAATGTGAATACAATTTACTTCTCCGGATTCAAGTTACAATATACATTTTAAACATTTAATTGAATTAAATCATTTTAAGTTACTAAATCGATTGCTCTCAAACGTGTTATTAGGTTGTGCATACAAACAACTGGTGTTACCAAATACATTATGGATTTTTTGCAAATCATTACGTACATACAAAAAGATGCGGATGCAAAATGTTGTTATACTTACTTACGCAATTATTTATAAAAAAAAAAAAAAAAATTATAAATTGATTTTGCGGCAAATTGCCGTTCTAAAATTGATAATTTTGAATACTTTCACCAATATCAATTGCACAATAGTCACACGAATTATCGACTTGAACTATCGTCTGTATGGGTTTCAGATTTAATGATTCTTTTCTTCACAAAAATCGTTTAATCTATAATTAATTTCTTCTAATTGACCAAATGAAATTGTAAACATTTAAATATTAACACATAAATTACAAATTTGTTGATCAACGCAAAGAAAGAATGTTCGCGATAGTTTTGCATCTGACAGATCAATTGAAACTTTCATGTGAGTAAAAACAATGGATGAGCGGTTGGTTTCTCTTGTTTCTTTTTGTTTTAAATGTAGTTGAATGAATGGCGTCCAATATACACACGAATACATATACAGATATCAATTTATATATATATGCTGAAATGTCAGCCATCCAATAGCCAGCAAAGCAATTTTTAACAATTTTACCATTTTTGATTTCGATGCATAGAAATATTTATATCAAACTACATTTTATTTAACATAAATATATATTTAGATATCTTTATATTTTACTAAAAATTATTCAGAAATTTCATTCCCAATAGTTTTGGGCCAATTTAGGGCTAAATAGACAGATAATTTGAGCAACAGATAAATGTATATCTGTAGGTCTGACTGTCTGTCTGTATGAAGTGAATAAAAATTACCGACTCAATGTCAAGCAATTTAAAAAAGCGCATATAAATTATTGTCTGAATGTATGTTAGGTTATAATCATCGGTAGTTGGTGAGTCACATTGTGTTTGACATTTCATTGTGTGTGCATTAATTTATGATGTCATTTGTACAAGCCCCCGCATAGTACCCTTTATTATTCTAATCAAGTTCAACAATATATATTCAAAAATTTAACTATATTTCATTTGAATTTAATTGATTGAAATACATTTTAATTGAACATTTTTAACAGAATGTCTGATCCACGAGTACGACAAATAAAAATTAAAACAGGTGTGTTGAAGCGCCTGACAAAAGAAAAAACCGTTTATGAGAAAGAAATTGAACAGCAAAAGCAACGAATTGAAAAATTACGAAATGAAGGAAAAGATGAACATGTGTTGAAAAAGGAGGATGAAATTTTACAAGAATCATTGATGATGGTACCAGATTCTCATAGACGGTAAATACAATAAACTGTTTTTTTTTTTCTTCTCCATTTGGCCAGATTGTAATTTATATAATTATAATTTCAAATTTGTGTGCAAAATCTTCTAAAATAGCCTGGTAAAAGCATATGAAGAACTCAACGAATATCTAAAAGCCGAAGGCGAACTTAAAGAGAAACCAGAATTTGAGGCGGCATTGGAAATACTGCAACAAGCCAAGGAGAAGATAGACAGCAATTAAAAAAAAATTTTCAAATTGACAATTTGATATTTAATATTTGTAACTAATTTAAATCAATTAAACAACATAAAAAAATTAAACGAGTAAAAAAAACAGAAATTATGAATCACAATCAAATACTCATTCCAAATTATCCACCACCTCCAATACCAATATGCACAAATACTTTAATCCATTCGCAAAATTACAGTTCAAACCAATTTGTTTCGGTACAAAATTCGTTCAATTTGTATAGAGATCGTCTTCACTCTTACTTGGAGTCTCGAAAAAATCCAATCATTGAAAATGTACCAAACAAAAAACCAAATTCGATACAATTAAGTGAAGTGACTAAAGATTTAAGCAATTGTGTTCACATGATTAATGAGATGGAAAAGCAAATTGAGATATCATCGAATGATATATCCACTGTCGATGATACAACATGGAAAAATCAAATGTCGAAACTTAAATCTATAACAGACCATTTACCTGTGATTTTATCAAAATATGAAAATAAATTGTTACGAAATGAAATTAATAATTTAATAAAAAGACGAAAAGAAAAAAGAGACCGCTTAAAGAGACGTAAGTCTGAAATAAATATTTCAAAACGGTACAAAGCAATAAGACGAGAAAAAAAACATAAAAAAATTGATAAATGGTTTGAACAAAATACATTTAACATTCGTCAAATGCGCAAACATATAGAAAACAAACAACGTGCTGAACAAATATTATTGGACGTCAAAAGTCGAAAAAATGAGGCCGAAAAATACATTTTATTATTCGAATCAATAAGTGAATTATATCGGATTCGAAACAAGGATAAATACATTACCAATGGTAAAACCTAGGGGCTGAGAACCCTTTATGAATATACATATTTAGTAGATATTCAGAATATTCACGCGATATTTAAATATTTATGCGATATTTGCTATATTAAAAAATACACACCATATCATACATATTTGAAATATCTAGTGAAAATTCAATCAATTTTTATCAATAAGTTAGCATTTGTGAATATATTGTTGATGGCAAAATAAGTATTACTTGAAATTGAGATTTGGTAGCCGATATCAAGTCAACATTCAACATGGTGACATTGTCGACACAATCACATCATGGAAGGAGAGAAGAAGAGAACATATTTATTATATTTAGTATATTTATAAATATTCACAATATTCACAATATTCATAATATTTACAATATTTGCAATATTTCCAGGATATTTATAATATTTATTTTTATTTACTTTTGTTCTTTCCCCCTTAGGTAAAACTGACACACACTTCAATGATGAAATTAAACAATTGAAAGACAAGTGGTCAAACATTGCAAAAACATATGAAGCCGAAGAAACGAAATTATGGACATTTCTCAATTGTACTAGCAACTGGTATAATTGGCAGAATGTATTATTTGGAGAGGCATCGAACCAACATCAAACATATTTTAAACTAAGCCAAGATGACAATTTAGCTCATTTGATTGAAATTCGTAGACTATGGGATAAATATATCGTATCACATAATAATCCATTTGGATCCAGTGTACCATTTGGTTGGGTTATACCGAAAATAATTAGTAATTTATCAGATAAATGGAAAATGTATTTAAAAGAAACTTAAAATTGGTACTTCTGATTTCAAAAATTTAGTTTGTATTTGAATAAAGAAATTTTAACAATTTTTCAATTAAAAACATGTATTTAAATTTTTATTCCAATTCATCAATTAAGGGCGTAATGAAAAATTCGATGTAAATTTGCGAATCACCATCTGATAAAACCATAATTTGAAGTCCAAGAAGACCGGTGCGATCTGTGCGCAATGCAACCTTGTTTGCTATTGCGAATGCTTTCAAAGCGAGACGAATATGCGTCATTTTGTATCGTGCAATCGATTGTTTATTACAATAATAACTAATAAACATGTCACTCGATTTGGCAATTTCAATTTTTGATTCATCTTGAAGCATACCAATTGATGTAATGCAAAAATATGGTGATTTTGGTGAAATTGTCATTTCCAATTCATCAACAGATTTATGAATTTCATTGAATAGATTTGAAAAATCAGCACCACGAACAATTAATGAGTTATAACATTCATCATCTTCATCGATATTATAATCCAAATGATCTTGGCCATTTTTAGTTTTGATTGAAACTTCGGTAATTAAATCATCGCCATCATGTTGTTCTAAAACTAAAATTAATGGCGCTGTTGCACCTTTGTAAATTATCTTCATACTACAATCTGGATTTGCAAATATGCTTAAACAATCAGTAAAAACTGATAAATTCAATCGTATTGATACTTCATCATCGCCCAACAAACGGAATTCTGAAAAGCATGATCGTGTCACATATAGTGATGCTTGTACATATTTTGATTCTTCGACTACCGCTTTGAAACCATCTTCCGATATGATAATGTTTGCATCTTCATTGAAATTTATTGCTTTAAGTGCTGTGTAAAATGTTTTGATGTTATCTAATTTTGCTAAAAATTTGCATTGTGAAAATCCCGATTGAGTCAACATACTTTTTTGTCTAATCAGGCCCTTTTCGAGTAACACTTTGGAATGCTGCATCTATTCGTCCGCCGAAAATTTTGATATTGGAACAATTAACTGAAGTGAAAATGTGAATGCATCATCCATCACTGTCTCAATCTTTATTTTACCAATTAATCCAGCCAATTTAGAAGCTAAAACATGTACACATGTATATAATTCATTCGTACCGATAACTTTTTCTCGAAACGTTGTACACATGCAGTAGTTTATGTTTGGAATCAATTTATAAATTTCATTTTGATCTCCAATTATTTCAATATACTCTCGATCGCCGCTCAGTCTTCTATACAATGTTATTTTATCACGATCAATAATTTCGAATGCATCAAGAAGCAACGAATCAAATATACCGTTCAATTCGAGAAGATCCTTATCAGCAACTAAAATGTAATATAAAATAAAACAATTATTATGAAATTCAGCAGGTAAAGAAATATTCTTTTCGATAAACTTGCATTTAGATAATTGTGTTAATGCATATTCATTTTCAAGTCTTTCAAAAATTTGATTAATAACGATTGCCAAATATGATGGTTTTAATTCCATGAACAAATTTTTATTCATTTACTTTTTTTATCGTGTCGGCATCAAAAAATAACCTTTTATTGAAGTAGTTCTGTAACGACAGTTCAATTGCCTTACAAGTATAGCATATGTAGTATACAATTTTGTTTTTACGAACTGTCAAAGGCCGAGAATAGTTTGAATGTTGAACATTGGCAGCGTGGTAGATCGTGTTTTTTTCATAATTTTGCTAACTCAATGATTGACTCATAGACGTCTCTGTATTTAATCATTCACTTAGTATTGTTGTTGTTTTTGAATGTGCCATGAACCAATAAATGCTAAAGTCAAGTCGCCATATTTCCTCAGTAGACGTCTCGTTCATCTCTCTGAAACTACACTCATTATATCAATCGTCATTTGTACCATCTCAAATTTTCGTTCAATTTTATTTAAATGTCAGAGACACAATCATCGCTGCTGCTAAAAAAACAATTAGCCGGTAAGTGTTTTGTGAAAATTATATATAAAGAAAATTTCTACTTTGTCCATCCCCGTATTGTGAATTCATTTGTTCGCATATACGACAAAGAGTTTGATTCCATGTGAAATTTTATTGAAGTCGATAATCGGGTTTCATATAGTATGCGTAATGTATAGACATATGTATAAATACCGAAAATTTGATTCATACATTTTTCGATGAGCTTGGTCGGCGTCATACAGCTTAGATTCAGATCTTATTTCATGCACAATATACATATTTTTTTCTTCTCATAAATTTTGTCTCGTATTTTTTTTTTCATCGAATCGTCGTTTTAATTAAAAGGAAATGAATTGCTATTTAACAAAAACGTGCATGCTTCCATTAGGTCTCTTTGTTTGATGTATTGGAATACAAATATACATTATACATACAACGAGAACAAACACACTGACAGATGACGGATTGGGTTTTTTTTTCTATACATATGCTAAATAATAGAAATTAAACGTTTTAGTCTACGATATTTCACATCCATTTTTTAAAATGAGAATATTTTTTTCGGGCTTGAATGAAGCTTTTTATTATATCTTTCATGAAATGGCAATATATTTTGATAGAAAATTCTAGAAATGTTCAGCAAAATCAATATTATTCCATTTAAATACGTTTAATAGGGAGAAAATGACCGCAAATGTCTAAAATGAATTCATATAATCTTAGAAATCTTTTATTTTTAAAACCTTCATTGCATTCAATAAATCAATTTTTTATGTTGCGCATGAAATCTTCATAATTTTTTTTTTTTCTTTCAAAGAAAAGTACGATAATTCATTATGCTTTGTGGACAAAAAAAAAATTCGTCGGAAAACTAAATGATAAATGCGAAATACAAAATATAGAATGATGCCGAAAATCTAACAATCGTTTGCTATTCAGATTCAGAGACATTTTCAAATAAAATATTTTTTGCATTTTTTTCAGAGCTGAATAAAAATCCTGTGGAAGGATTTTCAGC
Source organism: Resseliella maxima (assembly GCA_029041755.1). Classification (NCBI taxonomy): domain Eukaryota; kingdom Metazoa; phylum Arthropoda; class Insecta; order Diptera; family Cecidomyiidae; genus Resseliella; species Resseliella maxima. The sequence goes on from JAQOWM010000491.1 coordinate 25,314, forward strand.
TGGTCTGGTTGATGAAAACGATATTCACAAATGGGAGGTCCTAATCATCGGTCCCCCAGATACGCTCTAGTAAGTAAATTATTTATGATGGAATAAACAATTTGAAAAAAAAAAGAAGAATTGATCTAACCTCAATTCTTGAGTCATCAATACAAGCATTGTAAATTTTATGTTATAAAATTATGCTAACTTGTCCCTTTATTTGATTTTCTTTTGATTTTTTTTCATCGCACAGTGAGGGTGGATTCTTTAAAGCTCATTTGCATTTCCCAAAAGAATATCCATTACGACCTCCGCGTATGAAGTTTGTCACCGAAATTTGGCACCCCAATATAGAAAAGAATGGCGATGTTTGCATTAGTATTTTACATGAGCCGGGCGATGATAAATGGGGCTATGAAAAAGCATCGGAACGCTGGTTACCCGTTCACACAGTGGAAACAATTTTAATATCCGTAATATCGATGCTAGCTGATCCAAATGATGAATCACCAGCCAATGTTGATGCGGCCAAAGAATGGCGAGAATCGTATCCAGAATTCAAACGAAAAGTGGCCCGATGCGTTCGAAAGAGCCAAGAAGACTGCTCATAGAGAATAAACATTTACACAAAGAACAAGGCTGGCAAAATCAACAAAAATCAATTGAGACATCCGCTAGAAGAACGAAAAGAGAAGAATAAAAAAAGAAGAATAACATGAAAAAATGAAAAAAAAAAAAAAAAAAAATATATAAAAATACAACGCAAAACTTTAAAAATACTTAAGTGAAATGAGCTGAAACAACGTATAACTATCATATACTGAACATATGCCACTTTTTAAATGCATACAAAATAGGTAGAGAGACCAGCTTCTTTTTTCCTTAATTCAACTCAACTCAGATGTAATACTTTTTCAGTTTTTGTTTGAACAAACAGATTAATATTCGGCTTCCTCAATAATTTGCCCCGATGTTTGTATAGTTGCAACAATTTGATTTTCATTTGAATTTGTGTAACTTTATTGTTTAGAAGAAAATCAGCAGTTTCTCATCTGGATACCCTGTGAAAACATAATACGAACATAAACGAGTTCAACATCTTTTTTTAACATTTAAATAACTATTATGTAATTCTTTTCTTTTTAAGCATAAATTAATTTAAAAATGAATAATAAACAAAACAAAATAAAACCAAGTGAACTTCATACAAATTGTAACTGTGTGTCTTTTCATTTTTTACTCATTTGATTTCTATATGTATAACACTTTAATAGACTTTGTGTTCAACCTTTTTTTTCCATAATTGACTTAACGTTCAGCTTAATCAAACCCGCTTGGATTAAAATTGCAAATTGGTTGTTTTCGAAAAAAAAAAAAAAAAAATTGCAAGCAAAAAAATATTAATTGATTTTTGCTTTCATTTTCTGAATCTGATTATTTTTGAAGAAAAAATACTACCAAAAATACTCACGTGATGTCTGTAAATAATCACTTTCTTCTTGTCGTTGATCTATATAAATAATTTTTTCCTTTGAAAATTTTTAATCTAATTGTATTCGTAATCAGACATTTATTGGAATTTCATTGTCAAATTTTGGTTGTTTACTTCAATATAAGTAGGAGACAAGGAGCAGAGCAGAAGTAAAGTGATAATTTTACTACTACATTATTCAAATAATACCAAAGTAATACCAATAATAATAGTAGAAGACATGTACGTTAGCACTAGCATCGGTATGACTGTTATTATTGGTATTACTTTGGTAGTACTTCTGTATTATCTTGAATTATTCAATAGTAAAATCATTATCTTGTCGTCCCTTTGTAGGAGAAACATCCTTTATACAAATAGGGCCATAACATGGTCATCATATATTACTCCAGATTATTGGAAAAATTTTTGCAATTGATATATAAATTATACGAAATAAATTTTTTCTACGAATTTAATCAAATTCATTTCAGGTTTATTGTTCGGTATATAATTACACTCTTTTGATGGGGAAATTTATACTAAGGATTTGTGTGAAAGCCAAGTTAACAGTACAAATGAGCCAATAAAATAATATGTTAACATGTAAAATTTGTGTTTTAGCTTGAATATTTGAAGCCAACATTTTATTTTTTTTTTAATCAAAAATAAATACATGCTGGATCAAAAGTTGTAATGATTTATCTCGTTGATATCTTTCGGGTATATATTGGATTTCTTTTAGAAAGCGTTGTAATTCAGGCCATAAAATCAGACTTGATGTAACAATTCTTTTCTCAATTGGTTTTTTTTTTTTGATACACTTTATTGCTCAACATTCTATTATTATTATTAAAAATAATCCGATGCATATTAGACTTATGTCAAGTGAACTGTTAAGATTTGTAATTCGAATTCATGATCATGTCAACCAAACACGAAATTTTCTTACTGAAAATGAATTGCGCTATTATGGTGTTGAGTAAAATGTTTATTACTTCTGTCCAATATTTAATACAGCTAAATGTTTTGGCCAAAGGGCGATTCACGAACTTGAAATACTAGCAAAACTAGCAAAAACTAGCAGAAATTAGAAGAAATACAATATTTGTAAAAAGTGTTATTGTTGTTATTATTCACTTTTCATTGCAAATTAAAGTATTTAAATTGATTTGAAGTGTTACAATAAACGACTTTAACAAATAATCAAAACTAAAATCAATTGATAACATGTCATAATATTAATTTTTATACAAAATATTCGGAACTAGAAAACTAGCAAAACTAGCAAATATTAGCACCGTAAATCGCCCCTTGGTTTTGGCTGTCAGCAACAATAGCAAGAGCAAACAATTACGATTTTAAAGATAATATTTTTGAAGATTTCAATTTGTTACTTCGCTGATTATGTCAGTTATAGATATTAAAAGTAAAGATAGACCTGCTATGTGGAGACTGGAGATTACAACTTGAAGTACAGTTGGATAGATGGTAGATATAATTTTACACTTTAACAAATTGAATGTTGCAGAACCTGAAATAAGTTTAATAAATCGATTGTGGATTTTCATAAAATTCAGCGAAACCGATTATCATACAGAGATAAATTGTTAATTATTATTTATATTAAATGGCACGTGAATTTCAACGCTTTGAATGGGAAAAGGGAATGGAAATGAAAATCATATTCGATGCACAAACTTATTTTAGGTGCTGGTTTTATATATACATTACTACCATCTTTTTTTCTTGTTTTTGATCATTATTATCATGAATTTGATTATAAATACCATGTAAATCAAATGAAATCAAATTCATTAATAGATTTTGATAGAGATAATGAGAATCCTTCATATTTGTGTTTTTCCATTTATTTTCACGTTGTATGTTGTTCAAACACAATGGGACCAATTTTTATGAAATATTCTATGTTATACAAAGTAAGTTAATGGAACATTTCTTTTCAATAGTATGGTTTATAACATAAAATGTAATTTTTATAATTCGGATGACTTTGTTGATCATTTTCTTGTAAATATAAATTCTTTGACAGAATTAATGAATGAATATATACTAAAATATATGCATCACCATTGGCAAAATTGCATTGCACAAGAGATTTTTAATCGTAAGAATATATTGAATAATATGAATTTAAATAGAAATGCATTTAATCGGTAAGTTTGTGCCATTCAGCAATTTGTCGACGAGGTGAATTACACACTTCATTCCAGTGGTTCTGTGGTGCTCCAGCACAACGCTTTCCACCTAATTCAAGTCGTCCAATCACCTATATTTTTAAATTTATTATTATTTTTATTTGATTGAAATTCTTACAAAAACATATATCATTTGAATAAATGGCAAAAAAGAAAAATAAATAAACCTCATTTTTGGTAACTCGGTCCCAATCCAGCAACATTAACTCCAAAGAGATATTTTCTAAACTGGCTCCAGCACCCTAAAAACAAAATACAAAACCATTAAATGAAGTTGAAACAATAAAAAGGTTTACTTTGCTAGTCCTTATAAAAATTTATTGATTTAAAGAAACCTCATTCGTTGGAATATCAAATGCAAAACTCTCATTGAAGACTGGGCTTAATGTGCGTTTCTTGACGTGTGTCTTTTTCTTAGCGATTCTTTGTCCATTGCACAGTAAATAGATTTTGACATATGGATCAGCCTGAAATACAAAAAAAAAAAAAAAAAAAAAAATTAAACAATTTATCATAAAAAATTGCATATTTTTTTAGCATTACCAAACCGGTTACATCCATTCGGGGTAAATTTCGCGCCTTTAATAAGACAACAGTTAATCGAGCCGCACCTGGTTGCCAGCATAGTGATACCAATAATTCACCACGACCTTGTGCACGAATCTTTGATTTAAACAAATTTATATCAATACAGTGTAATGTTTATAATATATATATTTGAAATGAAGACTTCAGAGTGAAAATGTTATGTAGAAAAGTTCCGTGGAAAAATGTTATTATTCAATGTATTTTTTGTTGTTTTTTGTATACAATATATTGAATACACTGAATAATAACATTTTTCCACAGAACTTTTCTACATAATATTTTCACTCTGAGCCGCTCAAATTTAGTATATGTAGTACCTTTAAGCTTCTTGGTTGAATTTCCTTGCACATTGCGACTTGTTGTGTTTCAATTTGATTCAAGTCAATCTCATTCAAAGGCAAAATTACTTCACCAATTACTTCATCACGTGAATAACGATCGAAGCTCAATACCACAAAATGTAGAGACATTGCCGTTATTTCTGCCATTGATAATCCGTAGAAAGTAAAATCTTCATCATACACAGGATTCCTTGTGTTACGAACAACACTGAAATATTTTTTTAATAAAATTAAATTTTTTTCTTTTTTTTGATTAAATTACATACAAATTATTTGTTAGAAAATATTTTCAAATAGCATACCGAGTTTTCACTTTGTGTTGCTTATCGGGTAAAAGTTGTAATTTTACGTACGGATCCGTGGCTGTTTGTGTTTTTCCATTTGTTCCATTTGGTAGATCATCGGTGATATTTTTGTATGGTAAACCTCTGCATCGAATAACCGATACAACTAAAGCATTACGTTCGGTTAAATATCTTAGTTTAAAGATTAACGAGCCAAGTTTTCCATATTCTTGAATGTCAGTGCAATCGGAACTAATTGAACTTAAGTTGTTGTTAACAATTGTTGAGTTTTCCATTTGGCCAATGATTTTCGTGTGAATTTCATTCTCTTCGGTATACTTTGGATGTGCAATGATTGACTTTGATCCACCGCATGTTTCAGTTGTCGATAAGCTTCCTGGTAATGGCTTATTTACCGATGTTGGTGATGGTGATTTTTTCAAATAGTGTGGCGGTTGACCCGGTTGACCACCACTGGGTGAACGTACAGCTGTTGTACGTTTTTTTGGATGATAAATCGCCGGATCATGGGTTTTTTTTGAAGTTCGTTGTCTCAAACGACAAACATAAAATGCTGTTGCTATAATAAAACCAGCTACAGCAAATCCAAGAACTGCTGGAAGTACTGTAAATATAGACAATAACGAATTAAATGTATTTCATGTAATTACTTTACATAAATCAGTATTGATATTTGACATTTCAAATGTTTTACACCACAAACAAGTGAAGTCAGCGATAAATCGTACTATCGAATAAATATTTTTGATTTAATCGGGTAATACAATTCTATTTGAATCGGTTATATTCAAGCGTAAATCTAATAAGGTACTCAGTAGTGTGCTAACGACTGCAGCATAAACATCTCACATCAAATCTATGAATCAATTTAATTTTATGTGATTTAATTTGTGTTTTCTTCGTTGTATGACATAGCGACAAAATCGGCAATTGGTGTTAAATTTTACTACTTGATTTTTTCTCATAACTGTGTTGAAATCATAAAAAGATGGGCTTAATACCCGAAGAAGTAAATTTTCAGCAATAGACAAAAATCAAATTAAATTTGTTAATAATATTCTATTGATTTGTTCAGGTTAGGTGCGTGGTTTGCAAGAATATATTTTGTTGTTTGGAATGTCGTAATCGACATGAATTAAATGCTCACAATCCAAATGATGTATGGACCGAACGGAATCGCATGCGATGTGGATTTTGTCAGGGCTATCCTACATTAGAATTTCAATGTCGTAATGATTTTGCACTTATTATGCATTTATGCCAAACTCATCTGCCTTTGCATTGCCGAAAATGTCTAACGGTAAACTCTGTCTATTTTTTTCACATCTTTATTGTTAGCGTTGAATATTAAATATTTCACAGCGTAATATTAATTCCTACATCAATAGCAATGATCATTGGTTTTATTTTTGTATTTTTTTTTCACGTTCACAGCAATTCAGTTCAATTGGAGATTTTTCTGCAACGAATAAGTGTGCACACTTGAATGATGGCTGCAGTTTACAGTCACCAACTAACAGTAAAAAAGAACAACAAAGTGCTTGCATCACAGACACATCAAATATCAATTATATCACAGCTGTTCAGAAATCATCATTTGAAAGAAGTATATCTGATAGTGTGGTCTCCTTACGGAATTACTCAACAATTTTGCATACATCAAATCACCCACTGTATAAAACACAAAGCCCGGATGCGTTGGGAAAAGCTTTGGTTCGTCAAACATCAACACCAATGCATAATAATTTAATGGCAAACAAATCACCCGATTCACAATGTAGTTCATGTTTGGTTTCATCATCACTATCTGGACAAATATCAAACATAAATAGCAGTAGTGATTCAGATACCAGCTCGAATCCAGTATCCAATTCAAATGATATTAGGTAATTATGAAATGAAATAGAAAAGTATTTTTTTTATTTTTGCATTCATTCAATGAATAATTGCATTTATTTATGTAGACAAAATGTTCAACAGCCGAACGTTATGATGACACAAAAGAAAACAACAACGGTTAAACGATCAAGACAGACATTAACAGTGACACCACTCACACGTCAAGTGATGACAAAAAGTATTCATCGTGCCATTCTTCAATATCATAATACACAGCATGGTGTGACAGTTAGTCCGAAATCGCCACTTGATTTACGTGTTCGAGTTACTATTCCACGTGATGATAAGGATATACCCAAAATGAAAGATTGTTCACCAGACATGATCAAATCTGAAGAAAAATCTCTCAAAATGGATGACAACAATATCATTACAACATCGGTCATAATTCAATCCAATTCAGTATGTTCGAATTCGCGATTAAGCCCATTAGAAACGGTTTATGAACAAGAAAAAGATACAAATGTTGAAATATTACAACAATCTGAAATTGAAAATTATGTTACAAACTATGAAAATGTCGAAGTCGCTTGTGGTATCAGTGAAATCAAAGAAACACCAGTTGTATCTACGCGAAGATTGTCAATTGAGAAAAATAGTAATTCTGATAATGTCAACTCTGAAATTTGGTATACACCAAAAGAATCTGTTCAATCTAAACTCATCGAAAATATTGAAGTATGCATTTTCATTGTAATAATAATCACATACAATATAATTCATGGTCTGCTATTAACAATAAAATTCAATAGATTTACACACCAAAAGTATCGAAAAAACGGGCACCAGTTCGTCGTTTTGAAAAAGAAGAATATTCGGATAAAACGGACATTGAATATGAATCAAAAACACAATTTTTAGATGGATCAAAAAGTGAACCGCATAAGCCTTCGGGCAGTAAGCTATGGTCTCTAGTTTCAACATTTTTTCGATTTACATCTCTAACACCGCCCAATGATTTATCGATGCCAGATCTAAAAACCAATGACACCGATTCACATGTACTTATAAAACGATGCGCTTCATTTACTGGTAAACGATTTGATTTCAAATCTTTTGATTAATAAAATACTTATATTAATTATTTTATAGGAATTTTACGAGAAAAAAATTCTCCAATTCCATCGGATGAAGAGTATGAAGTGGATCCATTGCAGCCAATTAAACGGCGTCGTGTAACATCAATCAATTCACCATTACATGAACCGATGACGAACTATAGAAAGAGAATTATGTGTCGTCCACCAATTCGTAGAATGTTGAATAACTGACCGTTTCAGTATTACTTCGTATGACATTTAAATATTTATTCAAAATAACGTTGTTTGTTCAAAACTAAAGATTAACATTTGAAATGATGGATATTTATTAAACATTTTAATCATAATGAAAATAGAGTTCTTTGAAACATGAAATAAAATCGGGACATATATTTTGTATTAACACATAGAATAAAGCGAAAAGAAATGTGAAGAAAAAGTCTGAATTTTATTGACGAAAATGCCTGCTAAAATAAATCACAAACATGGAAAATATGGTATGGCTGTGACGTATAATAGTGAGGGTGGTGATTTTATTACGCAGTAAATGCATTTTTAATTTTATTTGAACATCGATATTTTGATGTCAGATTTTGAATTACAAATGTTTTTTCCAATGAAATAATAATATTAGTGGTGTTATTTATTAAAATTACCAGTTTCAACATTTGTGGCATCAGAATGTTCACCCATCTTGTAAATCCTTCCAGAACTCAAATAGAGTTGATTTACGTGTTTATCTGTGCCAAAAAGTTGTCTATTATCCACTTTTGTTGCGATATTTTAACTTTATGGAATATAAATTTTCTTTTCTATAATAAATTTTTACTTTAGCTAATTTCTTTTTTATTGCAAGAAAAAGAAATATTTTCACGAAAAAGTCCACTTTTACAACATGCTACACTTTTTTCAGTACGGTTTGAAATATTTAGAAAAACCAATATAATTTAGATTTAGAAAAAAAAATTTGAAATGGTTGGGCAATATTTTCAAGCCAAAATAAATATGGAAAACAAACAATTTTTGAATAAAATGTGTATCACTTTTTTGCGTACGAAATTTTTTGCCTACTGACTAGAATTTAACTGAGAATGTCACTCCGTCAAAAGAAACTTGGAGAAATCGATAGATTCACGCAGACGCACTATTAAAAAATGTAGGAGTACTAAATTTTACCTTCTTCAGTACACCATAATAGAAAAGTGGTTGTGGTATTAATGAAACAAAATGTACTTTTTTAGCATTTTCAATTCAAAAAATAAATTGAATTGTTGTTTTTTTTTTGAAAATATTGCTATTTTCAAAGCTCATGAAAACAGCACTTTCCATTAGTCCAACTAACCATTTGATACATTTATGCTAATTTCTATTCATTCTTCAAAACAAGAGGATTAGTCATTTGTGACTCATTGTTATCTGACGTTAAATCATTTATCCTGCACTGTATCGAAGTTTGAAAAAAAAACTGCTCTTTCTTGCATTTAATCATAGGAGAACAATTTGAAAAATCATATTAAAAGGAAATTTATAGTAAAACAAAAATTAATGATTTTATTACAATGTAATAATCATCATACTTGTAAATAAAATACAATATTGTTAAATGTTTAGTTTTTATTACATTTATTTATAATATTACTACAACATAGATAGACATTTCTTCAGGAATATAAGATCTAGTCACATACAGACTACTTGATTTACTTCACATTATAGTGAAAAAGCTGATATAAATTAGAATAGATTTGCAGCTTTTCCACCATTATACCATTTAGTTCTATTTATCCATTCATTTTTTTTTTATCTTTTCGTAAGTTCCATGCGATATATAAAAAAAAGATTATATATCGATTTAACTTTAGACATACAGGTACAGTGTATACTAAGAAAATCTTTTCTAAGAAAAACATGTTGAGCCGTTCATTATATTTGGTTCCAATTTGTACCATCGACAAGAAATGAGGTAGATAAAATTGGTAGAAAATCTTTTCAAATAAATTTGGCACCAAAATAGTCTTCTTCAATTGCTCAAATGAGCTATAAAATATAGGTATTATGCATTAGATGGCGGTCCCATATTTATGTTACTTTTTTTTTATAGAATTTAACGATATTATTTGTTTAAATCCGTAAAATTACAGTTTTCATAAATATTTTGTTTTTTTCATTAAATTATCATCTCTAACATCAAAAAATGATCAATCTTAACTTACAAATGAATAATATAATCAAAAGTCTCAAGAATTCTTCACAAAATGTATTCTAAATTATCTGTTTCATGCAGAACTATTGGATTGGCACGAATGACATAGAATCAAATATTATTCTCAGAATAAACGATTAATTGACTACGATCAGAGCTGTCCACTGAACTGAACAGTTCATGTTCGTTCGAGTTGATTCGAATTTTAACCGAACATGAACGAACATGAACAGTTAACTTTCAATTCTGAACAACTTGAACCGAACTTGAACGAACATGAACACAATATATTCAAATTTGAACAACATGAACCGAACTTGAACGAACATGAAGACACAAAATGTTTCCGAACGTTGTTCAATTAATTCAACTGCGATCTGTTCCTGTTCGTTCAAATTCTACACACTTGACGCCATCTATACGATTTATCAACGTATGAATTTCTTGCATGAAAGCGATTTATCAATGTACATTGTCTATATCAACGGAAACGGCAAAAAGATACGTTTTGTCGTTTGCATTCCCTAATGGTGTATGTGCCATTCAATGTATAAATGATAGAAATCACTTCCAATGTAACGTCGCACGATTTATGCCGTAGTCCATTAGTCGATATTTGATGTACTTGCCTACGGCATAGAAATCCATTTTCTCAATTTTGTTTGATATTAATTTAAATTCACACCATACTCGACTAGAGATGGCGTAAGAGACAATGAATTTCTTTGTTGAAGCGACTTCAACACTGCTTCATTTTCTGAGAAAAACAACTGAACAATAGTTCGGATGTATTTGAATAATAGGAATTTTCGATATAAACAAAACCTATTCGAAATATTGTTGCTTACTTAATTGTTGTATTGAACAGTTCGATTTGGTTCAGTTAATTGAACAATATTCGAACGAACATGAACCGAACTTGAACATTATGAACAAACTGAACTTGAACTCGAACGAACATGAACACCCTTTTTACTCTTTCGAACAAATCGAACCGAACCCAAATGAACATGAACATAAAAGTGAAACCATTCTCGAACATGAACGGTTCATGTTCGGTTCATGAGCAACTCTAACTACGATAAAATTGATTGTTTCAACGAAATTACACTCTCATTGTTAAAAAATACGATGGTATAAGTAGTTTAGCTATGCCGATTCTGTCCACGTTTTTAAGTATTAGTGTACACGTACACACATATGTGTGTATGTGTGAACACATATTCACACATATACACATAAAGGGGGGGCATACATAGCATACATATGATCTACATCAACCGAGACTAATATGGCAACGGACCTCGTTCATTTGATGGAACATTTCATGTAGTTCGGTACACTGTATAGACAAAATACAGATGTCACCATGAGTAGCAAATTTTCTGTTTCATAGCTTCGGATTCAATGGCATTTCAAATTAAGCATTTCTCGATGAAATTAAGCATTTTCCGATTTTGCTAAAAATTGTTGCAAAAAAAAAAAACGATTAAAAATTGTGTTCATTGGACATTTCAAATTAGAAACTATTGGCTCATAAATGATATCATTTTTTAAAATATTTTTTCACCATAAATATTGATGAAAACATTTTAAGCATATTTTCCGTTCATTGGCTTTTTTTACGTTCATTTTGACTACTTTAATAGTAGATTTCATCAATATAAATTTGATGTTTTTACTAAATAAATTTTCTTTTTCATTTTTTGTATTTCTTTTCAAAAAAAAGCGACATCATGTGGGAATATGAACTCAGTGATTACTTGAAAACATTTGATGACGATAATAATGATGTTTTTATTAAACCAGAGGAATATATGAAAACCAGACCAAAGATGCCAAAATGTATGATGAAAACACCAGAAGAATTTTTGGAGCCCTACGAAGAAGACGAAGATGATCGTCTCAAGCAAGGTGATATTACTCGATTACTTCAAACTGTACCAGGAGTTTTGCCACCCGTTCAATCTTTTTCAAATTCATACGCTCCACCAAAACCAGTATTTCAACCGGATATGATACTCACTTTTAAAATCCCAATATTTTTACACGAAAAATATTTTCAATTCAAGGAACCAATTGAACAAATGGAAAACAGTACAGATACAGATGTTGATAGCAACAGTGCCACCAATCAAACCGAGATTCACATCAAAAGCAGTAAAAAAACCACACAAAAGATTGGTAGACAATTTTGGACTGTGTTTAGTGATAGCGACTATGATAACGGTGAATTATCACCGTTAGAAGAAAATCAAAATTTCAACGAACCAAAAGAAATTGAAACAAAACCAAAGGAAATTGAAACAAAACCAAATATAAAATACTAAGATCCGAAAGAACTGAGAGCAATTAAAATATGTTTAATAAAGTTGTTTAGAAAATGCACGTTTGATTTTATTTGAATCTGTTGACTATTTGATATATCCGTCAACCATATGATTTATAGATAAACTATAAAATATGCCATCGAGTGACCGCTCAATGTTCTCACTTTCTAAATACACATTTCTATTTGGAATTTATTTTGTGCTGTGCATTTGTTGATCGGAATGCACCTTTTTTTGTTTTTTGAATAGATTCAACATAAAAACAACGTGATTCAGTCTACATTACATAATTACTAGACAGTTTGTCGTCAAGTTGTCTACAGACATTTTCAGTTGTTTTGAATTGTCCATACAAAATTGTAAGCCCAAAAATTGTTTACACGTGATGAAAATTGGTTGGTTTTATATGTAGAAGTGAAATTACCGACAATTCTCTTTTTCATTTGTGTTCTAAAATAAAAAAAAATCGCAATTTTTAGTTTTGGATTTAGATGTAATTTTAAGTTTTTGATGTGCTAAAACGTATTCATGGTAACACAAAAATGATCCTAAATTTTCATTAGAATCAATTTTTATTTACTTATCTTGTGACTTAACAGTATTCTAAGTGATTCTTTATTTCGATATGGAAATTACGCTAATATATTACCATAGCCAATTATATCTAACAATATGTGTATGTTTTCGGTAGCATAATTGTGAAATTGCTTTTTTGTTCATAAAAAAAATGTGCTGCAATTCAATTAAATAGGACCAAATTCAATTGAAAAAAGAAATGTATACAATTCACAACTACAAATCTAACCAACGATAATTGTTAAGTAAATGGATGTTTGAATAAATAATTCGAATGTACTTATCGACCTTATTGAAATGAGCAATTGGTAATTTGTTAAAACAATTACATAAAGTAAAAAAAAAAAAAAACAGAGAAAACCAAACACAATTACAGTAATTAGAAAAATGAGTGAAATATTTTCTATAATCTCTACAGAAAAAACAAAGGAAGTAATGCGATGTGCCTGTTTATAAATGAATATATCTGAACAAACATAGCTAAACTACTGGTATATGAGAAAATTTGGATCGCAGACGGCTGAAGAATATAAGTCAGAACTTGATTACGTTCCAAAATAAATAAAATTGCAACTCGGCTTTACATGCATTTAATCATCTTATTCAGGGTATCTGTTTAATCATCTTTGGACAGTGATGCCAAATCACCCAAAAATCCCTCTGTGGAAAGATAATTGAAAATTAGATGCACATTTATCATATAATACGTGAATAAATATGTAATATATTTTTTTGGTTTCATTAATAAAAAAATGTGTGTCTCTCATGTGTGATTTTCCGAACTTCAATGAATAAATTGAAATATTAGAAAAAAATATTTTACATTACGCACCTGGTGATAATATATGGGATGATCCAACGATCACTTCCCAACCTGATCTTGCAGCAGTCACCTCATACGCACAACGCATCTCCGAATAGCTTATACCTTTATTTAGGAAAGGATAGTAATTACTATATAATTAAATCTATAAAAGTATTTTCTGATTATACCGCCAACGATGAAGACAATCAAACGTGGCACATTCTTTACTGTTGTTTGTGCTTTGTCCTTATGCCAATGCCCGTAACGTGCGCTAATGATTATACAAATCAAATGAATCAATTGATAGTTTTTTTTACATTAACACAATCTAATAATAAATAGTGTATTTGAAGAGAATTGATTTATCTAAAAAGCTATAGTGCGCATCTTTTGATTAAATTTAATCAATAATTTGTATAATTATAAATATACCTGGTAGGCGCATGATATGTGGCACTCTGAGCTCTTCCAGCCAAAAATGGAAAATGACGACTATCCAACTTATCATCTATACAATCTTCGACAATATCTTTAAGTACTGGTGTCCAGCGAGACATTTGATATGTTTGTTCTGTGACTCGATTTTTTCGTGGCACCTGATATGGCTTTTTGCGATTTCCCTATAAATTTAAACAATTTTGGCAATTATCTCATTGTAAGAATATAAATGAACTTACATCAGTTACTACATTTATTCCCAAATAATTTAAATTTCGGATCATGTCTTGATCACGCAAATTAATTTGCGCATGTGTAAAGAGTTTATTCAAATTTTCGTCAGTAATTCCGTTCTTTATCATTACGTATAATGCAATTATACGAATTTTATCATAGCTCGTAATGTTCTGCGAAATATTTCGTTATTAAATATTTGTAATATTCATTGATATGTGTTTAAATTGTTTCTAGTACTTACCGAATCAAGAATAATAGGCAGAATATTTCGCATGTGATCTTTTACTTTTTCTCCTTCAGCATCCGTACCTGATAGAGCATTAAAAGTATAATGGAAATTCCATTTTAAAAGGGAAAATTTTTTGCAATTTCTCCCTTAGGGGGATCTATCTCTTGCAAATGCTGCAAATCAATTCGAATGTTCATAGCAAATTGCAAATCTTTCATGAATGCAAATGTGAATGCGACCATGACACTTTTGGCATCCAATTTGCGACTGAATGAGATTTGTCAATGGTTCACGCATTCGAAATCATCCCAATTCATTCGCAAATGATTTGTATGAAATTTGCAAATGGATATGAATTTTTCGCATAGATAAAAGCCCCTAGCTTCTCCCCAACAAATTACCCAAAATTTGAACACATGTATATTTATTCCGTCGGAAAACTCGGAAATCCAAAATATCAGGTCCTTGACTCTCCCTAGGAGCTTGTGACTGGGGAGCAATATTTTTCAAAAATACGATAGAGACATTTTTTCATTATAAATATATCTCGAAAAATATCTCTACACTGTGGTGAACCGAATATAATGTGTGAAAGGAAATCGATGGGGGGCTATAAAATGGGGTAACAAAATTTATCCTCTAGGGGTCACCCCATACAAAAAAATCGGGTCAAAGTAAAAAATCTATCGCATTTTTGAAAAAACATTGCTCCCCAGCCACAAGCTCCTAGGGAGAGTCAAGGACCTGATATTTTGGATTTCCGAGTTTTTCGATGAAATAAACATGTGTGCAAATTTTTGGCGATTTTTTGGGGAGAAGTCGCAAAAAATTTTCCCTTTTAAAATGGAATTGCCGATAAAAATTAAAATGATTCGATTGACAATATTGAAAAAGAATTTGAATAATTAAATGGTTTCGAAAACTGAATATTATCAAGCAAAAGTTTTTAAATTTGTATAGAAACTATGCAGATACTCTTCATTTGATTGAGTAATAGGAGAAGATGAAAAGATACCCATTGCTAAATCCTGTTCCACTCGGCACAAATTATCGACATATCCTTGATAAACCTTCATACAATCTTCAGCCAAATGCAAATGTGTTGAATATTTTGAAAGTTCTTTTTGATATTGTGGCATCTTTTTGATCATGAGTGACAAATCACGCATTGATTGTTTGTCACTCTGACTCATTCGCTTGGATTCAGTAAATCGTTTTAAATTCTGTGTAACAAGTGTTGACACGACAGCAATATGTTGATGTCGAAGTTCGACCCACAATTCATCATTTTCATCAAGTAATACTTCCTTTTCATTTGAATTTGGAGACGGAATGTATTTATATACATCATTAGTAATTGGAAGTAAATCATATGCCATTGCTTGTAATGTAAGCTCATGTAAAATTGGTGACACACAATCAAATCCACGATCAAGAATCAACAATTGCGATCTTGCCTTTTCAATTCCCTCACCAATTGTTGGCTCATCTAACATTTAATATGATTCAATTATTTGCTATGAATTTAATTTATATTGCACAATATTTATACTAATTTTCAATTACCGGCTTTATAAGCATCCAATTTCTGTTGAATCAATTGTGCCAATTCAACATTTCGATCGCAAGCACTATAGTGTAACAATTAAATAACAATTTGTGAATAACAATTTTTCTTTATAAAATTGGTGATTTGCAACTTACAGACGGTACCGAACGGATGGATATTCGCCCAATGTAGCACACAAAGTAGCCACTTGTCCTGCGATACGTTCCATATGGGCGAATCGAGCGGCTGTCAAACTTGGCGAATACAAAATTTGAAATGTATCCGGAGAGTCAAGTGAAAACACCTTTTTTTATGTAGAAAAAAGAAATAAAGGACATAAAAATCATAAGAATAAGTTTATTATCGGAATAGTGAGGTTTTACATTATTTATGTGTGTCTAATAATCTTAATGTATTTTGAGAAAGAAAACAAATACATACTACAAGAAGATATGCAAAATGGAAAATATAGATAAATGAAAAGCAACAAAAAAAAAATGCCATGTAATGTATTACAAACCTGACTTTCATATGGTAAAAAAGCGACGTTGATCTCCTTGAGTGTTTTTATCTTTTTAGCGGCAGTCGATTTACATATATCATGGAACAATTCCTCGGGACAAACTAGTTTATTACATTCAGGCATTCAAATGACCCGGTATTAAATTGAATCGAATTAAAAAATCAAAATGAAAATAAAAATAAAATATTTAACGTGCATTTGGATAAAGAAAAGCAATGAAAATGTGTTTAAATAAATGATTTGATGCAAAGCTTAGATGCGATTTGGACATAGGATCTTGATAGCGGTGCATTCAAAATGCCGTGCTCTTAATATAGCTACTATTAAAAGTACAGAGTACATAAAATCTCAATGGATTAACATTGCATCCATTCGGATTTTGTTATTGAAAAATCATAAATGATTAACTTTTAATTTTTTCGTTTTACAGAGTAATGTGACTTTGCAAGATTCTAAAATTATTGATAAAATGCTATTAAAACAGCATTGAAAACTATGCAAATTGTGAAAAAAGAATACCTTCTGAAAAATAAACATGAGCTGCTTTATACATAGGACGAAGTGCAAAATCATCGATCAAAATTCGAATTGACTCTTTCGATGGTGTCATCAAATAAATTGCTTCCATAGCGGCTAAAGGTTCTCGTGTTTTATGCAAATCTTCAACCACTGTGATGAGGCAGAAATATACATGATTATTTAAATTAATAATGACATGAAAAAATTGTGGTAAGAGAAACATTTCATACATGGAATCCCTTCAGCAGTTATGTCTTGCATTTTACAGCATGCCGATATCATTCGCATTGCCAGTTTATCAACGACTAAAATACGCCATTCTTTTGCACCAGGCTTAGATTTCCCTTTGAAACGAATCACTTCGTTCATTATTTCTATAATAAAAATAAAACATTCATATTCATTATTCCATGTGGATTGTAGATAATGTCGACAAACTGTTCACATTCTTGCGCAGTAAATCTGTTTAGAAAAATCAATAATACTGTATAATTCGTATGATGTTGATCACAGATTTCGAGAAAGTTTTTAAATTTGTTTCATTCTCTGCATTTGTCGATTGAAAAATCAATGATCAGAATATTTTATTAATTTTATATTTACTTTAGTTCATAAATCAAGAACTATTGTGTATTTTATTTCAACTCCAAATGCATATGCTATCAGCTTGAACAGAGTTCTCAACCAAAACAGAGTTAAAGCGATAAATAAAATATGTTTTATTTTCATGATAATGATTTTATCAATTGTGTCAAATGTATACTAAATAATTTTATATAAACTCACTTTGACCAACTTGAACTTTTAATGCCATTACTAATGGATTTAAATAAATTGTGCATGCAAATTATTATCGTTCGATTAATGTCGATTCTAACAGCTACTGAAGCTTATTACTACTGTTTTTTTTTTTCTTTTTTTTTTTTTCTTTTTTTGAATATGCGCAATCAACCAATATCACCTTTTTGAAAAGAAGACAGTAAAAAACGGAAAAAATATCAAGATTCATCTCTTAAATATCGATAATTAGTCAAAAAATGTAAAAGTAAAAAGTGCATCCAATAGTGGATAAATTGTTATGTATTGTGCAAGTGCAACAATATAAATGCTTCAAATTTGAATGTTTTTGTTATTCGGTTGTTTGACATTTCTTGACAATTCACGTTGAATGAGAGTGCGTCTAAAATAGAAAAATTGACAAATTTTATTATTATTACTAATTCACCCACTTTTTGGCGTATTTTTAAAAATATTATTTTTATTCCTTTTTAGATCTCTTGCGAAAAAATCGATACGTTTTCTGTGATTTAGGTACAAATGACAAGTAAAAAACTTTTGAAATAGAAACATGGTTTTTTACAAAGCAGAAGATAAAAAACGACCCACAATGAGAATTTTTAAGATTTTGAGATTTTCCTATAATTTTAACTTTATTCAATTCAATTTATATAAAAAAAATTTCGCATTTCTTTTTGTTTTTTTTTTACATTTTTATTTGAATAAAGACACACAAACACATTATTAGCAACATTGTATTCACATGATGTTTTTAAAATACATGTGTATTGAAAATCCGGAAATTGAAAATTTTACAATAAATTACAAAGCAATACAAAAAAAGTTGAAGTTTAATATGTGACAAGTTTAAAGAGTGTTTGTGAATGTAAAAACGATGACATGTTTTTATTGGATATTTCCATTCATTTACAGATGGAATATGAAAGATGGATTCAACAAACTGATGATCATCGAAATCGTCTAGTTGCATTGGCCATTCGATGGTAAGATGGCAGCAAATCGTGAGATGATGAAAGTTGCTTAGTATCCGGCCAATTCGGCGAAAGTTGAGTCCATTTCGTCGGCAAGACTCTTGTATCGGTCCTTGTTGATACCCAATTCGTCTAAAATGTGGGGAAAAACATACAAATGTGTTGAAAAATATATTCTTGAAATGGCTACATTTGATGTATTAGATTTCTTTTTACGGTCAATAAATGCGTTAATTAAAGCACTTATTTGTATGTTAGTTGTTAAGTTTAGTAAAAAATACCTTGCTAGATTGAATTGTTTGGTGGTTATTTGAGCAGCTGCAGAAGCCCCGAAATAATTATTTTTCTTTTTCGAGAGGCCCAAGCGTAAATTCTATTTGTTATTGTTTTTAGCAGCGTTGAATAGCATATCTTGTGCGTTGGTTTCACTTTATACATTTTTGGATTCATCATTTTTTGCGAGTATAATACATCATTTGATATTGAATTTGTTCAACCAATTTGGTTATATGTTATTAATCAGTTAAGATGTTAGTTGAAAGAAGAAATAAAAACTGGATTGTATATATGTCTGTTCACGATGAAAAATCTATGCATTTTCGGTGCAAGGCAAAAGGAAAATATTAAATCGAAATGTGGCATTTAAATTTGGTAAAACTGGCTGGTGAGAGACACCATTGGATTGAATAGAATTGTAATGATGAAGAATTTGATTTCACAAGGAACAATGATATTTGGATCATTCAGTGATGAAACGTCACAGGGAATCAATATTTCAAATATAATAAAACATAAAATGTAGAGAAAAAAAAACATAAAAAAGCTCTGAACAAATTAATATCCAGTGAGCTCTGCAAATGTTGAATCCAAATCGTCGCAAATTGCTTTGTATTTTTCTTTTTCGTGGAACAGACGATCTGTAAATACGCCGAGGCAATTGATTAAGCATCATTTTTTTACAAAGTTTATCAAATAAGCAACAGTATTTAAAATAAATATATTTCTTTAAATTTAAATGTAAATTATTTGAAACACCGCTTAGGATAGTTTGAGGCATTTTTACAATGACTAAATTAATATTCATATTAAAATTTTTTGAAACTTATTTTTTTACATTATTACTTGTCAATTTAATCATAAAAAATATGTGAAAGATATTTTCAAGTGAATCATTTGACCAAACTTACCTTCTAATCTGTCGACTTCCTTTTGAAGTCTCTTGACTTGCTTCTCAGCGCTTTCAGCGCGGTTTTCAGCTTCCTTGAGACGTACGGTAAGAGTTTTCATTTCACGTTTGAATTCCTCAACACGTTGGTTGGCTTTCTCTTCGGAAACTTCCAATGATTTGAGTGAGTTTCCAACGACCTAAATTCCATATTTATTCCGTAAAGTTATTTAAATGCAGAAAATTTACAAAAATATCGTCTAAATTGTATTTCGAAATGCACCCACTTTCAATTCTTCTTCAAGCTCCATGATTTTGGCTTCGCCTGATTTGACACGATCTTCAGCAACTTCCAATTCATCTTCAACGAAGGCCAATTTACGTGAAACTTCATCAGATTTGCCGTCAGCATCTTCAGCAAGGAGACGAGCTTCTTTCAATTGGTTGGTCAATTGATCCATACGTTCTTCATCTTGTTGTGATCGGTTTTCAAGTACTTTGCACATACTAAAATCAACAAGAAATTGATAAATTTAAAATAGTTATAAATTATAAGGATTTTTTTTTTCAAATTCAATCAAATGCCATTGAAACATACCGGTTGTTTTCATCAGCCGATTGGGTGGCTTCCAACAATTTTTGTTGGGCGCTGCCTGAGCGTTCTTCGGATTTTTCCAAATCTTCTTCAATTTGTTGGACCTTACGGTTCAAAGTAGCTACTTCAGATTCGGTAGCGGTGAGAGTCTTTTCTTTTTCTTCCAATTCTTGGTTAGCCAATTCCAATTGATTCTTAGCGTTAACCAAATCAGATTCAACTTGAACCAATTTCTTTTCGCAGTCACGAACTTCTTCAAGGACTTTATCGGCACGCATGTTGGCATCTTTGGCTTGTCCTTCACAGGTATCGGCCTTGTCCATAGCATTATCTTTTTCAAGCTTCATAGCTTGCATCTTTTTCTTAATGGCATCCATGTTGTAGTAGTTTTTTTTATTTGCTCACACACACAAGGAAATAATTAACGAAAATTCGCTACAAAATTCGAACTATCTGCAATGTACGAATATAAAATTTAGTTAAAAATTTAGTTGAAAATTTAGTTATTATTAAAATTTCAATTGTATTTTAGGAAAAGAAGAGAAAAAAAAATGAAAAAATATGTTTGACTTGCTATTGGTCAGCACTACGATGAAAATAATTTTTTTTTCATCTAATATTAGAAATACCAAGGAAAGAAAAGAATCTTTCAAAAATATCACGACATTCAAATGGTTGGTTGGTTTATATTACTCAATGTGGAAAGAATCGAAAATTTGAATTACACCCACATGCCAAAGTGAAAATATCTAACACTTAAATATCGTAGCATAAAAAAATATAAAACAAAAAACCAAAAACGACAATGCAAGATAGAAAAAGATGTGATTCGAAACGAAGAAATATATAGGAGATGTGAGCTCGTTAAAGGTGCATGTATTGAATGAATAGCTCAACTGGTGCGACAGCGCGAGCAAAATTTTCTATTTTTAAATTCATCGTAAAGTATTTCGGATTCTTTTCTCTTCTAACACATTTACTGTTATATAGACGTGTTTATTACTTTTGAACGATATTTTATCGCTCCTTTTTGCGTATTCTTGATTTGAATCAACTCAAATTTTGTAGTGAATATGTTTAAAATAGAACACGACGATGGAGATTTGTATATTGCTTGATATTGAACACCATGCAAATATGATTCACCTAATTTCTCAATGTGGGCTTTGCTTCATATTGCGCGAAGAAATACAAATTTTTTATGCCATGAATTGCGTAGGAAAGCAATGAACAAAATTTGATAATTTCTCTTGTATCTTCTGTGTGCGTTTTTTTCCCGATTTTCATAAACATGAATTTTTATTTTTTTTAAATGTCATCTGCCATGAAGAGAGCAGAAGGATATTTTGTAGTTGATACTTATTGTTCATCTTAGAAAAAACTGCTCAGATAAGCGATATTTGTTCGCCAGGTTTGAAAATGTAAAAGTCTGTTTCTAGTTTGAAACGGAGCAAAAATAGATTAGCAAAATTCGAATATATACTCTGTACCAATCAATTTAAAATTGCTTTGGCTGTCGACACATTTTCGCTGTATATTTGCATTATTGTGTATTTATAAAAAGCATTAAGCTTGTTAGTCCTGAAAAAATTTAGCACGTTAAACGATCTTGATGAAATTTAACGTCACTGAACTGAAAAAAAATTTAGATCACGACACACAGAAATTTTTATTTATTCATATATACATGCGCAAAGATTGACCACAACAAATGGAATTATATGATCCAAACATTTTCACAAAATATCTGCTAGAATCTGTTAAACATTTACACCGAATTGTTCCATTTGAAAAATGAGGAAAAAAAATTTATTGCATTTTTCATGCGTATATTTCTGTTTCATCGATGGCAAAGAAATGTTTCATTGCAAAAATAAAATAGTGGGAGTGTCTAACTTATATGAAAATTCATCTATGCAACGAATGGAATGTTGAACTTTCTTTCACATGCTAATTTATACACTTATATAACGAGAAAATGTGTGCCACAATTTTTTCCCTGGGATTTTTTTCAATAATTCCAGGAACTGTCAAAGCCATAGCAAGATTAACAAAATATTTCCACTTAATTTTCTTACACTTCGAATCATTCGAAATTTATTCACTTCTTTGTCAAAAGAAAATAATTAAATTGAAAATTTTCCACCGAGCAGATCAAAACTAACCTGAGCGCTCGAAACAGTCCACACGACAGTAAAAACGCGAAAGCACTGACGATCGTTGATCTACAGAGCCCCACCTTTTCGAATTTTCACAAACTCAAATCGTATCGATTTCCCCTTCATTCATATACATACACAGACACAGACACAGACACATAATTTGCATATAAAAAATCGCTACATATTTAAATATATATATGCGTCCTTATAATGATGATGATCACAGACGTCGGTGAAAAATATTTCTGTTTTGTAGACTATTATATATTGACGACTACTTTATTTTCTATTTTCTATTTCAAAAACTTATAATTTGAGTTAAATTTAAAAATTGCCTTTGAGCAAACGAAAGAAAAACACAATAGAAAAAACTCTTGATCTATGTAAAGCAAATAACAACTATATCCTTATTTCGTTCATTTTCATTTTGAGCATGCAAGGTTAGTAAATCATTGCGAAAAATTACATTCTTACACCAAGCGTTCTTCTTCGTTGATTTTGTTTTTCTTTTTACTTCCAATCAAATATTTTCATCATCATTGGGTATGTGCATTTCAATTTGAAATTGAATTCTCATTTCTTTTTCCATATTGAACGATCAAATATTTTACAGAATTTAAAAAATAATGGAAAATTCCTGGAAATTGTACATTTGATTATCATTATTGATATAAGTTTTCCGATTAAACTATTCATGTCTGGATATTCGATCTATTTTTATTTCCATGGCCTGAATTACATGACCATTTTCATGAATCGGTGACAACATCGCTCCAATTAGAGAGTGTTCGTTGGCTTTGCGAACAAAAATAAAAATCAAACGATTCTGCGGTTTTACGCAGAATCGCACATCTCACCATCTCTATCAGTTTGACCGAAATATATTTCCCTTTCTAAGTCCCTTCTTTCTCACCTCTCTTTCTGTCTCTTCCTCCCTCTCTCTCTCTTTCTCTCTTTCTCTCTCTCAAACTTTGATTTTCCGTATGTCTCAAGAAAGAATCAACATTCTTTTCCATTGAGTTTGGCAAAATCCCAAAATTAATGAAATAGTCAACTTTAAATAACAAATTCACCGATTGCCAGGTTTTTGTTGTTCGAATTATAAATGCAACCTAAACGTGGGACAGAGATGTCAATTTACTTTTTTGAATCACCAATGGTTAAACTAATAACAACACGAACAAATTTTATTTCCTTCAAAGCACATTCAGCATACAATAAAATAATGCTGGTTTTCCATGCGTACTATACTTTGATTTTAAAGAAAAAATAGTGCTTAAAAATAAAGTAAATTGTATTTTTTTCGGTGAAAGATATGTAAAAATGTCGGAGTCTTAATAAAAATAAATAGATTTAGGTTCTCAGACCATATGAACAAATTTAAATTTAAAATTACAACACAAAATTTCTCAAGATAAATATGGTTTAATTTCCAGAAAATATTATTCAAATTGAAGGCAAATGATGCTCAGTATGCGTCGAATACATTTTCGGCATCTGTTTGATATTGGAACTACTATCTTGCGTATTTACAATCATTGGTAGCGATGTGTTCGATGACTGAAAAATAAACGGAAATTCAATTAATGTGTAAAAATGATGACAATTTATAAACGAAAAACCTTAGATTTGTCGCGTGATCGGTTCGATTTATGCGAATCAATGTGTTCAACCGTATCTTCTCTATGTTTAGCGAGATAGTCTTCAAAAAGTGGGTGATTCAACAAACGCTCACACGACCATCGTTTTGCTGGATCTTTATCTAAGCATTTCTGTAATAGATTTTGGCATTTATTCGTTTTTATTTCAAATTATAAATAATTATTGACCAGAGTTATTTTTTTTCGGTAAACACTATAATACTAATTGATGGAATTTTGATCTATTTATAACTTCAAGCTGAATGGGTGGAATCAACACGTAAAAAACAAATGTAAAAATAATGAAAATATGAAGTCTAGGACCGCCACACGACTATCGTTATTCTGTTTGCGAAGTTTATTTTCGTATCGAAAAAAAATTATTAAATGCAAAACATATATTTGCTAAAACATCTACAGTATATGTATGATAAAAACAATTTCCAAGATTAATTTCAACCATAAATATTTAGGCAAATTATTTGTAAATTAACCATTATCAGTGATACATACTCTAGCAAAATCCAACATTTCAGGACATTTCAAGACTCTTGTTGGAAATTTTGACTCTAATCCTTCTATGACTGGTGGTACCGGAAGAGATATTCCCTGGAAAATATTAATTTGTTAATTATGTCGCCGATAAAAAAAAAAACCTTCATTATTACTTAAAACAAAGACAAATTACCCCAAAATACTCATTCTGACTGAAAATTACTTGATGTCGAGACAATATATCCCCAATGGTTTTTCGTATTAAGTATAATTGATCAACATCACTGCGACCCGGCCATAATGCACTACCACGCACCATTTCTGCAAAAACACAACCAATTGCCCATATATCAACGGGAGGACCATACTGTGTGTCACCAACTAATAACTCGATTGCTCGGTACCAACGTGTAGCTGAAAAAAATGAGGAAAAATCAATTCATCTTATCTAACTCTATGTCAGAACAACCGTGGACAAAGCTCCGACATAATTTCTATCAGAATTTTTAGTTTAAAGAAAAAATTGTTTGATACATACCGACATAATCAGTGTAGTTTTCGCCTGGACTCAACATTCTTGCGAAGCCAAAATCACATAGCTTGACTTGTCCTTGAGCAGTGAGAAGAATATTTTCAGGTTTTATGTCTCGATGGATAATACCTAAAAATATTTAATATTTAAAAGCAAATTAATTTTGACATGAGGTTAAAGTTTATTTACTAAGTGCTTGAGCACTGAGTCTTCACCGAACAACGCGAACTCAAGCGCATTTGATTATCATTGTGAATAGAAGTGGTAAGAGTTCGAACTAATCAAATACAACAACATGATCTATGGACAGGCTCAGTGCTCGCTAAGTGCTGGTGATACTGTGAAGATTGATTCTCATATATCTAATGATGTCGTATCCGTGCAAGGTCGTATCCAACCCAGTCACAATACTCGAGCTATGAATATAGCGGCTGCTATTTGGTAGGCTTTATTGATAGAAGTTATTTGAACTATTGTAGTATAGAAATGCCGCTGCGCTCAGCTTATGCACATTTATTCCGTGGTTGAAACATACATTGGTAATAGGTAGTGTTTGCTTCAAATTCATTGAGAATGTTCATTTTTCTTTATTGTTTATCTCGGTCTCAGATGGATTAGATATCCAAAGTAGAGCGAAGTGAGCAGAGAAATACAGAATTTAATGATTGATGTGTGTGGAATGAGTGTCCCATTGAACATTTCATGGTAATATTGTAAAAAAAAAAATATATATGGAATGCTGCATAAACTATGCGCAAACGTTTGTTTACCTACTTTAATGTAGTGTGTTCGCTCACTCAAACACACATTCAATAACAAAGAAAAAAATAAAACTTTTCCTTATATTACTCTCTCTCTCCTCTCTACTTTGCATTTTTACCTTCGCACTGCTTAGCACTAAAGTATTTTTGTGAGTAAATCAATTGAGTTGATAGGGCTGAGACGGTTATTAACTTGTATTTTTTACACAATTAATTCGATTGACTACGTTTTTGGCCTAATCAACATAGGCATGCAATTTAAATCACCACTTTCTTTTATTTGTCTTAAATATTCGTTTTAATGCCGACGACTGAGCTGTCACACAGCACACCGTCACACAGCTTATTAGCCGTGTTTTCCGAACAATCTATTTAGGAGCGACACCATCGCATGACAAACTGAAGGCTCGTCGTACAATGTCTAAAAATTGTGTGAAAAAGAACAGTTAATAACAATCCCAGCCCTATGCCTTGATAATATTTTATCCTTTTCTCACTATTTTCAATTGGTGCATATTTTGTTTAAAAAATATTTTCATCAATATTTTCATCAGTTATTCGAAGAACAACTTCGAGACGTCGTTTAATTAGTTCCAAAATTGAATTGCAAACCGATAAAACCATATCCAACAACAATCCATATTTCAAGCATATTCAAATTCTTGCTGTAATAAAATATTCATTATTTCTGATACATTAAACGTAAAACAGTTGAATTTAATCTGTTTCAATGTAGGTGCTATTTCGAATAATTCAGGGATTGTATTAAAAGAAACAAAATCAAAACACCAAAAATCTAATACTTTATAGATGAGCATAATAAAACTGAGAACTCTAAATCTTATTAAATTATTAAATTTCAAAATTAACAAGATGTCTTACATCCGTAAGATGAACTTTTCCGCACTGAAAATCCAACGCATACAATTTATCCAATTTCTGTTACGAATTCGTTACATTTTATCGTAAAATAACATGTTTTACGTTTTTCCATAATCGACACCACTTTCTCTTTAACTAAAGTAGTCCCAAACTATGAGATTTTCCTTGGAAAGGAAAGTTGTAGAGGAAATGCGTTTTTGAAACCAAAATAAGATGAATTAAGCACGATATCTATTTCTCCGTTTAAAGTAAACCCAAAATGAATTACAAATTATACTCAAAATAGCATTATTATTTCTGTGTAAGGAATTTTCCACAGGTTTTTAAATGTAGCATCTCCATTTACGGTAAGAGTAAAAATAGACTTAGCGAAAGTAGAAAATCAAAACCTAATTGTTTTTGCGAAATAATAATAGTTTTATAAGTTCGATTTCGAAGAAAATTTGTACATAGATAGAGTATAAAAAAAAGGAGAATTTTGAGGAAAAAAACTGGTCCCAACTGGTCCAAAAATGGTTTTCTAACAATCGGGACCATGGGACCAGTTTTTGGACCAGTTTTTTTCCTCAAAATTCTCCTTTTTTCATACTCTATCTATGTACAAATTTTCTTCGAAATCGGCAACATTTGAATTTTTGCGATTTTTGGCGATTTTTGACGTTTTTCCCCATAACTTCAAAAAGTTCCAAAAGCCCCCCTTTTTTATTTCAAAATATGTCTTTTTTTGGGGTCAGCTATCACTGGGTGAAATATGAGCACCCTCAGATAAGTAATTCCCTAGCTACGCCCCTGTATAGAATTATGTGGAATTTTTGGAATAAGGTTATAATTATTTAAAATTTCAGAATCATTATTGTCATGCTTGCTAGATTTGCAACAGTTAAGCGATTCAATGATACTCCACTTTAAGCGCATGGAGTTAGCATTATTGAAACTCTCAACCGTTAACTTTTTTTTACTAGTATTAATCAAAGACTTGACTCTATTGGCCTTCTCCTTATAGATATATAGATGCCAAGTAACTGTTCATGAGTAACTGCATCACTAAGATTGTTTGATCTACAATCATCGTAAGCAGCTTTTCTTTCATCCATAGCATGTTTAATATCATTATTAAACCAGTGCTTGAGGATGTGACGAACGCGACGCCATTTGAGTGCAGCAAAGCGATTAAGGAGATGCAAAATATTTCCATTAAGCGTTGAAATCATATCGTCAACATTCTGACATTGGTTAAAATTTCAATTCAATGATCGACAACAATGAGCAAGCTTGAAGTCAATTCCGTCAAATTTTCTATCGCTAATGACAATATTTCTATTAATTTTTTCAGCGCAACCAACACAAAGTCAATTCCATTGGATAAATCCATCTGATGGATTTATTTGAAGCTGACGTTTCCAATGTAAGCCCTGCAAAATGATGTCGATTTTGATGTCATTCTGATGAAAATAAAGGGTTCCTCCCATACAAAATGTGAAAACCAATGTGGATGAAAAATTCACTAAAAATAATAATATTTGTATGGGAATCATGCTATTTTTCAAAGAAAACTATCTAAAAAAAACCTTTTCTTCATTATGTTTAAACTGACTTCATTCAATATAATTTGAAATTTAAATCGCGCAAACAAACCTCATTCAATAATGTTGTCAAAACCAGTATTTTGAAAATTAATTTAAATTTATATTTTTATTGGCTAATGTCAGTATTTACCTTGTGAATGACAATATGCAACGCCATTCAATGTTTGATATATAATTTGTTTCGTTAAATGATCCGGACAACCCTAAAAAAATAAATTATATTTTTTGTAACATATCAACGTGTCTAGATATTAATCAATTGACATATCCAATACTCACTTGTGGATTTCGTTCTAATTCATGTAACACCGTATGTTCACAAAATTCAAATACCAAATGTAATCGTCTTTTTCTACGGAAAACCTCCAGTAAAGAAACCAAATTGGGATGTTTCAAGTTCTGCATGGGAGATAAAAAAAAAATCGTTTGAATATTTAAAAAATATATTTACATATTACACTTTAGTTTATTCCACAATTTTACCTTAAGCAATCGAATTTCACGCAGTGCAATTTTTCTAATAGCTGGATCTTCTTCAGATTCTACAAAACGTTTAACAGCAACTAGCCCACCAGTTTCATGATCACGACATTTATAAACAACTCCATAAGATCCTTCGCCCAAACGGCTGAGCTTTTCATATCTTTCCATTTTCCCACTCTGTACATTAGCTCTAATCAAATAAACATAAAAAAAATGTCAAATGAACACGAATAATTTGTTGATTAATCAAATAGGAAAAAGGAAATTATTGATTAAATTTTAAATGAGACACCATCTAGAAAAATCAATTGTAACTTTGGAAAAAATCAATCAAGTGAAGTTGCGTGACTCAATAAACAAAAGAATGTATATAGAATTGTTGAAATTGAGTCGATGAGGCTTGACGATAATGGAAACAAAAAGCCATAATAATAAAAAAATTAATCTTTTTCACTATGATTAAGGGTTACGTATTATATGAAATGATTTTTTTTATTAATAATATCAAAATAACCTCCAAAAATTTAACATAAATTGCATTAAAATGCGTTTTAGTGTATTCTACTACAAAGAAAAACTTTTACAAAAAAAAAAAAAATTTAATCACAACTATATGTTTATATTAATATAAATCAATAGAGAATCTCCATAAGAAACCACTTTCTTAATGTTTCGCTGCACATCGACTGGTGACTACATTTGTACACATTTGCCACAATACCATCAGAAGGATTGACCAATAAAATATTCAAACTGGAAATTCCATTATATATGTGTGTTATTTTATAACTATATACAGACTAAAGCAAACCAATACATGGTTGTCGCGGTTCATGGTTCAACCAAAAAATCGATGAATATTATTATCGGTTCTCCGTTCTATTCAAACAGTGTTCATAAAGACCATAAATTTCAGATGAAATAATTTCCGAATGTGCAATTGTACTTTGACCCTCAAAATTGCAACTTTCACTTCAATATTTCTATATTGTTTTAAAAATATGTCCTAAATATTTACCTTCTGGATAATAATGGGAAATGATTACCGAATAACCATAGTCGTTTTTCACCAAACCATTTGTCCATATGTCTAAGTGTTTTCGTTAAAATACTGCCAAAAAATCGCAGAAAAAATTACCATGATTTGAGATAGCAACTATTAATCACTATCAATCTTCATAAATATATATAAATTTTTCATTTACTTCCAAACAAATCGTTTACTTTTTAATGAGCAATCGAAAAGTCCACCGTCACTTTAGTGAATACAGATGAAGAATGAATATTCTACTACATATATCGAGGATGTGTCAGTCTAAATTTTATTTCATGTTTATACTGCAAACACACTTTCATGATGTTCTCTATTTAATTTGTTTCGATTTTGTTATTTGGTAAGAAGAATGATATTACTTACTATATGAGAAATAGGGTTGAAGTCGTTCACTTTTAGCATTTTTGGAAAATAAAATCATTTTGATCACGTAACATTGTTCTATATATTCGTTATTCGTAATACCATTTGGCATTAGATTATTGTTGTCGCTGTTACTAGCAACAACAGAATGGAAATGAATAAAATAAAAAAAATATCTCCGTTGTTTATTGGATATTATGCTTAAATTTGGATGAATCTTTGTATTATTTATTTAACATCATGGATTTATGGAATTAAGTCATGACTCATTAATACTAAAATCTTAATTTTCTCAATTGAATATAAATCAAAAATATACATGGAAAATTACAAAAACAGTCAGTCGTAGGTAATAATACACCATCGTTGCCATAGAAACCTTTTCTCTTTTTTCTTCTTAATATCAATAACTGAATTAATAATTGAATTTGCAAAGGTCAAAATATACCTCTACATTTTGCGTTATTTTAATAAATTTAATAATTTTTATAAAATGGCCAAAGCAACAACTATAAAAGAAGCAATAAAACGTTGGGAAGATCAAACAAAACAAAATTCAGCTGATGCAAAAGAAATTGGTTTGCAATTTCAATGGCCGCCAATAGAAAAAATGGATACAACATTATCAACACTTACGAAATGCGAGTAAGATGTTTTTTTTTTGACTTTATTATATACGAAAAAACATTCTATAATTAAATAATGAATGAATAAATTGTCAGAAAATTAAGTTTATCAACAAATATGATAGAAAAAATTACCGGACTGAATGGAATGAAGAATTTGCGTATTTTATCGTTGGGACGAAACTACATAAAGTCATTTACGGGATTGGTGAATATTTTTAAAGAAACTTAGAAAAAATGTATTACTCAACTAATTTATTATTTGACTGACAGGAAGGAATTGCTGAAAATTTAGAAGAATTGTGGATAAGCTATAATCTAATTGAGAAACTCAAAGGAATCAATGTGTTGAAAAAATTGCGTGTTTTATATATTAGTAATAATTTGATAAAGGACTGGGTATAATTTGATAAAAGACTGACAATATTTACTGCATTTTTGTTAACATTTTCTTCGTTATTTCCTCCTAGGTTGAGTTTTCTCGACTGCAAGAGTTACCACTACTGGAAAATTTACTATTTATGGGAAATCCATTGCATGAGAGTTATACGGATGAATCCAGTTATCGTGCTGAATGTATTAAGAGGCTGCCATCCCTAAAAAAATTGGACGGTGAATTGGTTGTTAGTGATGTTGATTCACAATTTGCACAGGCTCAAGCTTAGAATGGGTGGCTGATCGAGGAAACCAATGGGTGGCCATCTTATTGGCTGGATTTTGTTACACAAACCAGATTTGTATTCAAACCACTAAAAACAACCAAATATCAATTCATTCCACGAATCCGAGCAGTAAAAGTTTCAATTGATCAAGAATTCATAGATAGAACTAAAGACATTGATTTTAATTGTATATGAATTGTATTCGAAAAATATTCGAAAAGTGGCAAATAAATTATAAAAAATAATATTAAATTAACTCTTGCGTTTCTTATGTTCATTTAACAAAATTTTTGAATAAAAAAAATATGATTTAGTGTATTACATTTATGAGTAGTTTTCGGTTTTGATATCATTAAGACCTAATTCTTCATTCTGATCATATGTACGATCATATCGTTCAATTGTTAATCGTTCATCTACACTTCCATCATCGGTTAATGCTTGTACATAGCTATTTCCAGCTGGATCATCCAAAATCATTGTGACTTTATGAACGCCATTCATAATTTGTTGTAGAGTTTCTCCAAATCTATTTAAATTGATATTGTTTTACAAAGGAGAAATCGAAAGTTAAGACAATTTTGAAATTTCATACTTATCGATTTTCTTTTTCGATTCAGCATCAGCCGAATCTTGGAAAACGGCACTATTTTCTAATATTTGCTCACGTATCGCACTAAGTATTCCTTCAATCGTTGTAAAACGACCACCTAGCCCAGATGCACCGAACTCACTGTCAAGCTCTGGTATATCGATTGTGCACGTGTCCGACTAATTAATAAAGAATAATATAAATAATTAAGTCAAGTATACATTTTTTTTTTATCATTTCACAAAATTTACCTTTAAAACGTCCCTGCTCATATCTTCGCGACCTTCAATTTTGACAGTGATTTTAACACCTTGATCTTCAATTCCGCCGCCTGATTTAACTTCATTAGTTCTTGCACCACATGCTTCACAGTTTGTTGACATGATAACAACTTCTTTAAAATGTGGAATGCTGGTAAGCTTCATGTTTGTATCACATTTTGATTGGCAACTTGGACAATTTGTTTCAAATTGTAACACTTCACCATGTAATTCTTCCAATGTCCATTCATCTTCAGCGATTGGTTTCAATATTTTCGAATTAATTTCCGCATTCGTTTCATCATTCAGTTCGGTTTGTGTAAACATTCCCAGTTCATGATTTTGTTCTTTCGTTCGATTAAAATGTTCTATTGATGAGCCTGGATCTGGATTTGGTGCATTTAAATTTTCTACTCGACAATTCCCCGATATATCTTCAAAAATGATTGTAAATGGTGTTTCAAGTAGTTTCAGTTTGCGCAATTTTTCAATAAATGCATCAATCTGTGCTGCAACATCTGGATGTTGTACACGTCTAGCTACTTGATCTTGTTCCAAACCTGCAATTGAACGCTCTATGATACCTTCCACAGTTGTTACTTCACCTTTTTGTGATTGGGCTGGAATTTCAAAATCTAATTCGACAAATTTAACATTCGTTCGATCCGATTTAACAATACGACGATTTAAATCTTTTGGTGTCTCTACATGAAGCGTAATTTTACAGCCATTTGGTTCAATTTCACCAGCTGGTTGAATTTCATTGTTTTCATAACCGCAATGTTCACACGAGAATGATGCAATAATTGTTTCTTTATAGAATGGGATTCTAGTAAGAAGCATTCGTGTTATACCCTAAAATTATAAAAAAAATCATATCAAATTTTTTTGTCGGCAATTTATTTTTTTAAAAAACAATTGTAGTGAATTCGTTGATATATGAACAAACTTACATTCTTATAACAATTCATGCAGCATGACTCAATTTCAGTCACTGTATGATCAATGTCATCAGCATTAAGATTTTTGAATACTGGATCTTCGGATGACGCCATCGTTTAGTAAAAATGATAAAACTTTGAATTCTCGAGTGATTTAATTTGTTTTGGGAAACTAGAAGCAATTTTGTTATTACACTGAATTCTGATAATATGACATAGAGCAATTTGACAGCTTGACAAACATGTGCGCAACAAATAAATTGGGTTGCGTTCTTTATGTAAAGAGTACTCTGTAAAACGAAAAGTATTTGATGTTAATAATTAGGAATTTTTGATAGAAAAAATCCGAAAGGATTAAATGTTAATCCATTGGGATCTTATGTACTCTATACTCACAACAGTAGCTATAATAGGACTATGGCAAATACCATGCACCGCTATCGAGACCCTAAGTAGACTCCCGATAACCATTGACGTATTTTATTGAATACAATTTGCACAAGATAACTAACAAATGTTTGAATAGTTGATTTTTCCGTTAAACTTTTCAATATTCCATTTAGAATATATTTCAATTAGAATTGATTAAAATTGTATTTGAAAAGAATTTTTTTGGAAATATTTTATCATATTTTTGAAAAATATGGAGAAATTGAGAAGAATTAAAAAGCCAATGCTCTTGTTGAAAATTTAGCAAATACCAAGGACATTTAAAAAAAAAACGCACACAAACATAGAAGTATAAGAATACAAAATAATGTTGCACAGTCAGCGTCAGATTTCAAAGATTGAAGCGAATGTGCGCAGTCAACCACACAAATCGCACCAACACAACCATACCATTTACTTACACAAATGCATAGACAAGAAAGAGAGTATTCGAACAGCGTGCGACGCTTAAAATTCAGATACATCCAAACAGCAACAAGAGCTGCCGAAAAAAATACGTTTATTTTAGTCGAAAGTTTTCTCTCGTGTTATATTTTAGGTTTTCATAGTCGAAATCGTGTGTCATTTTTTCGATATATTTATACCATTAAATTTCAAAACAATGTTCTAGAAAAAGAAAAATAAGACAGTGGAATAGGATAAATGATCAAAAAAATTGATCTACGTTTACATTGATTTCAAAAGATTTTTATTTTTCATTTTTCGTTTGGGCAATTCTAATGTGATTTGTTTCCCAAATGTCGAATATCACGCACAACGACCATTTTAGAACAATTGACTCATACGTTAAATTAAAACAAACATTTTTTTAACGAAAAAAAAGAAGAAAAGAATTGCTTGCTATATTTCATTATATATCCATATATAAGTTTCCTCACATCGTTTGCATGAATTCAATTCTTCGAAATTTGCGTACTTTACAACCCAACATGAGTACAACCGTGGCACCGAATTTAAAGCCTGTGTATATCAAGTGAAGAAGAAATAAACAAGAAGCAGAAAAGAAAAAAAAGAAAAAAAAGAAGAAATAATAAAAGAGTCGACAACATTTTCGATAATATCATCGCTATACAAGTGTGTGTAAGTGAATGGAATGTATTTGCTTGCAAGTGAGTTTTCGATATGAGTGTATTTGTACAATTTGATGGACATTCCGTAACACTGTAAAAGAAGAAGAACACCATACATATATAGACATATTCTTGTCTTCCATTGACTACATATGATTGTAACACACATAAACAAATATGCCTTGCGTATGAATTTCAAATGAAAAAAAAAACAACAACAAAATTTAACGGTCGAGCGAAATGAGTGGAACTGATTGTGCGAATAGTAGTACAGGTGTTGCATTTGAAAATGGAATGGTGGGAACAATGAAGCAATCAGTTAAATTTAATAAAAACCAAATTAACGAATTTGATGAAAAAGAAAACCATAACAAACAAGTTACCAATCAGAAAATTATTGAAAATATTGAAGTGGAGTCATTAAAAACTATGGCAAACAAAACGTACATCACCGAAACAGAAACTGTTACTGATGAACGGATTTGTTTAATTGGTTCAGTGGCAAATGATGAAGAAATTATTGCAGCAGCCTCATCATTTAATGTTCCAATTATTAAATCGGAAACGGGACATGAATTTGTCAAAGAAACACAGTGGACAATATATTTTGTGATGAAAGAATTCGAAGGAGAATTATTTAATGTGATACGAAAGAGTAAACATCGCATATATGGACCAACAGCATTAAAACAAGTGGCACAGGCTGGAAAAGGTCTAGTCTATGTCAATCGGCCACTATATAATTTCTCAATGAAAGGCGTTATTACGTGCTTTACGGGAATTCGAAAAAAAGATGAACTAACACGTTTTGTAAATCTCATACACACCATGGGGGGATCAATACGAAAAGACATAAAGAATAATAGTCATTGTACACATTTAATTTGCAGTGCAAGTGTGGGGGAGAAATATCATTACGCTAAAACCTTCAATTTGACGGTTGTACGACCCGCTTGGATTGAGGCAGCTTGGCAACGACGTGACGATCCACAATTTTTTGCCAATGAAACTGAATTTTGCGAATCATACAAATTAAAATCCTTTGAAGGCTTACGTATTTGCTTCTATGGTTTTTCACCCGAAGAACATCAAGAAATGGTTGATATTTTAAAAACGAATGGCGGCATACCAACAGATATAGATGATCCAGATTGTACGCACTTAATTTTAGCAAGTAATATTTCCAATTTTCCAGAATTATTAACCGGACCAACATCACCATTAATTGCACCACCATTATTGGTCAGTACATCATCAATGGGATCATTGTGTGCAGAAAAAGTTTTACCGCCAGAAGGATTAGATCAACTCAATTTGAATGATAAAAATGTTCAAACCAAAGTATGTAACAATCAATCGACCATTATTGAAACACCGAAAAAATTATCCAAACACAATAATGCGCGTAACGATGGCATTATTTTACCTGGTAATGAAGAAAATCATTTCTTAGAGCCGGCCAATTTATCACCCATTTTACATAATATTGAAGAAGTGGAAGAGGAGAGTGAAGATCCAAATGATAAAGAAATGTCAAAGCGTAAACGTGACAGTTTCGATAACATTTCAATTATATCAACGGATACATTTGCGACGCAATTTAGTTCAGCAAAAAAACCAAAACTCATTCGAACCGGCTCAATAACACGATCGCTGCGACGAAGTATGAGTTTTGCTGCAATCAAAAATCCAATTACAAATATGATTCGTGTGCGACGAAATTCAGTTGATCCAAATGCTTCAATCAATTCAGTTATATCAATGGAAAGTACATTTTCGGAATCAAAACGTCCCGTTAAAGATAAATTAATGAGTCTTAAAGATCGCATTACAAATAGTAGTCGATCGAAACGAGATTTTTGCCTTACACCAAAAACATCCAAGGAATTCAACAATAGTACAGGTTTAGAACATACAGAAAATGTTGACAATAAATTTGCAGTACCAAACGAAATGAATAAATTACCATGCCGTAAATTACTCAACAGCACCATGAATACAAATGATGCTGAAACATTAGATGAGAATACGATCGAAAATCAAAATATCAACTCTGATGTAAAAGCGAATGCAATTCAACAGTTGAATAATAAACAGGTAACAAGTGCTGATGTTGCTGATAATTCAAATACAACAGTCACCCGCTTACAACCAATATCACTGTTATCAACCGAAAATCAAAATGAACAACACAAAAATACTGTTCCACACATAGTTAAATCTGATTGGTTCTGGTACACGATTCAAAAAGGGATTGCCAGCGAGGATGAGCATAAATTTAGTGATTATTTTGAAAGTTTAGCAAATACACCAGGTGATCGACGTGATTCATTACCAGTAGGAGTAAAGCATCGGAAACGAAAGCATCGCTTCTCAATTCTTGGTGCATCCGTTAAGTCACGACGATCATCAATCTCGGATGCCGGGTTATCTGTATCGGGCAGCTTTTTGGATTGTACGAATAGTCCCAACGTTAAACATGATTCAAAAGGTGCGAAAAGTATTATCAAATTTCATTTTGTTCACATTGTATTATGTCATCCCATTTTTTATGATCTAGATTTTGATTGCAGTATGGAAAGTACGCCAAAAACAAAAAAGCAAAAATCAATGCGATTCAATCATTTCATGGATTTATATTCAACCGAATCAAATTATGTGGGAATATTGCATACGATTGTATCGGAATTTCAAAAACCCTTGGAAGATATGGTGGATACAGATGAAGAATTATTGAACAAATCTGAACTGAAAGCCATTTTTAATAATTTTTCACCAATTTACGAAGTACACTTGCAAATGTTGAACCATTTCAAAGAATTACAGTCGAGCTGGACCGATACTGTCTCAATTGGTAAAATAATTTTGGATCATCGTGATGCATTATTAAAAGCCTATCCACCATATGTGAATTTTTTTGAACAGATGAAAGACATGCTTCAACAATGCATAGCACAGAATCCAAAATTTCATGCATTCTTAAAAATTAATCAATCAAAACCAGAGTGTGGTCGACAAACCCTTCAAGATCTTATGATTCGACCCGTTCAACGGCTTCCCAGCATGAGTTTGCTTATCAATGATATACTAAAACATACACCAAAATCTTATGTAGACTTTAAAGTTTTGGAAGAAGCATTGAATGCGATAAAAGATGTAATGAAGTATATAAATGAGGATAAACGAAAAACAGAGGGCCGCGTAGCATTATTTGATATATTCAATGATATTGACAATTGTCCGGCTGATTTGGTGTCATCGCATCGTAGCTACATTTCAAGATGTGAAGTATCTGAATTATCAAATTGCTTAAGCGGACGTGATGATCCTTTGATGATATTTTTATTTACAGATTACATAGAAATTTGTAAAATACGTAAATCACGTGGTATTAACAATTTAAAATCACCAACTGGAACAATAAATGCTCTTAACACAACCAGTAGAGCGCATACGCATGGCAAAGCATACAAGCACATACGTTTAATACCGCTTAGTGCAATCCCATGTGTTTATGATATCAAAGATAGTGAACGCGCCTTTGCTATTACAGTTAAAGATAAACTATACTGTTTTAATATCAACGAAGAATGCGATAAAATCGTTTATTTAAAAAACTTTTGCAAACAATTAGCGGAGAATGCTTGCCGAGCGGATTATGAGCAATTTCTACGCAATTGTGAATCACAAGAATTGGGCATTGATATTAGCGAAATAAATTTTGGCACGCTTAAAAAAGTGTACAATTACGCGCGTACACGTCTAGTCAATCGGGCATTTTCGTTTAAAGCCACACCGCTACGATTGAAACGTGTCGTTTCATCAACATCACCATTATACGCAAGCACAAATTCATTGATGTAATCGATACATGCTCTCAACTCGCTGGTTTAAGTCATTTTAAAACAAGCATTCCAACTTAAATATAACTTAACAAATGAAATGATTTTTGTTTCTGTTCATTTTCTTTTTCTTTTTTCAATTTTGCGATCAAACACCACTAGCGTAAATTTTTTGTTCTTTGCGAGATTCTTGTATTTCAAGGCTGTAGAGCGTAAGACAATAAGCGATTTTGATACCGTTGTGAACTAAAAATAAATCTTCTAAATTTCATGTCTATTTTCAAAAGGAAAAATGAATTTGTATCACACAATATTTTGTTTGTGTGTTTGGATGTGTACATTTGTATGTGTGTTTGTATCGATATACAAATCAGAGGAAATGAAATTTCAAGTGGAACATCGAACAGCACTTTCCAAATTATTTTTGTTCGCATTTTCAATTGATACATTCTGAAAATATTATGTGAAATTCTTGTAATAGAAACATTTTTTTTTCTTTTTCTCCGCACTATGGTACACTTCATTTTAATGTTTATATAACTATTATTAAATTGTAAAACATTCTCATATATACAACTTATATATATCTATCTATCTCAATTTTGCGCGCATTTGATTTATACAAAGCAAACATATTAAAACAAAAAGTTAAAATAAATAAACTATGAGCGCTGATTTTCTTTTTCAAAAAGAAACGAAAAATAAATTAATTTGTTGTGGCAACAAAAACTTTTAAAATTTCATGTGTTTTTCTTTTGCATTATTAAGTATTTCAGATTCATTATTTCGCATCATAAAATTGCAGAGATGTTAAAATCAATTCATTTGAATTCATATTGTCTGCATCATAATTTAACATGAAATAAATTTTGTCATGTGTAGTAATATTTCTTTCTTTTACATCTGGATAAGTAAAAATGAGATAGCTAGATGGATAATTTTATGGGCTTTCGAGGGATACGAAGAATCCAATCTATTTCGGAAAATATCAATTGACAACCTTGTTCTATGGACGATTGGTGAAAATTAGAGAATTCGAGTACTTTCTCTGTTGCATTGTGTGTTTGGAGAACTAAAATACTTACTGTTAAAACTGATTAGTTGTTTGACATTCTTTTCTGCAGTACAAAAAAAAACTCTAAAAATGATATTCTAAATTTTTTTATTTGCAATTAAAATGGCATATAAATAGCATTTAATTTTATCAAAATTGTTGTAACTTAATTCTCTGTAAGCGGACAAAATTCAATTCGCATGTTTCATCATGTGGATGACTATATTTATTAAATCCAATTTTGGACAAATCTTCTGACAACAATCATAACATTTATTACAAAAAAGGCAGTTATCGATCAATTAAAAATTAATTTAAATCCAAGTTTATTTGAATATGAGATAGTACTGATTTAATTTTCATTTTTGCAATGTATTTGAAAACGAAAACTAAATACTTCATTCTTATCTATTCAAAGCCATTTGTAAGTGAAACAATTTGAATTGTTTCTGGGTGTGATATTTTATATTGTTTGAATTGAATGTTGCTGGATTGACAATTAGGCATTAAAATGCAATCATAATTTTTTTTTGTGTTGTAGGCGTTACTTAAAGCTATTTTATCATGAGTAAATCCTTGAAAAAGTAAATATTGGCGTAAAAAAATAAAGCTAAACAACTTAAAATTAGCTGGAATAAATTGAACATTACATGTTGAAAAGAAAGGAAGTCCTTTCTGTCGCAGTTAGAACTTTTGAAAATTTAATTACCAAATACATTGA
Organism: Resseliella maxima; assembly: GCA_029041755.1. Lineage (NCBI taxonomy): Eukaryota > Metazoa > Arthropoda > Insecta > Diptera > Cecidomyiidae > Resseliella > Resseliella maxima. Next base: position 66,273 of record JAQOWM010000491.1, read on the forward strand.
AAGAAATCATAGTTGATTTTTTCGTAGAAATGTGAAAATATTGTCAAGAGACGGTCTGATTTATAGTGTGATGGAGAACTAAAAAAAATGGCTGCTAACGATTTGTTGTGATCATACAATACAAAGGCATGCAAAGAGAAGTGAGTTGAATGATTTCCCATGAAAAATACATGAAATGTATTTGAATCAAATACGTGTAATTCCTTGGGTTACATATTTTGTTTGGATAAACGGAATACAGAGATTAATAGCTATCTGCATAGCCCAAATCAATTTGGTGTGCAATACGTTTGTTATTCTCTCGTTCGGCCAAAAGATCATCTGTAAATGTATTGTTAATATATGTTAGTAAATAGGTTATTTTCTGAATCCACATGATTATTTATATTTTTAGTGTGTATATATATTCTAAAGATGTCAGTTGTCGAATTCTATTATTATATTAGTAAGGTCATTGTCAATTATGTTGTTTTGGTTTTGAATACACGGGTTTAAATAAAACAAATACATTTTAACTGATTGAAAATAAAATGATGCTCTTTAATTTTGCTTTTTATAAATCAAAATATAAAATATTTAAATGAAAAATCGTTTGAATAATTCTGAAGAGGTGTTTCATTTTCCAAATCATAATACATTTTTTGACGCAGTATTGAAAGAGCCATATGCAGTTGCATTTGCTGCTTATTCTTTGAGGATGAGTTCGACGAAAGCGGTATCGAGATCGTCTCCAATATCCTTGTATTTTTCCTTTTCGATGACAAGGTCGTCTGTTGTATTTCAATAAAAATATCGACAAAACAAAAAAATAAAATAAAAAACGTACAAAATGTAATTTACATATGTTTCAAAAATTTCAATAAGATAATTTCAATATGAATCATTCATTTTGAATAGTAATCCCCAATATTTGTATGGCATATGAAAACAGCGGCATAGCTTTTAAAACAGCATTCACATTCCGAAAAAAATGCATTGCCGATCAAATAGTTACCTTAGAAAAGCATTAAATAAGATGAAAGCAATGTTTATTTGTTTTAAGCAGTTAAGAGACATGCAAAGAAATTTAAGTGACTGAGAGTTCGATATATTTCGATGACGATATATTTATGAAGCAGGAGCTTCAGCCGGTGCTTCGGCAGGGGCAGCATCGGCCGACGCTTCAGCGGGAGCAGCTTCAGCCGGAGCTTCAGCCGGAGCTTCAGCAGGAGCAGCCTCGGCCGGTGTTTGAGCATCAACTGGAGCACCTTCAACGGCTGCTGAAGCGTCAGCAGGTGGTGGAGCATCTCCAGATGGTGGTGCGTCTGCAGGTAGTGGAGCATCTGCAGAAGGTGGAGCTGGCTGTTCACCTTCAACAGGTGCTGGTTTTTCGCCTATTAGTCGATGCATAAATATATATATTAACCAACAATGACATTTAGATTTCATTGGCTGGTTTCACCTTCAGGAGCCGTTTCGGCCCCTTCTGGGACGGGAACTGGTTCTGGTTCTGGTGGTGGTGGTGAGTAATTCTTAACGAATGGAACCTCAGCACCTTCTGGTGGCAAGTCCAATTTGAATTCGAATGGTGGTGGTGGTCCCTTTGGTTTTGGTGGCTAATATGACATAAACAATCAGATTTTGAAATCCATAAAATTGAACAATGACACACACACAAAATAAACCACAAAATGGGTTCATTACTTCTGGTTCGGGTTCAACTAGGGCAACTTCAGCAGTTGGAATTGGTTGGCCATCTTCACCAACAACTTGAGCACTTTCAATTGGCTGACCATCGGGACTGACTACAGAAGCTGCAGCATCAGCCGCTCCCTCTGTTTAACATTGCAATTTGCCATTGATTAGACAGCATGACCATATTTTTGAAATCCATATAATAATTTTAATCACACAAATGCGATGTCATATATATTTTAGAATCGAACAGTTTTCTAAATAAAATTTACACAATTTTGATTCAAATGTGTGTGCATCGTATTCGATAGATTAAAATTATTTGGTCATTGGATGTATTTATTTTGCCTGGTGGAGTTGGCTCTTTTGGTGGTGGTGGTGTTGGTTCTTTGATTGGTGTCGGTGGTTTTGGATGTCTATCATTGTATACCATTTCAACGCCAGGTATGAGTTCTAAATATGATCAATCAGATGCATATTTTTTCCCAATTACAAATAAATATAAAATATTTAAAAATGCATTTCGATTTCTGACCAACAAATGCAATATCCAAATCGTCTCCAATTGTGGCATATCGTTCACGTTCTTTGATGAATTCATCTAATCATTTATTAAAATAAAGAATTCCATGTGAGCATATCATCTGTTTATATAAAACATACACTCTACACATTTTCACGAGGTACAAAAATTACAGTGAGCTTGATGACATCACAATATATCTCAGTTCTTCACATGGTATGTGTAAACGAATATTTGGTTTCGTTATTTACATTAACTTTTAATTTGCTTTGTAATGTTCGGTTATATACCAGCTGTAAACATTTTTATTACAATTACCATTGAAATTATAATGAGAAAACAGAAAAAACAATTTGGAAGGACAAAAAATCATTTAATTCTCTGACTCAAATCAAACAAAAAATAATTAAATTCAAAATTATTAGAAAAAATAAAAATAAATGAATGGCTAAGCCACATTTAGTATTTTCGATAGTTCAAAATGTAAATAGTGATATTCTTTCTCTCAGTTATTATGTGTGTTATTCTAAGTTTATTCACTTTCTTTTCGAAAGTGATACTGTTATTTTTATTATAAATCAGATGATCATACACTTTTCTCAACTAAATGTCTCTCTGTAATTGTCTTTTCATTGATATTCAATTGCTAGTTACTAAATAGTATAAATATAGTTCTATATTTGCCTTTTATAAACTCTTTCAGGCTTTGCTAGATAGATCGACAAATATAAATGTAAAACAATTCTAACAGTTTCCTATTTAATGAAGAAAAAAAAAAAATAAAGAAATCATTAATTTATCTCTCAAATCATAATTGCAGGAAATTCTATTTGAGCCTTTATTCCAATCGTAAAATATTGCAATGTTTTTTTTTTTTTTTTTTCAAATAAATTTAAATCAAAATAAAATTTCATTTTAAAGAATTTTGTGAATGTTTGGAATGTTAATTTGAATCGTTGATAAAAATATTTAAAAAAAGACTCGTAGTTTGTTCGTAATAATTGAATGAAGAATAAGACAACTATTGAGGTCTATAAATCAGGCTATTGAAATCTGACTGGAATGTAAATATTTATCTATATTTTGATTTACGTTGATGATTTGAATGAAACATTAAATGGCATTCGCTCTTACTGTTATGGTTTACTTTTATAAATGGAAGATTTTTCATTTTGTTCACTTAGCCTAGCAAAAAAAGTAATTGTATCAAAAAAAAAAAAAGTTCCAGGGAATCAAATATACAATTAAATATTTTTTTTCACTTTCATGTCGCTTAATTACGTGAATTTGTTCCCTCGTTTTATAGGTGAAGTGCTACGTGCATATATGTCTTTTTAAATGATTTGTTTATATAATACATTTCGTGCATTATGTTTATGCTTCGTTCATCCGGAAAAATCAAATAGTATGTTGCTTTTATAATATTTTGGAGAAATTTTTGTTTGTTTGTTGTTGATGTTCTTTTTTTCAAACGGAAAGACGATTATTCTAAATTGATTTCGTCTTATAGTATGTTTATGATTGTAACATCCTGTTTTACATATTTTGAATGTCATGCAAGGTTGCTTCCATTTCTTCTTGAAGTAGTTTATTCTTTTCACGTTCAACTAAAATGTCATCTGTTTGATTGTTGATTTATGGTTGTATATTTGTTTTATTTAGTTATGATATTGATTGAAATCGGGACACCATTCAATTATTAGTTTAATTTTATCGTCGCAAAATCAAACAACATTAGGTCAAGCACGCAGTTAATACAGCAATTGGGGATTATCAGCGTAACACAACACAAAAAAAAATTAAAAAGAAAAAAAAAATTGAATAAAAATCAAAAATTAATAAAACACCAAAAACATATTGAAAATTAAATAAAACAAAAACGGACTGGGTAATATGTCAGAAACGTTTTTCAATTCAGTCTTAGTTGTTGTTAGTCTTGAGTTGGAATTAAATTAATCATTTTATTTTGTACTTTTATGTATTTCCAGTTTATTCTTTGTTATTATTGTAAAAAAAAACTTTCGTTGGGATTGAACACAAATAAAATTACACACGAATCAACATACCTTCAAGTCTGTCAACCTCCTTTTGTAATTTCTGAACGGAACGCTCAGCGAATTCAGCACGAGCTTCAGCCTATTTTATTTTTAGAAATCCAAGAAAACAATTTGAATAAATAAAAGTTGTAATTTTTTCATAGTTTTTATTTTCCAAAAATTTCAAGCTGAATTATGAGCAGAAACTTCAATCCTTTTTGAAATTTTGTGAAATCTTTGCTCATATTTGTTTGAAATTTGAAGAAATTGTTCGGTATGAATACGAAAACAAAAAGAAAAACTTAATTAAGAAAAGCGCACATCAATTGTAACAGAATTAAAATTCACATGCAGTTTAGTATTAAATCAGAAAATTGTTAATTAATATTGTAACTAAAACAAACTAAAAAAAAAAGATATTTCATAATGTGATTTACATTTATACATCAAATAAATAAAAGAACCTTATACTTTACTCAATAAATGGAAAAAGGAAATATATTTCTTCAAAAACATCAAGTAAAATTGTTGAAAATAAAATGTATAATTTAAATTGAATACAAAAATAGTTTTGTGATAACCAAGAGAAATTTGACCCGCTACCAAAATAATATGTGCATATAATTGTATTACAAGTGAAATTGTAGAGAGAAAACTTACACTGGAGCATTGTTTTTTGAGTGCTAAAATTTGTTCCTCAGCTGTTTCTCGATTAGCAGAAGCCTAATTTCCATTGATGTATAGAGTAATTTGTAAAGATGTGAAGAATTCAATTTTTACAAAAAGTTTTAACATATCAGAAAATTGTTCTTTCTAAAAAAATATTTCTATTTCTATTCAAAGAAATTTGAAAATAACATATCGTTTTCGTGTGGCATAAAATTCGAAGAGAAGAAATTGTTTTTGTCAACATAGGAAAGAAAAGAATTTTTCTTTCAGAAATTGGAATCTTACAATATTTTGGTGCTGTTATTTACAAGAAGACCTTTTGACCTTTCATATTTTCAAATAAATATACATTCGAAATTCTAGTGCGCTATAATAGCTTAATTTGTTCATTAAATTCATTATGAATCAAATAAATGAGAATATCGGAATATACTAAAATCACCTCTTTCAGTTTATGACTTAATAAGCGAATTTGTTCGCCACAAGTTTCTTCCAATTGCGTTGCCTATCTCCGTTGAATTCCAATTTTTAATTGTTTTAATTAACATGAACATTGTGTAACAAACGCAGGATTAACATATTTTAATTCAAATCATAAAATAAAATCATCAAACAACAAATAAATTAGTAGGTTTTAGTATTTTTGGATAATAAAAGCGCGCAATTATTCATGGTATCTAGAAGTTATGTGTTTTGTTTGTCGAGAGCAGGGGGAAAATTAGTTGATAAACAGCCAAATTTATGAAATTTATAATTTTTTTCCTCGATTAATTAAGTTTGAAGCGGCCAAACAAACAAAAAGCGACTAAACATTGACAAAATGCGTTCACAACATCAAAACTAAGTTGCGAAGCCATTCTTTTGTACCTCCTTGAGACGGGTGGTCAATGTCTTGATTTGGTTTTTGTATTCTTCTTCACGTTGGTTGGCCTATATCATTTGTAATTTGTGTTTATTATTTTTTTTTTCTCGATAATATTTGATTTTGATACAATATTGAACAACGATTCGAACAAAAAATTCTCTTCATTTAATCAAATTTGATATTTTCTTGGTGCGAAGACAAAAAATTGTTCATTTATAACAATACGTGTAATGCCTTCACTTCAAAAATATTTTAAATTCATTATAAATTGTCAATGAAAATGTATACCTTTTCTTCTGAAACTTCAAGGGATTTCAAATTGTTGCCAACAACACGGAGTTCTTCTTCAAGTTCAACGATTTTGCTAATCAAAAAAGAAAAAAAAAACAAATATCAGTATTATTAAACGGTTATAATATCATATATTTTTTTTTTAAACAAGAATACAATTGGGTTATTAGGAAAATATGCAGCATTAGCGTAAAGTACAAACCTTTCACTTAGTTCGACTTTCTCTTCGGAGCGTTCTAAGTCCTGTTCCATAAGGACTAGCTTACGAGCAACCTTTTTTTTAATTAGCGGATTATATGAAATTAGCAACGCACGAATCAAACATGGGTTATGAAATAAACACAATATTTAATTAGATTATTATAAGGATTTAAATGAAAAATAAATGTTTTGCATTGGGATGTGTTAGTGATTGTTATAAAAGAAAAAAAAAACAAACTGTTGGCTATCTAAATGTCTTTCTCAAATCTTGAAAATTTCATTACAATTGAATTATTATGTAATTTAAATATAAACAAATATATTGGAACGGGTAAAATATGCGTCATCTGAACCTGAAAAGGAAACTTAAAATAGCAATTAAGTTAGAACTGAAGCATGATTAACAACAAAATCTGGATTTAAATAGCATCTTGAATATGGAGCAGCGCAAGAAAAACATTCAAAACAACATCAAATAGTAAAACAAACAAAAATCCGATATTCATTTGAAACGTACTTTTCACCGAGCTCAGCACGTTCTTCGGCTCTTTCCAAATCAGCTTCAACCATGGCCAATTTACGGGCAACCTAATATGTTTTGTGGCAATAAAAAAAATTGCCAAATTGCAAAAATATTGACGAAAAAATAACTTGACATTAGACCATTTGATTCCATATGAAATTTTTGCTTTGAATTATTACTCGAAGCGCCCATTATGACATCTGACGCAGAATTGAAATACAATCGAATAAATATAATAATCGAAACTATATGTTTGCACTCTAATTAACTATTCTTTCGAAATCCGTTTGATGGTTTTGCAGAATTGATTCCTTCTTTAACTTAATTATCAATTATATTTAATTGATATGTTTTATTAAAATTTATATTCGACACTGTGGATTTTTTTCATTTTAACAAAAATGTTATTTTGAAAATATGTATAGATTTGACTATTTCTTTAACTTCATTTCAAATGAGCAATTAAAAAATCTTTGGATTGATCGAACATCTACTAATTTTGAAACAAAAAATGTGAAAATTGATGCTAAAAACTGGTTTGCGCTTTATCCACATAAAAAAATGTACAGATCTGCAGTTGATTTATTGAATTTTCAGTTTGAATAATTTCGGCAGAGAATTGAACATATATTTCCAAAAAAAAGTCGAAAGTAGATGTGAATAATTGAAAGCAAAAAAGACGTGCGCTTAAGATTGATTACCGGTTTAGCATTCAGCGACGTAAAATCTATAAGTTTTGACCACAAGCAGGTCAAAATATTCTAAAAGAAATCATTGGCTCATTGAAAACGAATTCTTACAAGCAAAACCATCAAATAGACATGAATGAATGTTGGTATTAAAAGAGATTTTGTAGTTTTAATTTTTATTTATTTCAAAATAAAGTTCTAAAAAATCTTCCGTTAAAAATGTTTCATTTACATACATTGTAATTTTTTTTTTAAATAAAAGAACACATATATAAACATAGTTTTTTTTATTTCAAATCAAATCCAAACTTATGTCAAACCCATTCCCTATTATTTTGTAGAATATCCAAAGAAGTTTTTATTTCTATTATTTGGACGTTTATTTTCTATTCGAGAATCAATATATGTGAGTAAAATAAACAAAATAATTAAAAAATTTCCTCAAGTTTTTTATCAAAATCTTTGGACATTCTTTATCAAAACATGTTGTTGAGGATGAAAATTAAAAAAAAAAAAATCCTCTTCAATTCAATATTAACTAAAAGAAATGTGAATTTTTATGTGAATTAAAGTTTAGTAATTTCTAACGAAGAAAAAATAATAATTAAAACTGAGCATTAAAAACAGTTATGTCTCTGAAATCAACAAGTTGTTATGTTGAATGATTCAATTGGATCAGCTTGGGGACGTGCAACAAATCCGAATTTAACTGTACTCAACCAAAGCCAGTTTCAAGTATCAAATTCAATGCAGACATATAGTCGAGCTTCGATAAATTATTCTATTGTATTCCAATTCGGCTTGTCATTTTTTTTTTTTTCGTAAATTTGGCAAACATGCGGCAATAAATTGTAGCGACATTGTGTAGTTATTTTGTCAAGTAATGTTTAAAAGCACCTCATCGTATTTTTTGTCGGCTTCTTCAGCGAGGAAGCGGGCTTCTTTCAATTGATTTTCAAGTGCGTCCATACGTTCTTCATCAGCCAATGAACGATTTTCCAATACTTTGCGAGCACTAACCATTTCATATGCATTTGGTTATCGATGAAAAATAATGGAAAAAAAAGAGAGAAAGAAAAGAATGCCACAGAATTAGTGACGTTGAAAAATATGTAATTGTTATCGTCGTTGATACGGCCTTCAACGGTGTACCTGCAAAATGCTGAAAATATAAAAGATACAAATATGTTCCCTAACCAAAAATGTTCCCTAACCCTATCGAAACAGTTGCCACTTCAGCGACTGACCTACACATACACATCCCTATGTGTGTTAGAAATAATAGTATTTTTGAAATTGACTACCTCTTCATATTTTTTATCTGCTTCTTCAGCAATTAATTTTGCTTGCGCTAATTGTTGCTCCAAGAGACTTACTCTATCATCTTCCATATTAGTTCGATTTTCAAGAGCTTTTCGTATCCTATTTCGATGCAATTTCAAAGATAAAATTATTCCAGAACATTTCTCCTTTGGATAGTTAAAAATTTCTCTTCCTTTTCTCTCCTCATTTTTTTTTTTTTTTTTCTTCTTTTTATTGTGTTGAAAATATAATTTAAAAGAAAAAATGGTAGAAAAATAAATTCGTCGATTCTTTTAACCTACCGTTCACTTTCGTCAGCGGCTTGAGATGCTTCTGAGAGTTTAGCTGTGGCTGATGCCAAACGTTCTTCCGAACGTTCCAAATCTTCTTCAAGCAATTGAATACGACGATTGAGAGCAGCTACTTCAGATTCAGCCTAAACCATGAACAAAATTGGAATTACATCAGTTGTTTTAGCAACTCGATTTGTTTTCCATCGAATCATTTTATGGAATGTCAAATTTTTTTCGTAAAAATAATTCCTTCAGTCTCTAATTACATTTTAATTTAAATTACTATTCATAACAACTGACTTTTTGTAGATGTTAATTTTTTTTTGATTCAGTTAAACGACATCAAAACGCAATATGAAAAAAAAAATATAAACGGATCACAATACACATTATTGTTTTTAAATACGTCAGTAAGCACGCCAAAAAAATTGAAAACGAAATTGCTTTCACTTTGGGTTTTTGTACATAGGAAAAATGCTAGAAATTTAGGTTGATGCAATTATTATAATAGACGAAGCGTATAGAAGAGAAGTGAATTTCCACATTGTTTTTGGAAAAATGTGTGGTATGATTTATAAATACGAAAAAGGATTAGACAGAAAAATTTGGTTAAAATGTTCTTTAACATGTGCTCATTTGTTTTTTTTTTCTTTTTTTTTTTTGAAGTGGGGTATCATTTCTAATAGATATATATGTGTCTAGGCCTTTGTTATAAATTCGTTTTCAGTGTCGCGTTAAAAAGATGATATCCGGATTTTGCCTTTGATATTTGACAGTGGTCAATGGCTTTTTTAAATTGATAAGATTGCATGTAAGAAAATGGTGTTATTGTTCCGTTCAACTCAATGTGTAGGTGTGTATATTTTAAAATAGATTTTGTGAAAATGTGTATCACTTCCAATTTCCTCTGTACATTATTATTTCGATCTATGAAATGATGACGATTTTTCAATAAACATGCATAAAACTGCTGACGACAATTTGAATATTGTTTGGAACAATGAAATCATGGAACAAACAAGTGCATTGTTTCATTTTCAAGTATGTTTTATATTTAAACGAGCCGTTAAGCAACGGAAGCTTTCCATGAGACAATTTGATTGCCGCCCATGAAATGGTTCCATGAGCACAGCATTCACAATATTATTTTACAAATTATAATACATTTTTTCCCCGAATAAAATGATGTGTGAACATTTGTATCGTATATGTCATTGTATTTGTATTTGTATTTGTAGTTGTAGTTGTATTTGCATTTATTAATGTTTGTGTATCTGTTTGATTTGTTCTAATTTTTCTGATTAAACCTTCAAGGTTTGTGAATTTACAATTGTAATTCAAGCCATATGCTCTCGTGTTGGTAAAATGTTTGAAATTGAGAAAAAAAGCATTAAACAAAAACTGATGGAAATGTTTTCCATTTGACAATAAAACCGAGTTTCTCTTAATGTTCTGTGAATTTACTCTATTCACTAATTCACCTTGATATTGAAATAGAAGCCGCCGCCATTGTTCAAATTCGCATAGCGGACATGTCTTTGAAATTTTCTCGTTTTATTTTTCTTCTTATTCTTCTTACATTCGTTTATGTCTTTATTTAGTTGATCATTTAGCTGACTTTGTTTTTATGTGAGACAAAAAATAAAATTACGTCAGAATCATCGCTTAATTACAGCTTGACCAAAATTTTTGAAATAATCGCCTACTTATGTTTCGTCTTGCGTCTATTTTTTTGTTTTCTTTTCGTTACATTATTATGTATGTCAAAGTCACGAATTTCATTTTCTATTTACGAGCATCTATGAAATCGAGCCATTTCTATTCAGCCAATTAATGCTCAAATATCATTGATAAATTCTAATATTTTCATTTTGATATTCAATCATTTTTGTTTTAAAAATCAATTCAAAATGACTTAAAACAATTGCTTTATTGGTTGAAATGAATTAAGTATAAATGAGTAACCGTTTTAGTTATCAATTAAATTCATTCGTATAAGTTTCTTTTTTAATTGACGAATTAAATTAAAACAGCAAAAATGCTTAATTGGCGCTTCGAATACACATTTTTGTCTACCTGATCACATTTTCAATTTGTGTGTAAGTGACATACTTCACCAAATATTCAATCATTTTAAAATTGTTCCAAAAATATGACGTCATCATAAAATTTTGTGTTTTGCTCAAGCGAATGCTTATTCGCACTATGATTTGTTCAGTAACGAAAGAAAAGTGACATCAACAATAAAAAAAATGACCCACAATCCATCATAGTAAAAATACATTTACTCGCGTTTTTGCTTCTCTATTATCATCAATTTGTTTCATGCCCATCAATATTGTGTTCATGGCAAAACATCATTTTTAGCTCGATTGACTAAAGAATTTTTAAATAATAGTGCCATTTATGAGCTATTGGCAACTGTATCAGCTAAAGCATTTCATGTACATTTGAAGTACAGCTCAAACTAAAGCCGAAAATAGTCACATTTTATTTATAATCACAGAACAATATTTGCTTAATGTGACGCGGCAAAAACGATAAACAAAAATCAAAATTACAGTTGCCGAATATTTATCTGTATTTTTTTGAATTATTCTAGTTTAAAAATGTATCAAAATAATTCAAGCCATAATATTTAATATAATGATCACACAATTCTCGAAAGAAAACTTTGAAAGTAATAATTGTTCTCAATCAATAAGAATGACTTAATATGATTGTATTTAGCAAAAATTAACTTTTTGCTTGATGTAAATTGTAGTTGGTGAACTCAATTTTACAAGTTCCGCATAATGCATTATTGTGTTACTTTTTTATGGGCACGTCAATTGCAACCAAACATGCAATATATGTATGTTTGACTAAAAATGTAACTCACTAACTAAATACATGTATCACTCAATCACAAATATACACAATCATCATGCGTAGTGAAGCAACGCGACATGATTGTTGATATCAATGCGTCACAGTTGCACGTTTGAATTTTTAAATATTTATTTTTTGTTGATTTTTATTGTTTTTGTGTTTGAATAGAATTCCACTTCTTTCAATGCAACAATTTTCAGAAGAAATCTTCAATGTTTTATAAAAGACCATGGAAATTGCGAAATATTAGGGAAAATTACTTAGTAAATTTTATTCATTGTGGAAAAACTTGCAATTAAATCTACGAGAAAATGCGAAATGCATTACAAAGTATGAATTAAAACCGAAAGAAAACTATTTTGCTTACTTTTTTGTATAGAAATATGAGAGTTGAACTGAGAATAGATTTTTTTTTAAATTTATAGTTTTACAGTAAGCATATGTTCTTCTTATAACTCATAAGCAACCTTGCAATTTGAAACCATATCGTTTGAGTATTATAAATCGATTTAAGAAAGAAAAATGGACTTTTTGCATGTAATAATGAAACTTTTTTTGTAAACTCATAAATTCAAAAGATGTGTTTATGAAATGAAATGAAATGAGATTGCGAATTAGAAACGATGACATTAGTCATTCCTCGTAATTATGCCTACTTTTCATGTGAATCATAATACGTATTCTTGGTCGATGTTTAGATTGAGGAAGTGTCGAACTTATGCAATAATAGGCATTATGTGACACAAGCGAATGCCCATCGACAATGTGCATTATCAATTCATGACAGCTAACCGATGAATTATTGTATTTTTTTTTTTTCTTTTTCCATAGATTTTTAATCGCAATTATATGTAACATCAACATATATATATCTCTCTGTTGGAGTCTCGCCCTCCGATTCTTTACCTTCGTACACATTCCATACCGGTTGTTGGCGGTGATGCTTTTGTTGTATTCGAATGGATGTGAGGCATCAATACATAGAACCGGTCGCTTCAATGAGAACTTTTAAGACAACCAATTCAAATGTTACAATTGTATTGGTTATACGGGAAAGTGAAACGAGAATACCAAATAGAAATTATTACTTGGACACATTTTTTGTTGTTTTCTTTCTCTCATTTTATCTTTTTTTTTTTCGAAAAAATTTGCTAGAATTTAGCGGTTGTTTGGAATTTAAACTTGAATTATGTTTGTATTAGTCACATAGAATACAACACACAACACACAACAATTCAATTTTATAGCTCAATGCAAATGGTCACGAGATGTTAGATGTGTTCGTTTTAACGGCAACAAATGCTGACATAAGCAAACGAAACACAATGCAGAGACTAGTTATGTGTTTTGTTGTTGTTTAACAATCTATGCACCGGATGGATATCAAGATAGGCACTTTCTTTACACGTAATGGAATATTTATATTTATAGGTTTGAGAATCTATATGAAAAGTTTCTAGTTTCTATTTAGAACATTTTCAAGCAAGCAACATGGTATTTTGAATTTAATTTCTGATCATATTTCTATCAAAAGTGATGAACAATTCACATTTCTTTAATGGGAATAAGTCAATTTGTGCAAGTTCAGAATAATTTTCTGATCTTTTTTTTTTGTTGATCTTTTTTAGAAAACCGATCCCGTACAGTACCATAGTGCGGAAGAATTTAATTGAAATAGATGATTAACACATGAATTTCACATGATTTTGTGTGGCCTTTGTTTATATAATTATGTTAGTCACATAAATCATTTATCTCAAATTGGAGTGAAACTAAATGAAAAATCCGAAAGGATTAATTTTTAATCCTAATGAAATAATAGTGTAAATGAAAATTTGATATGGCCGTTAAAATAATTTGCATCGTTGAAATTGTATATTTTTATTTTATTCATTGTATGAGAATTCACATAATGAGACGCGTTTCGGCGAGGTAATTTCGTTCAAGTAGTTTTGTATGTATGTGTTTGATTCGTTAAAAGCAGATTGAATGTTAGTCTCTTTTTCTCATTATGATTATTAAAAGCCGGTCGTATCATTTCAACGTATTGTTTGCTATTTGCTTCTCTTCGTAACGCTCATCCATTTCTGCACAGGCAGTTTTGTCGAGAGAGGAAAAAAACACATAGTACAATACACAAATTAAGGTATAAGAACACGGAGAATAACCCATACACAAGCATACCAAACGCCGTATTTAATGCCATTTAGACCACAATAAAAGAATTTCGTCTGTTGGCACCACACACAAGCGAACATAATTTTTCGGTTTCTTTTTTTCGTCTAGAGATTTTGTTGTTCTCTCTCTCTCTCTCTCTCTCAACAAAAATGCTAGAATGTCCGAATGTATGAAATCGTTATGCCACATACACAAATATATGATGATTTAAACGATTGATTGATTTTTGAATATCTCAAACAATCATCAAATCATTTGCAAAATTGATCATTCATTAATACACTTGTCAGTTTGACGGTAGACCGAAAAAAATCAATATTGACATTCGGAGAAAAAAAGTCAGAATAGTAAAAAAAACTGGAGGAAAAAAAGCTTTCGTCAAAAATTGGTAATCGGAAAAAAAGTGGTCGTTTATTTTGAAAACGTGCCCACGGTCAGGAAAAACGAAAGAAAAAAAACAACTCACTTCTTCACGGCGAATAATTTCGCCTTGTAAACGTTTTTGGTATTCTTCACATTCATCCTTATACTTTTCCATTTCTTCTTTCGTCTGGCGCATCTTCTTCTTCAATACATCAAGAAGTGTGCCTTGTTGAATATTGGTCGTCATTTTGTCTATTATTTTTTTTCTTTATTTGTTTTATGTGTTCTAAATAAATATGTTTGCTGATTACAATCAATATTCGTGTGTTACCAAAGAATTTTGTGTAGCACTAAAAGTTCACAATCTTCTTATTAGAAATGACAAAAGTGAGACAGATTTTCTTTCCTGTTTTTCGTTATATTTAATGAATATTGAACACTTTGTTTCTATATCAGAAAATTTGCGCACAAGTACACTGAATTAATAAAAGAAAAAATTGTGTGAAAATTTAAAACAATTTGGTTCTATCTTAATCGAATCGGTTCCTTTAGTCGAATACACGTATCGCACCCACTACTTTTTCTTTCTTTTTCTCTTTCAATTCTCAATTAGAAAAATGTAATCTAACACTACTTTTTCTTTTGCTCTTCTTCAAAAACACAGAATTGTAAATGGAACCAATTGCAGATTCGATTAAATTTTTTTTTTCTTTGATTAGATGAAATCAATCAATTTGAAGAATTTCTTTTTTGTGTATGTTAAAATTTTCACAATTGAACCAAAAGGATAAATCGATAAAATAAAAAACTGGACACATAAAAAACTTGGATCGGACACAAATGAATGAGAATGAAACTGTACTACAGAGCACGAAACGCAAGTGACTCGCCCGAAACTTCAAAATGGCGAACCCGTACAGTATACATACAAGTACATTGTATTAATAAGACAAACAACAACCACTGACTCGATATTGAGCATGTATTTTGGATTGTGTCATAATGTTGTGTGTTTCGGTGTTGCTTTGCCTCTTCACTATAGCAATATTGTATGCTTTGCTCAAGCGAAATGGAAAAAAGTGAAAAAAAGCGACAACACATACATATATATACGTAGGCAAACGACTAGATTTTGTTTGTAGTGGAATTGTGTGTACTTGTGCATTGACAATGTTACCAAATATATTGTGTGTATTGCCGATGCTCCGATACATTCTCATATACATATGTGTGTGTAGAAAATACGGGATTCGGTAAAATTTTGAAACAACAACGTTATGGAATACCATGCGTAAACGTTTTTGATCTTGCTTTGGCTTTTGTTTCAATGCTTTTGACCTTAAATTGAATAGATTTGCATGTATCGCCGCCTATTCTACACCTGAACTATTTGTATAATTTCAATTCCGAGATGAAATGTTCATGCATACCATGTGCCGTAGCATGATCATCGATGAATAAATGACCAACGATTAGATTGATAGAATAGTAAAAATATGAAAAACCGATAAAAATAAAGACTAAACTATTGCTTACAATGAAAAAAAAGGTGAGGCACAGGCAATGCATGTTGCACTATGCGGAACAGTTCTAATTGAATTGAAAAAAAAAGTGACGGAAAATTTGGATTTGTTTTTGTTTTA
The DNA here is from genome assembly GCA_029041755.1 of Resseliella maxima. Lineage (NCBI taxonomy): Eukaryota > Metazoa > Arthropoda > Insecta > Diptera > Cecidomyiidae > Resseliella > Resseliella maxima. The sequence continues at coordinate 82,394 of JAQOWM010000491.1, forward strand.
ATTACATATAAATTGTTACACTTGGTGCGTTTCCATAAAAGGGGACAGGAACTGCTACTGAAGCAAATGGGCAATGTATTCAAAAAAATATTGCATATTTTGCATGTGAATAAGTTAATTACGGCTATATTTGTCCGTTTGGCATTATTTACCCAATAGAGCGAAACAAACAGAAAGCAAAATGCCCAAAATTCGTAACCAAACAAGCAAAACCATTAAAATTTAAGTCACAGCAAAATTGCTTTTTCTTTCTCAAACTCGATATGCTGCATCAGCAATGTGAAAATTAACATGTAAAACTAAGGTAAAAGACCGAAAAATTAATTGAATTTTGTTACTAAATTGGTATTTGTTTTGTCGTATTTCTTTCAAGAATTTTTGTTTGCTTGAACAAAATGAAGAAAACATCAAAATAGCCATTTTAGTATGCATACTCAAATTATTTTTTTTTTTTTTCATTCTATGTGTTCAAAATGGAACAATATGCACCTTTCAATTACAAAGTGATGCCGTTTGCTTGTTTACAACCATGCACATCAGTTGCACGACATCGTGCACGATTTTCTATTTTATTACTTTTTCCGATGGACCTCATGAATAAAACTAACAAATTATGATTCGTACAGTTGCTATTCGAACGACCGTTTTTACTCAATTTAATACGAACATAATCACGATAAATAGAATACAACGGACGCAAAGTAACAAAATGAATATGCTCATGAATTGCTCTTTCATGAACCGAAAACCAAAAAAAAAAAAAATAAATAAATAAATAAATAGAAAAAAAAAAACAACAACGGCAAACAGGCAATATAAAAAGTTAACTTTTAAACGTGCATTCAAATTTTTAAAAGAACTTGAGCTGTGTTGATTTGCATTCAATATGATCATCAAGTTTTTGATCGTAGGTTGACATTTTTGTATGTGAATTAACTGAAATTGGCAATGTGCGGTGGCTTTTGATTAAATTGGAATTCGATGCGCGTATCGAAACAAAAAGTATGCTAATTTGTACGGTGAGATGCCCACAAGTATATTGTTTAACGCATTATAAACAAAAATAATTTATGATTTAGTTAATTTGTTCCTTTTTTGATTTCTCACTGTTTGATGCGTTCATGTTTAATCAATATTATCAAGCTGACGTCATTTAAACTCAATTTCATATTTCACTTATCATACACACATACACACACTCATAATTTTTCTTTTGTTATTTTAATAAAAACGGCACATTTTTAAGCGTTTATTAAATGTATAGTCAAACAAAAGGTATGTGACGCTACAGTATCTAATGTAGTCAGCGATAAAAAAGTGCAAATAATGCGTGATAAGTAAAAGTGTTACGGCTTGATAGAATTTTTATTTGAATTCAGTGTAAACGCAATTCCTTCATGAAGGAACATTGAAAATATTACAAATGACTTTGAATTTTGTCTTATTAATTCGTAGCAAGAATGGTACGAAAAACAAAACAAATCGTTTTACATAATCGCTAGTTCCGATTGAGTGAATGGATGAATCAATCAATCAATCAATGTTTATAAAAAATAGCTTATTTATTTACAGCGGGAAACTTCCGTTTAAGCAATAAAATAATAGCAACGTTTCACAAACAATGGCAAAACTTCTGCATATATTGTATGTAGTTTTATGGGAAAAAATCTCAAAACCCAATCAAATTCAAATCTATCGTAATTCACCGGCAGACACAAACTTGTGTAGAATGGCGCCAATTGAGCCGTTTTTGTTTTGCTTTCGAAAGCATGTGTCATTTTTGTATTATTACTTTTTCGAAGATTTTGCAATGCTATTGATTTTTAAAGGTTGTTCATTTTATATTTGGTGCGATCTCATTTGGATTTGAATTGAAACAAAACTGACTTTTTAATAAGCGTGTGTTGCACATGGCCCGTAAAAGGATACAAATTGTTATTAAATGCGCATTTGTCTCATTTTCAGCTGTTGTTCGTTAATTAAACCATTGTTCTAAAATATATGAAGTTCTTAATTTGAAAAGCGTAATCAAATAAAATGAAAATGAAATTCAGTACACATTATATGATTCATGTGTGCGTTGTAAAACACTTGGAATTTCTTATCGGTTTGTACATGTCAACAGTTGATACTGTATTAAGTTTGACAATATTTAATATCATCTGTTTGTATTTTGTCATACACTCAAATCACTCATAGAATCGGAATGGTTACGAATTGATGATTACGAAATCATGTGATTATGTATGAGTACACCGTGCGCTGACATTTTCAAATGGTCTGAAATTCTGATGTCATATTTAATGATTTCTCTTTTCACTGAACAGAAGACAAGAATGATTTTGTACTTGAACCAAATGTTTGGCTTGAAAAAACGTACAAAGAATTGTAGAAAAGTATTACGCAACATATGTTGCCATGAAATGTTTGATAAGGTATAAATTCATATGAAATCGATCTGATACGTATAGTATTTTTATATTTAAATGCAGCTGTATGTGATTTTTTGTTGACGAAATGATTTGAACTACGGAAATCTGTTTGAAAGAGAAGAAATTAATTCTCCGGCAGAAAAATTTGAATTTGTAATGAAATCGTTTGGATTGTAAACTAAAATGCACTATCAAAATCGATAAGCATTTGTCGAGCGTGTAATCGCACTGTCACACATACCCGTTTCAATTGTGTTTTCATTATATTATGCAGTTCATTTCGGATGATGTTTAGTTTCATCATTGTGTCTGAACTGAATATTGAGCGGCCAAATGCTAGGCCAGGGTAATCGGCGCATCTCCGATTTTGTCGACGATATTCACGTTCGGCAACAACTTCGGCTCTTTCACTAGTGCATCGTAGCTTTGACCATTCTGCCGCCTCCGGATCATTTTCCATATCAACTGCATTGTCATTTTCCATCCATTGTTCGGCATCAGCACCTTCCAGAGGCGGTCGTTCAGCAGATGGTGGCAAGCTTTTTAACTTTTTTATACGTTTACCCTTTTTGGCACCAGTTTCCGAATCAGTAATTTTAGATTTTTGGCCTTTTTTCAATTTTTTTGATTGTAATTTACTACCGGAACTACTGTTACTGCTTATGGAATCATTTAGATCATCTTTCAATTCCATTTCAATATCACTGTTCAAAGAACTAATTGCTTCTGAGCCCATTGTCGTTTCAGCCAAAACCTCGCTATCTCTGCTTATCACATTTATTTTGTTAAGTTGTTCGCTTCTGGAATCAATCAGTATGTTTGCATTCTCCGACATCAAATCTAATCTGGTGTTTTTGTTTAAATCATCGATAAATGTATTGGTTCTGGTATCATTATTGCTGTTATTTTCGTTGCCATTTTGATCATAATTTGAATCACAATTTTTTAGTTCGCTGATTGATGAATTGTCGTCATTTAAATTCACATCGATATCATTCTGCGATGATTGTTCTATATCTGTATATTGATGAATATTGTGTGTGACTGGTAATTGATCACCTTTACGCAATGCAGCAATCACCTCATCTGCTTTTACATTCGATGTTCTTGTACCACTTTGTCTTATATGATGTTGATGTCCTCGTTTACGTCCAGTTCCACTCATACTATGACCATTCTTGCCTTTTATCGTCTGTTCAAATTCAATTTCTCCTTTTCCTTCGTCCATTCCCGTTCTTCTTTGCTTTTTTTCGTATTCCGATTAGCACATTTGCTTTGAGATATGAAAAAAAAACTTTCACAATGAATTGGAAATTTTCCTTTAAAATAAAAATTGCTTACGTTCTGATCAGCAGCAAATGTTGAAATATAATTTCGTTTTGAATTGTGTGTCCGTTGTATGGTTTGTCATACTGAATTTCTGGTCGATGCCATTAAATTTAAAATTAATCTTTTTCGCGTATTGGTTCGATTTCGATGATGTTTAATTTTTTTCTTGAATATTTGTATTGCTGTTGCCAATTGACGTTTCGAACAACGAATATTTGATGTTTAAGTACGTCAAATACATAGATCGATCATGTGTATAATTTCGAATATGTGTGCATATGTTGGCGTGTATGTTCATCAATACCACCATCTGTTGGGCGTGTCTGGTATCTCAAATTTCTACGTTTAAATTTAGCTACGATTCGTTTCACCGTTCACGTTGGTGCTATTCATCAAATTTGTCCGAATTTTCGTACGTGATATTGTTTTTGTTTTAGTTTCTTTTCTTTGTTTTTTTTTATCTTTTTGGCAAAAAACCACATTTGTTTTAGCTTTACACGATCAAATAAAATGACCAACTTAATACAGAAATAATTTTCAAAAAAAAAAAAAAAAAACAAAACAAAATTAGTGTGTTGCAAAAAGAAATTAATAATTTGCCTCTTCTCCACACCAGTTTCATCGAACCAACTATGCTGCTGTCGTTATTGTTTGTTACTCGGTCAAAGAAATTGTCGATGTAGGCAAAATTTATTTTCGGCCATTCAGTTTCACTCTATTATCTCGTCTTGCCGAAACGACTGTAGACTTTGAAATGTGGAGCACTTTTTCAGTGACGATCAATGCATAATCTTCTTTTAAATACAAGCAAACCGATGAACGAATGCACAACACATGCTTCTATCTATCTTGTCTATTTTTGTGCACATAATACTCTACAAATACAAAATGTATATTGCTATCGATGGAAAAACCTATTCCGATTGTTAATTTGAATGCATGTGTGTAATATCATGTAGAATAATATTGTGATTCACGCACCATAAGAGCTGACGAATGTTATAATCGTTTTATTTTTGGCCGGTTATTTGCGTTCTCGAGTCGCTTTTAACATGTGTTTATTTTCACACCGACGAAAATCTGTCTAATTCGGTTTTCTCCGAAGAAAAACTATAAATTAGACATAACATCAGTACGCGCAATAGTATTAGTCTGATAGTTCATTCGAAAATAACTTGCGAAGGAGAAGAAAATTTGAACAGTTTGCATTTGCTCAAATCACGAATCAAAATAGTTCAGACGGATTAAATGCACTTTAATTCGTTTGTATTAACGAACCTCACTGGCCTTTAAGAGATGTTTTTTTGAATTCCTTATTATTGATTATTCAATAGAAATTCCCCCTTTAAAAAAATTCTAATCATTGCTGGCTAATCAAAATTTCCTTGCTCTTATTTTTAAGTTAAATGCTCGTACCGTAGAACAGGTTATATTTTTTCGTTAAGCATTCTTCTGGGATAGTGGGCGTTTTGTTTTTTTTTTCATTTAACCAGTACGAATTTTCCTCAAGCTTATAAATAATGTGAAATGGAAAATGTCTTGATAGCAAAATTGGGTGGAGCAAATATTTTTGAGCGAGAATTTAATTCGATTGCTACAAATTGAGATCAAATATGATTTGATAAACAATCAGTTCAGTTTTTATTCATCAAAAGTACATTTTGTCTTGTTAAGAGAGTATTTTTTTGTTCTCAAATTTAAGCAACATGAAAAAATGGATTTTTTTCTATCGTTGAGAAGGATAAAGCTACATTTGAGTTTGAATGAACGTGAATGTGTTCATACTTTTGGAAAAAAATGCGTAGAAATCTGTCATACATTTTCATTCAATCATTTGGTTGCCCATATATTTGAGAGACTAAATCGGTAAAAATGTGATCACATCAATCGCGAACAAATTATAAATAGAAGATTGTTCCCATTTGAAACATAATAATACGTCATATGTTTTTTTTTACACTCATTCAAAATATGAGTTTTCAGGAAAGAAAAATGAATTGAAATATTCTTCGACAAACACCGCTTATAATTTTTTACCCAAATTCTTGAAAATGATCACAAATCTTTCATTAAAATTGTCCACATTAAAATTGTCAGCTGTTATGAATAATTTACATAAATATTGGATTTTCACATACACGTGTACTATATTTAAGAACGTCTACTGTATTTAAGAAGAATTTTTAAAGAAAAAGAAAAATGTACTCACATTTTGCAAGGCTTTGTTCTTTTCGTCTAATTTGGTGTTAACTTGAGTAAGAGCTTCTTGTGTTTGATCGAGTTCGTTCTCAACAGTTTGGATCTTCTTTTGAAGGGAACGAGCTTCTTCTTCAGCCTATAACGATTAGAAATTTTTTTTTTTTTTTTTTTTTTGAAAACAATTTTCAATCATTTGAAAAACAATTCTTTTGATTTTAAGTAGACTCTTTGTAAAAACTCACCTTTTCGGCACGAAGGTTGGCATCACGTGCTTGTTGTTCACAGACTAATGCGCGGTCTAAGGCATTGTCTTTTTCAAGCTTCATAGCTTGCATCTTCTTCTTGATTGCGTCCATGATGAGGGCTTGTTTTTTTAACTTTCACACAAAAAAGTTCTGAACAAATTCTAAAATAATTTAAGACATATATTAAGAAAAAACTACAGATAACAGCCCATTATTCTGTTGAAATGCATGGAATTCGATAAGATGTCTGTATTATTTGTGTAATGCAAATCAGTTTCTTCCCTTTTTTATTCAATTTCCATTTATTCAACTCTTTTTTGTTTTTAATCAACCTATTGAATCAGTGGTTTTCATTTTCAATCACGTCGGCACATTTTCAAAGTGAGTCATCACTTCCATATGTGTAGCATATTAAATTTACTATAATGTCATGTGTTTTATCGTTACATTGCATTGATAGTTCAAAGCGTAACCATTTTTGATCATGAATACTGTAAAAGTTTTGATTATATTGCAATATTTTACGAAAAATATTTTTATTTTGAGTTTTCAAGGGATTTACTACTGTTGACATTCATAAATATTATTTGAAAAATGAGAATTGTTTAAAGTACGTTCATTTTTTCTTTTGCATTTACCATGACATAATGACATTGAAAAAAGTCAATCCGTGAGATTAAAATGTAAAAAAAATGTGCATATGAATCGTAAACATTTACGCATTTTAGCTTAAATTGAATGATTTCATCGTAAAACAACCCAGAAAAAAAGAGCAATAATTCTCAGGACCAAAAATGGAAATGCTTTATAAACTGGATCGCCGGTTTGGCCTAACAAAGTGACAGCATAAATCACATAATTATTTTGAGAAAAAAAAAAATGCTTGAGAATTGCTCCTTTGTCACACAACTATCGAATGTTTTGATTTGGTCCGAAAACAATTATTCATCGTGATATTATGTCATATAAACGGTGAATTTCTCTTCTTTCTCCATCATGCATGGAACAGCATTCCAGCATTAATCAGTAGACCAGAAAAGAGAAGAAAAAAAAAAGAAAAACAAATGGTTGTTGTTGTTGATGATGTTATTTTTTTCTTCTCAATACTGCAAATTTAAACCATTGCAATTTTAATGTATCAGCGAGTCTATTTACTCTGTGTAACAAGTACGATCCGATGATCCATACATACGTACAATTGCAAACATTCACATTTGCATTGGCAGAACAAAGGAATGGAAAAATTAAAGCGTATGAATCGACGAATGGCCCTGACAAGGCCGTCGCTGAGCACAAATAACACAACAACGTTTCAACTGTTGTAGTTGTTATGGTTATGTGGTTTCGTTTCCATACACGGTAATGTATTCGTGTCGTATTTTGTGCAAGGTAAAACAAGATTTTTTTTTTCTTTCGCTGATTCGCTCGCTCAAATGTGAAATACCACATTAAATTGTCTGAAACACGGAGAAAATTTTAGAAGTTAAAACAACAACAACAACAAAAACGTTGATAATATAAAAGTGCAGCGGGTAATACACGTTTCTTTCCAAAACATTGTTGCTGATGGTATCGCTGAATGGTACAATTTTGGAAATTTTATTGTTTAAATCAACAAAATTGAAATGCAGATTGCAAAACTGCAATTTTAGCTACGAAAAATATTTACGATCATTGCTGTAGCATCACAGATAGAAAATTAGATTTTACTTATCATTTGGAACTGTTCATTACTGACATATGCATGCCAATATTAAACCGCGAAATGAATATCTTCGCATATCAATTTTCAAAATAGAAAAAAACTTCCCAATCACTAAATGATTGAAAAAGTGCATTTACATGCAATCGTTGCAAAAGAAAATTTAAAGCAACAAAATCATCAATTTATTAATGTCGATCCGAATTGAAAATTCACAGAAGCGAAACAAAGAGAAAGAATCAAGACAATTATAAGTTTCAGTAAATGATTGAATGTCTATTAAATATGACACCGGAAAAAGTGAGAAAAATACTTTTCAAAAATCGACACATTGCGTGTTTGCTCTTTTTTTGATAATTCATTTTCCGTTTTCTAACAACGCAATCTTCAAGCGCCATTTTTTATCTTTCCTCTATTTCACACTTTTTTATAATATAATTTTGATTGCAATGCAATACAGCGCAGTGTATAAATACAATATAAGAAAATCACATTAAAAAAAAAACCATACCACTCTTAATGGGCAATTTACTTTGTTACAGTCGAGAGCATGTTATTGATACGGACCAATTACTGGATTGGTTATTATATTTACTCAGTCGATAAGTAAAAGATGATGTTACAATTCGTTTCTTTCGTGAATGGTATTTTTTTTCTTTCCCTCAAATTTAGGTGCTAACATCGCAGCATCGCATATTTTTTCTATTCCTTCCACAAATAGCGAGAAACTCTCGCAAATCGTCATCTTTCGATCATTACACCCATGCACAATGAAAATTAGGGCTAATTTCAAAGTACTTTGAAGTACTTGACTTGAGTAAGTCAAATGTAAACAATGACTGCATTTTAATTGGATTGCAAGCATTATTTTTGATCTATGAAACATTTTATTTGAAGAAAGATCCAGAGATTTTGTATTGTGCTTATTTGGTTGTGAATTTTTTTTTTTTTTTTTTTTTTAAAGGAATATAATATATGATATTCAAATATCTCTCTGTATGATAGATTTATGGATCAATTTAAACTTTATTTATATAAGAATGAAATTGTAAATTCAATGAAAAAAATTTCAACAGCAAACTCTTTCGAAAATAGACTTTCATCAATTTAGGAAATATCTGGATTTTTCTAAGCACCGTCGAGTTCGATCTTATTTTAAAAATAGCATTCTCAGTAGGACGTTTTATGCGCACAGAAGAAACGTTTCATCAGGATGTACAGTGCGCATGTACGGCGAGTGTAAAAAAAAACTCAAGGCGATTGCCAAAAATTTGAAATTACATTGTCTACGTGGGCGTTTGTAAAAAATACAGAATTTTTCAGTCAAATAAATCCATTTGAGATTGAACAAATTTCGAGATGAAATTATTTGTCAATGTATATATATTTATATGAAAATTGAGATCATTTCATTAGCGAAAAGAAAAATGTTTCCACTAACGGCCAAACGACCATTGTGTTAAATTTATGTCTTTTTTATGAAAATGTAATTTTTTTTGACAAAAGAATACCCATTGATAAATAAAAGAAAAAAAAAATAGAATGTCGACTTTACTAACACTCACTGACTTAAAAATCAAACTTTCTGATCAGTATATATATGACTTTCAAAATCAATAAACTGAACAAAAGAGAAAAAAAACAAGATTTGCACAGCACAATTTTTTTAAATGTAAAAAATATTAAAATATTATCGAAAATTATTGAATAAAATAAATCATCATGTTATTATTTAAATAAACTATGTAACGGACACTTTTTAAATGTTTGATTTTAACTTGAATAACGAATTCCACAAAGATAACGAAAATAATATATATTTTCTTTTCAATATGAACACAGCTGAGAGATACGATGTGATACTTACAAAACGAATCCGCGTATTAAACAATCGCCGACGAACTGAGAAACACTTTGAGCCCCTGGTAATCTTCAGCGCTGAGAGGTAATGTGTGTATTATATGCTGTGATGACTCAGTTACATACACAGTAATAAGAAGGTGAACAGCAAACACTGAGATCGGAATATAAAACGATACGAAAATATAAAATCTTTTCTTGTAGTGTGAGCTGCGCGTATCGTCTTATATTGTACGTGTTTACGATGTATCAAGTTAAATCTAAAAATAAAACACACAACATTACGATTCGGTGCTTGCTAAACTGATTCAAAAGGAATCCATTGAAAACTGTTTAAAAAGCAGAATTTGAGTAGCATGTATGTGTAACAATGTGTATAAGTTACACAACCGCTTGCGATCGTTGTGTGATTTTTTTTCTGTTTAAAAGCATATTTTAAAATTGCATGGCAGAAGAGTTTAGCTAACAAAAAATTTTAAATTCGTCCTAAAAATATGATTTCATTTAAAAAATGAAGGGGCGACATGTATACATATAGGTAAGATTTTCGTCATATCAAATGAAATTTTCGAGGCAAGATTTGTTTTCCTCACCGGAAAAGCACCCACTCAAGTATATATGATTATGAGCACTCATTCCTTGATTTCTTTTTGGGTTTTTCATTTTTTTTCATTGTAAAATATCATTGAGAGAGATTTCAAATAATTTCCATTATACATATTGTAGACCTATGATGCAACTTATTGATATGCGGATATCCATTGATAGTCAATTTTTCATATTAATTCCAACGAATTTATAATTTTTCGTTAATTTCATGCTCATCTAAACAAATTACATTTTTGATTGTATGCATAACTGTGTATATGTTTAAGAGAAAGTTCTTCGGATAGATTTATGATAGAATTGTTGGTGAACATAAATGAAAAAATGCACATGATATGCGGAATGCAGTTGTTCATATAAGTGAAAACTGTATATTTTCACGGAAATTTAACACGTTTTAAGGGCAATATCACGATTATGGTGCGACTAGCAACGCTTCGGAATCAGAGCAATTTAACATGGAATAGAAAATTTCATTTCATTTTATTTCGCTTGGCCTATATCCGTAATTCAAACAAATTACTTACCATTTCATATTGTAGTGCTTTTGCAAAGACTTTGTTTTTGACTTGCTCAATAGTTTTACAGTTCGTTCGATTACATTCAAACAAACATCGAACGAACATGGGTCATATCGAACCAACATCGAAAGAACAATTGGCCGAAAGAAAAGAGACGAACGAACAACGAACGAATTTGACACATATCGAACGAATACTGAACGAACACGAATATTTTTTTTTTTTCACCGAACGAATTTTTTTTTGTACGAACGCGTTCGTTGACAACTCTGTTTCATATGAATAGCTTCAAGAGAACTAATCTGTTTTGATACACATACGCCAAGGACATTTCAAATTCAAATTTCTGTTTTGCTTCTTTCATTTATATGTGTGGTTTCAGTTTTCTTTTATTCGTTAATTATTGGTAATTTTCCCTATCATGAGGGATATCATTTGCTAATAATGACATAATCGTACATCTAAGACGAATATGTTTGCAACTGAATGCATTACTTTTGTCAACAATCATATCATGTAAAAAGCACCAGTTCTCGTCCGATCACTGAAGTTAGGCTGCATTGAGCATAGTTAGTACTTTCGTTTTTTTCTTATTTTATTCTTTTTCTCTTTCATCTTTTTTTATTTCGTGAAATCGGTGCATGAGTTTCACATAATAACCCTCAAATATTAAATTGATTACTAATTTGAATTTTTGGTAGGCAATTTTGTTCATTGTTTTCAGGCTTATACATGCTATCATATTTGTTATTGGGTGTATGCAGAAGAAATGTCGATTTAGATAACATATGGCGTAACTAGCGTTGTGTGCATCGGAGCACACCGCGGCCATTTTCATTTTTTTTGTCTGTCATTACGCTATAAATTTCAGTATATGTCATTTTGCTGAAGTGTAAAAAACAAAGATTTTTTTTGCTTCAAAAATGTCGAAATCCGTGCCTGAAAAAGTGGTTTTGCGGGGAACTTTAATAACCTTCTTTCATTTGAAGAAAACCGCTGCTGAAAGTTATCGTTTGTGAGCTTAAAGCTTACGGTGAACATGCTTCAACTCAAAAAACTTGTGAACGATGGTTTGCGAGATTCAAAAGTGGTGATTTTGACTTGGAAGACAAAGAACGGCCAGGTCTTCCAAAAAAAATTGAAGATGCGGATTTGCAAGCATTATATTGGATGAAAATCCTTGTCAAACGCAAAAAGAACTTGCAATGGAGTTGAAGGTTGATCAAGCAACTATTTCTAGACATTTGCATGCAATGGGAAAAATTCAAAAGCTGGGAAAATGGGTGCCACATCAATTGAACGAAAATCAACTCAGAGCAAGAATCGAAACATGCTGCTGAAACCTGGCCAAACGGTTGATGGTAAGTGCTACGAACAACAATTGATCAAAATGGAGCAAGCATTGAAGGTGAAACATCCACGAATAGCGACTAAACAAGACAAAGTTTTTTTTCACGATGATAATGCCAAGCCACATCGTGCAAAGATCGTTAAAAAAAAGAAAGAACACTTCGGTTGGGATCAGCTTGATCAACCCGCGTACTCTCCAGACCTTGCCCTTTCGGACTACTATTTGTTTCGATCGATGCAAATTGACCTGGCCGATGTACGCTTTAAAAACTTTGAAGAAATACAAAAATGGGTCGCTGACTGGATAGCTTCAAAAGATAAGGAATTCTTTCGACGCGGAATCCACAAACTTCCTGAAAGATGGCGTGAAGTCATAGCTAACGATGGAGAATACATTGGTTGAAGTGCTCATTCATTTAGTTATGAAATAAAATTTTCTTTTCACCGAAAAAATCGACATTTTCTTTGCGTACACCCAATAACATATGAATTATTTCATATTTACATCATATGTGATCACATATGATGATTTTTACCGTTATATTTCTGCGCAATGGTATTACTACGAACAAATGTTGCTATGTAAGTTTTTCTTTGGGAAAAATTCACATATATTGACACGGGTAAACCTAAATTCGGCTAAAAAGCCCGAAATTCAGACTAAAAAGTACAAAAATAAGGCTAAAAAATGAAATATTTGTGACACAAGGAAAATAGAAAACACATGAAACTAAATATAAACTGCTGCGTCATTAAACGATTTTTTTTATTCATTGTGATGTAAACTTTATTAATTAATTGAGTATCATTATAATTGATATTGGCTGTACAGTCACCATGGATCGATTTTCGTGTGTTTGCAAACACAAATGGTAATGTAAACTTCATCAATTTCAATGGATACCGTGTTCGACGATTTATTGCAGATATTTTAGAATTCAAGGTAATTTCATTTTGATTTATAATCCAAATGGGTGATTTTATTTTTACGCCGTTCTCCGGTTTTGGGAATCAGTACATCGTCAATGCGGCGTATTTTACTACTTGATTTGCGTGCGTTCCTTTACAAGGTGCAAATAGTGCAACAATTGAAGCCGGAAGACTATTTCAGACGCTTGCAATATGGTAAAACAACGCGAGATATGGCACAAAGTGAAAATGATGTTTGGAGTAAAATCATAATGAGTAACGAAGCACATTTTGACTTGCACGGTAATGTAAATAAGCATAATTGCCATTTCTGGGGAACCGAAAATTTGTAAATAGTCGAGGAAACACCACTCCATAACGGACGAGTAACAGTTTGGTGTGGAATATGTGGGAATTGCATCATTGGACCGTTCTTTTTCGAAGACCAATATGGCAAAGTAATCACTGTGAATGGTGAGCATTATCGCACCATGATCGATACTTTTTTGCGTTCAGAGCCCGAGAAAAATGATTTGGAAGACTACTGGTTCCAACAGGATGGCGCTACAGCCCATACAGCTCGTTTAAGTATCGATTCATTGAAGGAAATGTTTCCAGGTCGTTTAGTGTCAAAAAACAGCGACTTTGATTGGCCACCGCATTCGCCTGATTTGACTTCTTTTTGTGGGGATATTTGAAGAGATAGGTGTATACTAGTTGTCCAAAGACTCTCATAGACTTGAAGATAAATATACGACGAGAAATCGCTTCTACATCGACCGAAAATTAGGGTACCGGCAAGAATAACACAAGAATTGCTCTTTGCCAAATTTATTATTGTAATTTCTGCGCAAATAGGTGCAAATAGAATGCATTTTCGCGGTTTTTTGCATGTACCGAAATATTTTTTCGCGGTACACACCCTTTGGAAGTGTATCGGTACATGACCGGTACTAGTTACAAAATCGAACACTTTTATACCGGTAGATCATATCACTGAAGCCTTTGTACCGGTACATCTATGGTACATTTTGTACCGGTGCAAATACGAAAAGTTTTGAGCAGTGTACCGGTACAATAAATGCTAATGTTGCCGGCACTAGTACAAATCACTGTACCGGTACTATGGTTGCATTTTGTATCGGTACGCATTCCAAGTCTTTTGTACTAATTTCACAATTGTACCGGTACGGCTGATTTTGCTGTACCATACCGCGCACCGTACCAAAAATACCGGCATTCCAATACCGGTACACATCCATTTCTTATGTGTAACTTAAAATAAATGTTATTGTAAAACATTGTTATATTGTCAACATGTAATTTTTCTGATATTTGTATTGTTAATAAAATTTGATTATTTCACATTTTTCCTTAGAATTTGTTTTTGAAAATATATTATTCAATGAAAATCCGATTTTATCTAACGTTTCTATTCACCATTTCATAGGCTTCTACTTACCTACGTTTTTAAAACTTAATGAAAATTTTTTTGGTGTAATATTACTTATCTGTACAAAACATGAACGCTGAAGAAAAAAGAATTTAAAAAAAAAAACAATGTTTTTATTACTATTTAATTATATACAAATTTAAAATAATGTCTAAAAAATGTAATAAACAAATTGTTATTAAAAAAAATTGTGTCAACGACACATGGTGTTCCCAGACAGTCACCCATTCAAGTACTAACAATGCTCAATGCAGCCTAACTTCAGTGATCGGACGAGAACTGGTGCTTTTTACATGATATGGTCGTTGACAAAAGTAATACATTCTTTCGCAAACACATTCATCTTATGCATATATTGACGTTATTGAAAATATATTCTCATTTCATTCAATAAATAAACTTTTTAAATTCTTGAATAAATCATGTGAGTTTTTAATCAAATCTGTTTGATTTCATTGAAAGTTTAAAGGCAGCCTACTGATAATGGTTCAGCATCTAATATGATTTGAATAATGTTTGAACTTCTTAATTTGTGTATAAAATCTGTACTAGCAGCGCCACACTTCGACAAGATATAGAATATCGACTGCTGATATGTCATTTGATATTGTTTTTTTTTTTTAAATATAATTTGTTCAACATTCTCTGATATTTTAAATTTTTCATTTATAAATGGAGGCATATGAAGTGTTCCCAATGTTTTTTTTATTCTTTCGGAACAATAATGGTTTTGGATCCTATAAGAAGCAAAATGAACATAAAAAGAGTAACTTTATCTAATTGCTTTCGTAAGTAATAATGCAACCTTTTTCATTTTGTCTGACTGCATCTCCAATTGAAGTTTCTGATGTTTATAAATACATTAGAAAAAAAAATTTCTTTTCATTGTTAGATAATCAAATAGTGTTTATTTTCGATTTAATTTCAATATTATTCTACTTCATCGCAATGTACTGGATGTTTCAGTGGAATCATTGATTTTTTATCAACATCACGAGGCATGGCTTTTCTCATATCTGGAAAATTAATTGTAAATTTAATTGAAATATAATAATCCAAGCATTGTCCTGATTTGTACAAACCATAGGCATCTTCATCGGTATCTCCCGGGCCGGCATAGTAATCAATTACTGTACGATAAACAATATAACCTAAATTTTGATACATATTAATGGCTATTTTATTACTAACTCGTACGAATAAATCCACAAAGTAGGCTTGTTTCCTGCAGAAGAGTAAGCCAAACATAATAATCCATACAAAAATGAGAATAAAATCAAATTTACAAACTTTTCTGAAACATTTTCTAGGAAATTCATCAGAGTGGCTGCAAGTCCCAAACGACGATAGTCTGGCGAAACCGTCAGAGCAGTGACATGACCATGCCAATTTTCTCCGTGCCCTTCGGCCTTTCCCATTACTATCAATGAAAAAAAATCATTTCAGTTCACATGATCAACGTATTGTTGCAGTCTATACTCACTATATCCCATTATTTCGCCGCTTGGCGATTCAGCTACTTGAAAGTATTCCGGCCAATGAGCCAAATATTGCATATAAAATGAAAGTCCATATGTTTCCGTCAGTGGGTCTAGATTTCTGAAAATTGACGAAACATTCAATTCAATAAATACAATTAAATAAATCTATGTTCAAAATGTTTTTTCCATCAAATATTTACACATTATTAAATTTAAACATGTCATTGCATGTAAACGGTCTCAATGTTGTCATTTTTCTTTGGCAGAAATGTTCGAAATCAAATGAAAAATAAATCCAAAATTTCTATGAACACCAATTTTAAATCACACATTTATATCTTCACTGAATATGTGACATTCATTTTGCGACTACGAAATGACAAAATGTTTACAAATTGTTCAGTAGCGACATGCACCGGTCAATTAATGAAAGAATATGAAGTGACTGTTTCGGCTTGAATATGTTTTGTCTTCTTTGCTCGCGTGATTGTCATAAGTTTTTTCGTCTTCTGCTTTGAATAATGGCGTAAAGCCAGTTTCTCATATGTCAGCCGGCTTTGATATAATTCAAAGATATGATTATTGTATGCGAGCGTGCTAGAATTCTCTCTTTCTCCCTCTTTTCCTCTTCTACTGTGTTCCTCTATACGCGCGTACATACACGCATACCCTTGTATAAAACTTGTATCAAATACACAAAAATTATATGCAGCAGTTCATTGTTGGGTTCGAATGAACGGCTGTAAATGTCTTTCTGCTAAAAGCAGAGCATATTGTGTGTGCGTCGATTCAATCTCGTTTTTTTTTTCATGGACACAATATATATGCTTTATTCTGGAATTAATGTAGTAAAGTGTACGGAAAAAATAAACAATAAAGTGAAATTGTGATTTGTGTACGAATGTTAAAGAGAATACCATAAAAAAATTGACATATTTTCATTGTGGTTTGATTAAACTCAATTAATATCCACAACAGCAGCGGCAACCAAAACGACTACAACGACTACAACGACTACAACGACGACGACTACGACGACGACAAAAACAATAAAAATTTAGTTCGAAAAGTGAATAAAATGTGAGTGAAGTATTATTTAAGTGCATTATGTGGTAATTATTATTTATAAAATTTCGTAATTAAGATTTTAATTGTGTTTTTTTGGTCGACCGTTTTACACTCACATGAATATATGTAAAATTCTCAGCAACATATTGCTCTTGTACATTTTTTGGATTCAATTTCAATGGTTTTACCCAAATGGAATTAATAAAAAACATTTGTTTTCATTTATAAGATAAGAAGTAAGCAATTTTATGCAGAAAAAATGTAAAGAATGAAATCATGTTACGCTGTCTGAATTTAGCAAGGGAATTTATCGATCGCGCTATTTGTAGTTTAATTGCAACACTCATAGAATGCATTCCATATCGAATCAATGTCACATGGTGCATTCTTTTTGCTCTTTATTTGAATAACTGTTCCATGGATGGGAATGTTGTAATGCATAACGCTATGAACTCGCCACAAGAAGAGAAAAAAAAAAGATTTAACCACGATCGCGATTGTGTGTACCATTTCTCGTACCCAGTACCTGTGCAATGCGATGTGTTCGCTTTTTCATTTGGCGATTTAAATGAGAAGTCATTCGCACGACTTCGTGCACATTCACCCTTTTCGTAAATTTCGTTTTGAACCTCGATTTCCAAAGACATATACTCCGTTGCATACGCACGCATAACTCTCATCCAATCATCCAAAAGATGCGACAGGGAGACTTCCATTTTATTGTTTCCTTTTTTTAAACTTTGCTTCAGTGAATAAAATTCGAAGACTATAGAATGAGAATAAATTAGTATTGTGATCACATACACACAATATCATTGTATGTATTGTCGCATCTCTTCAACTTTACATACACATACTCACATATACAAATGCCAAAATGCTACATACACTCATAAACAAATGTCGCAAACATATAAATAATTTGGTTTGAAGCGTACAATCATACACCGTCTGTTCTTTGGCTCATACTACTGTTGTAGTGGATAGATAGACTTCGGTAATATTCGTTTTTTGACCCGAATCCGTTCCGATGTTTGGTAGCGACGTTGATTGCGTTGTTTCAAGCATAAAGCCTCAGAATAGTGGAAACAAATAACTAAAACGAATGAAAAAATAAAAAAAAAAACGAACTAAAGAAATATAGAGACATCAAAACGCCAAGAGAGAACTGAATAACGTTGATATTTCATGTATAAGTGATTTCTTTGATACGTTTTGTGTTTGAAGTGTCATAGTCATAGCAGCCAGTTTAATAACACCACCAGCAAACAAATGAGAATAGGAAAATGAGCAGCGGCAGCTGTCGAACAGAGGTCTCGCTTCTAATTCTCTATACATTTTTCGTCATTTTTTCTTTTTTTCATAATTTCGTTTCTCGTCCTGTTTTTTCTCTCTCATTCGGAATGTTAAATGTTCATTTGTCTCTCAATTTCAGCACATCGTTCGTTCTCATTCAATTGTAGATTTTTTCCCGATATTATCCATAATTGTAGTTTTGATGTATGTATAATTATACATATATTTCGGTTTTTCGCGCGCGCTGTTTCAAATAGGAGCGAAAAAAGTGAAACAAGAGACCATATATATATATGACAAGCGTACGCTTACATTAATATAGTCTCATCACTCTCACACATAACACATAAATCGTTTATGTTTCATAGCTCTCTCTGTGTACGCACACATTTGAAAATCGTTGAGTAAATGTAGTATATTCTGTATGGTTTTGATTGTGTGGCAAATATTCAGTGAGTATTTGAGTCGTAAGTCAATGTGAAAAATGTGTGTGCGATGAAGAGAAAAACGAATGGACAAACGAACGAATGAACGAACTGATTTTGCACTGTGCTGTACAGTGCAGTGAGTTCATAAATTTTTCGTGTATAGGGAATTTCATGTGTTTTCTTGCCTAGAGAAAGAGTTGTAAGTGAAAACGGGAAAAAAATCTTTATTTTTTTTCGTGTAATAATTTTGCGCGCGACCAAATCGAACAATTCAATATTTGAAATTAAATCATATTGGACAGTCCTTCTTATTTTCATGTGTACATATTATTTGACAGATCAACGGGAGAGTGAGAGCTGAAAATAAAAAATTGCAAATGGCTGATTTCATTACATGTTATATCTGAGTATACTGAACAAACAGCAGCTACGGTAGCTGAATTAAAACAGAACCACCAATTCATTTTTTATCGATTAAATTAATAAATTAATTATCATTGTAACAATTATCGATTTTTTTTTTCTCAAAAAAAAAAGTAATTTTTTGTTCTATTGAAGCAGTGAAAAGTGACTAATTAAAAAGTAAGTGAGTGCAATTTAGGGAGCATTTTTTTCTAAATTTTAATATCAAGTATAAAAAAGTAATTTTACTATAAAATTGAATTAAAAAAATAAATTGTAAAAAAAAGTGAATATGTAAGTGAAAAAAAAGAGAAAAAAACTGAACATTATGTGTTGAATGAGCATAAGACATATGAGAAAATGGTGCTATTGTAATATTTTTGGTAAAAATGCAACCTAAATTCATTGGAATCGTGTTTAAAATGATGAACAATTCATGTCGTGATTTTGAATTGTTGTCATTTTTTAGCTGAAAAAATAACGGCAAAATTGTAGTTGTTTCGTAAATATTTATCAAAGCATGGTAGATCCGCACCAAGTGATAATTGACAATGGGAATAACTCGTCGAAAATCAGTGACATACCAAATCTACCAACAAATTTGTTACAAATGAATGAATCTGATAAATCAGAGCATCAAAATCAACAATTGCAACAGAGTTCAGAGTTGAATAGTGTTGTGAGTGGTGCATGTGAAGTGAATAAAATTTATGAAAATAGAAATAGACAAAATGAATACGGCAAACTGGACAATTGTGAGGAGATAATGTGCGGCCCCTTGTCACATAGTTGTACTAATTCGACAATTCAATCAAGTGATAATAATAGTGGAAATGTAAATGCAAATGCATTCATAATTGCACAGAATGGCGACAGTAGCTCATTGACATCGAATAATTTTGCCAGAGACATTGAACCAATAAATGTTAACACAAATAAAGTGTGCGTAATTGTGAATAATAAACAAACAAACGAATCGAATGATTCACATAGCCAGCAAACACTACCATCGACATCCATCATCAATTCAGCTGACACAAAATCAGAAGAGTATTCAGCTGAATATCAATCAAAAACAGACATCGCACTGGATAATCCAATTGATGCGAACATTTCAATTTCATCAAACAAAATGGATTCTCGAAAAGTCGAACCACTGAGAATAAACATTAATCGAGATCCGATTAAAACAAAAATTAAACTTGGTCCAGCAGGAGATCGACAAACAATGTCACCAAAATCATCTTCATCTAGTACTGGCATTGATGAATGTGATGATGCTAGCGAAATGCCACTCGAAAATCAACAATCATACCCAAAAATTACAATCAAACCAATTGTAAAACCACCAACGGAAGGTGAACATCATCATAACCATAGTGCAACTGCATATATGCCGTCATCATCACAAGAAGCAATACCAAAATTGAAAATTAAAAAAGTCGATTCGAACAACAGTAACAGCAGTTTGACACAGTTGCCGACGCATTCGGCTGCATCAAATAGTGATGATATCAGTGTCAATTATCAAACGCATCTTCTATCTGAATCGAGCCTCAGTGTGCCTAAGTAAGTTCGCATTTTTGATGTCATGTAACTAATACTCAAAAAGTTAATTGTTTTCAAATTATCACAGAAATAATCAATAAAACCCAATCAATAATAATTTTAACAATATGTATTTTTTTCGAACTTTACAATAACCAGGTTAGCTATGCGTAGCTCAACGACAAATTTATCGATCGGTTCAAATAGCTATGATGAAGGCAATTGCACAGCATCCAATGAATTGATTCCCAAGTTGACAATTAAATTAGATAACCATAATCAACATAGTACCGCGGGTGATTCACCGAGAAGTGTTAAATTAACGTTAAAGCCAATAGCTGAACCGCCACTCCCAAGATTCACAATAACAAATGCTTTCAACGATACGGCAAAAGTGGTGATGCTAAACAATAGTGAACAAACAGATGAGTCAAGCGATGAATTACCATCACAGCCACCATCAAATCAACCATCGCCAAATGATAAAGTTTCATCGCACAGTGAATATGCAACGCACGCAATAACATCAACATCATCATCGTATTCAGGTGCAAATGCTGAGGATAATCTATCAACATGTAGCTCGGGTTCATCTTCAAGTTACAGCAGTAGTTCAAGCATTGCCAATGCTAACAATGACATAAAGTTAATAATAAAAGTAAGTAAAAGATCCATTCTCGCATTGAGTCAACGAGTCACCGAGTCAAACCAGAAAACATATAACATTTGGTTTTTCATTATTTTTCAGGCAACATCAACGGGTGGTTGTGTAGTGAGTCCAAATCCATCAGTTGTTCGTAATTCTCCATTGTCTGCAAACAGTTTAAAAGTGTCAAGCAGTAAAAATTGTAGCGGAGAATTATCAAAAATGAATAATATAACATCAAATTTAGTAACATCGTCAACGGTGAACTCAAATGATTCGATCCCAAAATTGAATATCAAATTATCCAATACGGATTATCCTCAGGTGATTCACAATGAAATTGAACAAAATGAAACACGAAATGAAATTGGCCGAACGGAATCGCCATTGCCAAAATTAACGATACGCATGGCTAATAGTCACGATGAAAATATCGTTATACCAAAGGTAACAATTAAACCTGTGGTTAATCCAAACGAAAATACGGATGCAATGAATTCTGGAGCACAATTATTGACACCAAAAATCATACTAAAATCAATACCAAAACCAATCGAAAAACCCCTGGAGATAATAACAACGGGACAAAATAGTCCATTTCGAAATTCAGAAAATGAAAGTCAACAATCGCCACGAATCATATTGAAGATAAATAAAAACTCAACGTCACAAACAAAAGAATCGGCTACATTAACATCAACAACAATTATAGCCGAAGAGCATATTGTACGTGATGATTCGCCACAGCCAGCCAAACAAAATGAATTGAAACGATCAAATCATGATTCGACGGATGTGTTGGCTAAAAAGCAAAAAGTTGGCACCGAAATTGTTCAATTGCTTAGTTCGGATTCTGAACCAGACGATAATGACGAACAATCAACAACAAATAATAATCATAATGACAACAATCAAAATCAATCAAATACGAAACAAGATCCACTTGAACAAGTTCCATCAACGCCACCGCCCATCTCATTTGACTCAAATTCCGGTTTGAGATCGATTTTAACACGGCCACAAATGAAATTTCAGCCTCAACCAATACAAAACTATTTACAAACTCTACCTCCGTTTAAGAGTAGCAGTGATAGCAGCTCAAAAGTAAATGACGTTATTGATCTTTGTCATGATAGCAATGATCAAGTAATTGATGCCCAATTAGATGAAGAAGAGTCCATTTCAAAAGATTTATCTGATAGAAATCAAACAAATGAAACAATTGATACAAATCAAACGATAGATTCAATTGACACACCACGAAATGCAGATCAAAATAAGAAAACTAATTATAATTGGCAGTATTTCTATAAGGAAAAAGAACCAATTCAGCCAATACATCCGCTACTTCAACAAGATATTGAACGTGGTAATGTATTGGCAGCTATTATGGAGGCAGCCAATAATCAAGAGCGATCTACCAACGGAAGTAACAACAATAATACAGCGAAAAATGAAGATTTTGATCAAACAGACACCAGTAAAAGTCTTTTAATTGAAAACGATGGTTCTAGTTCCGATTGTATTGTTATCGAAGATACTGCATCGGAACCATTCCCAAATGAATTTGGCGAAAATTCCACCGAACAAAATGGTAGAAAGAAAGACTCTGTTGATCGTGACTCAGGTGTTGATGTATCAAATTCTGTGAAATCAACAAATGAAGAAGAAGTCACGCCAGTTGTGAAGCGACCGCGTGGACGACCTCGCAAAGGCACAACTACCCCGAAACCTGCTGCAAAGTATGCAACACACTTTAATCAAAAATGTTTCACTTGTTTTAATTGATTCTTTTTTCATTTTTGTAGAAAACCAACTAAAACTCCTTCAAAACGTAAATTTGCTGGTGTTATGATATCACAACAAAATTCTCAAGCTGAAAAACTCAATATAGAGAGTTCATTTACAGCAGAACCACTTACAATGACAGTTCAACCCTTAGAAAATCCAATTGAAATTGGAACTGTAGCATCGGAACAACTTGAAGATCCAGTGAGTTTGGATGAGCAACCATCTTTATCTGCACCAATGACAATCCATTCGACAACAGAGCCTACTTCAATGGATATATGTGAAAATAGCATTAACGAAACACCCGATAAATCAATTCAATTATTCGAAAATGACGCCGTTCAAATAGATTCGAATATTGCAATGGATGTATCAATAACGGAGATCAACACAACACCAGTTTCAACACATTCAACAGGAGATAATACAACGGTAATGCTAACATCACCAACAACACCAAGTGTGCCGAAAGAACGAAAAAGGAGGATTATTATCGATGACGACGATGAGTCGCCAACATTTAATCCACTGCGGAGTAACAAAAAAGCGCGAGGTAAAAATCGCCGGAATCGTCAAAATATGTTATTAAAAAAGCAGAGAAAATCACAATTGTTGTCACCAACTGATAAGGCAAATGAAAATGCAGTATTCACATCACCTGAAGGAATTGTAAGTATTGCTTGAGATAGATAAATTGCTGTCATCTTATTTAAATCTCTAGAAAATAGTAATGTCACTAACTGTTCGCGCTTCCCTTTCATAAGATTATTGTGACGTCTGCCTGAAAAGATGCTCTTTGTTTCATTCGCTCCTTTCTGCAATCAATTTTTTTTTATGAATGAACGACCAAAGCTTTTATTTATACAAATCGTATTTTCGGTTGGTTAGTTGATTGCCTCTGACGCTACACACAAAACACATGTTTTAGCCGACAGGCTACATTTAAATGTGTGTATGGGTATACGTGTGTGTGTATGCATGTGAAGTCCGTAAGTCGCGTAAACGTTTCAATTCAAACGCAATACAATTCACCGCTAACATGAGGGCCACGTATACACGTGTGGATAGGTTGCAAGTATGTGTGTCAATTTTTTTTGCGCTAAGAGTAACTGTGTCATGCGAGTCGTCGAGTCGAGTCGAGTCAATGTAAATGCCGCTCGTCTCTGATAATGTTTATTTATCTGTAAGAATTCAATGTACGCCAACTGTCATGCTTTTAGCGTGTTTGATGAAATTCAAACTATGACAAAAGCAAAGCAAACATCGCTTGCTCATTTATTAAAGTAAATAATCAAAAGCGGTTCGGTTTTAACGAGACATTTTAACTGTACACATCTCAATAGCTTACAATGCACTATTTCTGATTAATGATATGGTTAAATTTAGAAAGAAGTTTCCTTTTGGAAAGCATGCGCAATACATATTGCAGCCTGCAAATTTACAGTGGTGGAAAAAATAGCGAAGAAGAAGGGAAAAAAATATGGAAAATTATCACATAGAGAACCACAAACTCAATTATTTCTCTAATTTCAATTTATTAAAAATGTTTTTTTTTCAATTGTTTTGTGTTGTACAAGATTCAAAATTGAGAATATAGTCGTGATACGTTGGATTTGACATAGGTCAGGTGTGATAAGAACAGTTTACGCATAAAATAACTGACTCACTATTTACATAAGATAAATTGCATTCAATCGTTTTCTTTATTTTGATTCTCGTCCGGCATATGAATAATTCATTAATCGATCAAATTCATTCAGTAAAATGATTTTATTTAATGTAAAGACTTAAGAACTCGTATGTGAAATTGTCTGTGAATGTGTACGTTCATGTATACCTATATGTAAGTGTGGAGTATACACAAACAACTAAAAGCCATTTCTTAACAGAATTTAATATTTTGACATTATCAACATCAATTGAAGAATTTTTTGTTTTGTTAATATTTAAAAAGTTTATTTTTATGAATGAAAAAAATTAGTTTATAAATTTGCGTTACGTAAATGTTTATTCAATCTATATGTTAATAAGTAAATGTTTATAATGTTACAGGAGTTAAGAAAAATGACACCAAAAGACACAACAACAGCACTACAAGTTTTTGAAGAAGATACACGAATGAGTGCTGATTCATTGTTTGCATCTCCTTTGATTCGGTAGGTGTTTTTCTAGAAAATTTTGGTTTTCTTTATTTTTCACTCTGACAAAACATTAACGAGTATTTAATTTGTAAATTTCCAGAACAACGGAATTCCTTCAAAATGATGAGTCACAGAGTTCATTACACAGTAGTACAAGTGTAAACGTTGAAAATTCAGCGAAAAAAATAAGATCAAAAATTGAAGTAGTTGATCCTGAAGGGTATGTATATGTTTGCACGGAAATAAACAATCCATTTGAAAATAACAATTGAAACTAATTTAATAATTTGTCGTAAACAGAAGAACGGAATTTACTGTTGATATGATTGCCGAATATGATTGGCCACCACCAAAAGGTTGCTGCCCGTCTCGGAATCGTGATACATACATGATTCAAGAGCAGATTGCTGAGTATTTAGGTGTAAAAAGTTTCAAACGAAAATACCCTGATTTGCCACGTCGAATGGTTGAAATGGAAGAACGAAACTATTTGATGGAAAAGGGTCTGGTGTCGGAGAAAATGTGCGATTTGGGATTAACGGCAGTACTCGCAAGTGATATTCTAGATATTATGAATAATGATTTCTTTGAAAAATATGAAGAATATCGAAGGTACTTGCGAGAAAAACAAATACGAGATTTAGCCGCAAGACAAAAACAATTGCAAGCCGGTATTCTCGGTAAAAGTTTAAGTGCCCGAGAAAATGCGATGCGAGCCGCTTCAATGTGGAATACTGACTTCAATCGAACGTGAGTATAACTGAAGAGATTTAATTGTGAGCAATTTTTTAAAAACTAATCTTTTATTCAGGCGAAAGGATAATCGACGCGAATGCCTAGATTTACAAAATTTTGTCATTCAAGTACCAGAACTGCATCGAAATCGACAAAACCGTCCATTACCGAAACCATCAAACTATCCCATCGCATTGGTCCCAGGCCAATTCCAAGAGTACTATCGCAAATACAGTCCTGCTGAACTACTGTAAGTTGTGAATTGTAAATGATTTAGATATGTTTTGAAAATAACAATTTTTTTGTGGTAAATTTCTCCAGATGTTATCCAATAAACACTGTATTAGCGGATCCATATCAGCTCGATCGAAAGTTACGTGAATACTACAACAAAGTTCGACGATTGCATTATAATAGTGATGATGATTGTGTTGATGATAGTGACAGCAGTTGTTCATCGGATAGTGATAGTGATAGTGACAGTGATGATTCTGATAGTTCTGACGTAAATATTTTACTCTTAAGTAGATAGTATTTTGAAAAATTCATTCTAATGAGGCATATTCATCTACAGGATTCAAGTAGTTCCAGTGATGAGTCTATTGTAGAAGAATCTAATGTTAAAAAGGAAGATGAAGACAAAGCTAAAATAAATGTTAATGAACCACCGAAAGAGATAACAAATCCCGTGCAGAAAGTGGATAAACTTGAGAGAAACAAATGCCAAATTTGTAGTGGACCAGAACGATGTAATCAGCAGAAAAAACCAGAAATATTTGTTAGCTGTACAGTTTGTAATGGAAATGGTAAGCTATTTCAACGGAAAAAGGTAAAATTGTTTAATTGAAATATTAAAATGACTATTCTTTTATTTTTATCATCATTTAGCACATCCAACTTGTTTGAAAATGTCATCACGAATGGTGCGCCGAATAAATGAGTACGCATGGCAATGCAAGAAATGCAAAATCTGTATTAAATGTCGACATGGTGATAACGAAGATAAAATGTTATTCTGTGATCAATGTGATCGCAGTTATCATATTTATTGCATCGGATTGAGAAAAGTTCCAAATGGTAATGAAAAATGGCTTAAAATTCAATTTTTGAATTTGATAAATTCTAACGACAAAAATTTTGACAATTCCAGGCAAATGGCATTGTGCAGTTTGCACTGTTTGCACTCTTTGCGGTGCACGACGTCCAGAAGGCCATAATAATCCAAATTTAACAGTACAACAAAAGCAAAAATTGCTAGCCGTAGCTAAATGGACGCATGAATATCAAGAGAATCCAGTGACTGGCGCAGAGGAGCATATATCGATGTTATGTACATCGTGTATGGCTATTAAACACAGTGCAGCTAAAAACGTTTATTTTAACTAAAAATCGAAAACAACCCATTTATTGCGACGTATGTGAAGACACTGTGCAATTGACTACGAAATGAATGAGTAAGAAGAAATATTTTTTTCGTAAAAACTCGTAAAACACAATTCAAATTGAAATAACAGAACCAAATCCATTTGAAACTGCAACAGAATATCAGGCTGAATATTGAATGATTTCAAATAACAGTTCAGCATAAATCTATCACTCAGTTTTAGAACAGTCTGTTAACTTTTTTCGCCATTTTTCTTCGAAATGGCGTCCACTTCAAAAATGATTGGTCTTATTGTTGTAAAAGAAATTAATGTAATCATACAGACACTATTCTGCAGCTGAGCTATCGAAAGCATTTTTATTGAGAATCAATTTTTGCGTTATTTTTTCCATTTAAAATAATGAGTTTTGTCCGTTTTTAAAGTGCAAAAACAAATTCATCGATTCGCACGTGATCAATGTTTTTGTATGACACCATCTTTCCAATTACAAGACGATTCGATGTAAAATTTGCTGTTATGCTACAATCATGATTTTTTTTGTTTTTTTTTTTTAATATCCTTTATCAGAAAAGATCTCCATAATAAAATGTCTTTGAATCGAACTAAAGTAATGAATGAATAAAGAATATGGAGAATAAAAACTTTTTTATTAAAAAGTATTCTTGTTATTACACACATAGGAACATTCACTAAATTTATCCTAATTATTAGCAATCTATGACATTTTTGAAACAAATACCTTGACATTATTGAATTGTGAATTACTTGAAATATTTTTAACTGCAGTAATTAACTCAAAATCAAGCTAAATGAAGATTGCAAATGAATGCAATTTTCATGACAATAAACAGTTACATATTGCAAACAGTGGAATATCAACTTACTCATTTATTCACTTGGAATATAAATTATTTTCTATCCAAAACATTGAATTCAAAATTGCATTCATTTGCAATTTTATGCAGTTTCGAGAGGTTGCAAATTTACTTGCATTTTTAAATATTGTATACATTATTTCAGATTAAAATGTTCAGTTATTACTTCCTGTTAGTAACATATTTAAATTCTCATATCTATTCAAAAAGATTTTGTAACTGAGTTTTATCAGTTTTTTTTTTCTTCAATTGAAAATGTTCCACAAACTTCAACTTGATTTGTGTTAGAGAGCTCTGTCTTTGCTATCATCATTATCACCAAAAATAATTTTAAAAAATTTCCAATAGGAACATACTTTATTTCAAACGGCGAAAATTGTTCAGATAATTCCCCCGAAGAATTGACACTTTATTCCAGTGCAATGCATTCGAATTTATCATCCACTAAATAAAATTCCCCAGATTATTGTACTCTAGCGATGCAATTGAAATTGAATAGATATTTTCATCCTGTTTTATTTCATATCCGTTTTCGTCAGTGATATCATCATTGTTGTTTTCATTGCTCAAATGTTTCATGTTATGACGCCACTCTTACTATCGTGACGCCTCTTAAGGAGAATTCTATTACTGTATGTTTTCGTATCCACTGAGCGATGATTGGCATATTTTAATAAACAAAATTTGAGAGGCACTGCGCTTACAGCAAATTGTATTTCGTGAATATATATTGATATAATTGAACTGTGGTAATCACTGAAACTACAGAGCATAGGTATACGCACCATCGTATACGCTTATAGATCGACATGTAAGGAAATGCAAATCTTGATGCTCTTAAAACTATTCTGTTGAAGAAACTCATGTGCAATCGGTATTCTATTTCACAGTCACTTGAAATCATTTAAAAACTAGCAGTTTTATTCGAATTTTGTTTGCGTTGCTATTTATTTCAATTTGAATTCATGTTTTAATTCTTTTTTTTTCGCCGAACTTTAATAAAGAGATATTTGATTCAATTCAATTAAATTAAATTAAAGTAAATTAATATGAATGATATTCAGTGAATATCAGAAGAAAATTAACTATACCATGGCATCAAATGTTTTGCTCCCGCGTTGAAAACAAAATTATATAGCCGAATGTATAAAAAAATAATTTTTTTAAACAAAATTAACTGTTGTAATTCAAAAAGAAAAAAAAACAAATCAACAAAACTTGATGGCATAATTCTAAACAAATTTCTATTGTGCTTTTGAATTTCCGAACAAAATTGGAAATAGGAAATGTATTGTTAAGCTTTCATTATTTACGTATTTATTTGTTCATTTTTTTAATGATATGCTTGTATGTTAGTTTTTTTTATAAAAAATATAAGAATTGTATCGCGGCATACACACCAAAAATGTTGTAAAAAACGGTGTTTCATTTTTAAAGTGTTTTCACACTAAAACAAAACAAAATGAGAGATATAATCATCCGGAACAATAAATAAACTTTGTTAAAATTCGCTGCTTGGGTTGTGGATAATAAATTCTATATAGACAGCAGACAATTGAATCGATGTGTAGAATAAAATACAAAACAATTTGATACATTTACATTCAACACATTTGCGATATTTCATGTTAGCACGTGCAACAAGCGCAACAGAAACTATTTATCTACTTTTTAATTAATAGAAATAAAACGCTATTTTAAATTACGCACTGTAAATTGATATCTGCATTAAGAAAAAAAAAGTTTCATGAAAAGAGGACAAAAAACAAACACAATCTTTTTAAACAATTATTTCATTAATGAATTCTTCTTAATTATAAGTTTAAATTTTTAGAACATCGATTGTGCTGATCATTTTTCAGTTGAATAGTTGCCAATCGATCTGTATTAGCCTCAAATTATAGGGTTTCATCAAAACATATGTGTAAAATATGAAATTTTTTTCGATTAACATTTTTTATTTTTTTCTCTTTTCAATTATAAATTGTAATTTTTCATTTTCAACAAAAATGATTAATTTTACACCTTTCAAATAATTCAAAAATTTTTTGTTTTTTTGAATATTTGCACATCACAAATTACATATATAATTTTCTTTTTCATTTAAAAAAATCTCAAGACAAAATAATAAACTTTCAATAATAAATAATGAGAAACTTAAATTACATGGAACAAACAAACAAAAAGAAATCACAAAATTTTTAGATTTATCAATGCAGCTATTTTATTTTTTCAAATAATATTCTTTTTTTGTTAGAATACATGATTCAGATACACATTTCCAAATCGAAGAGCAATCAATTTGTATGGAGTTGTCTGAGCAAAATCGCAACACTTTTGAATATCTAAACCGAAATTAAACAAATTTCTGAACAAAGTTTATCGAAAATATTTCCTCGGTGGAGCATAAAAATCATCATGAATTGACCTAATCTAATCTAATCTAAAATTGTAAATAAAACGGTTGAATATATTCAGCGATTACTTAATCACTTTTAGGATTGGTGAGAATGTTCGAGTTGGGCTCCAAACGTATAATGGAATGGGTTAGGATCCTTTAACAATAATTATACTAATGTTAAGAGCAAGTTTATCGGCTATTAGCAAATAGGTTAACAATTCACTTGCTTGTATAAAATAAGGAAATATTTAGATTAAATACCATTTAAATAACATCCCCTCACACCGAGCATAGTCTGAGAATAACCGATTCACAATGACATACACAGCACATTTAAAAAAAAACACCCAGATATACCCACACACCCACACAGCCACACACATGAGTTAAAAACATTTGAATTTAGTGTATATTTCAATAAACAATGTGAAGATAAATAGTATAAAGAGAGCTATTATAAATGTCTTATTGTTAATGTAGTTTAGATTTTGTTATAAGAATATAATTTTAATGAATGGAACTAACGGGGTCGCAATTATATTAAAATCTCTGTACATTTTACAAATCGATAAAACTGGTCTTTTTCTATCCTTCTTAAAAAAAATTAATTTTACTTTCAAAATAGTCAATCGATAATGTGAAATATGAATAATTTGTCTTCCTGCTGCTGTAAGTATTAAAAACACCACTGAAAAGTACTTTCATTTAGATATCGTATGGAGCATTGTGAATAGTTTTCTTTTAAAATCTGTTCAATGAAATGCATATGAAAACAAAACTTCAAGAATTAGGAAGATAGGTCAACCAATTTGATTATTCCTAGCAATGTCGAATAATATTTCAAGGCTCAGGGAGGGGTAATATATTCTTTCTTCCTTCCGTATATCTACTCATTGATTTGCACATATCCATCTGAATTATGAGTTTCTTTGTTTCAAACATCGTCCAATTTTTTATTATTCAAATATGCATCGATCATGATTATGATCAAAATCGCAAATAAAATCTGCTATTACTTCAAAACCAACCCAAAATTCAGTCAGAAATTGTTTTATATAAGTCGAATTCCCAAAATAAACAAGATGTTTTACATCCGTATGATGAACTTTTCCGCACTGAAATTCCAACGCTTAAAATTTATTCAATTTTTGTTACGAATTCATTACATTTTATCTTAAAATAACATGTTTTACGCTTTTCCATAATCAAAACAGTTTATTCTCTAACTAAAGTAGTCCCTTACTATGATATTTCCCTTGAAAGAGGAACTTGTAGAGGAAATGCGTTTTTGGCACCAAAATAGGGATCCTTAACCATGAGATTTTCCTTGGAAAACAAAAAGAAAATTTTTCATTTTTGACACCGAGATAAGATAAATTTGTCACGATATCTGTTGAAAGTTAACCAAAAATGACTTACAAATTATGTTCAAAATTTCATTTTACTTCTGTGTAAGGAATTCAAATATTCGCTCAATTTTTTTATTTTGGAGATTTTGAACTGTAGCATCTCTATTTACGGTTAAATTAAGAATAAATTCAGCGTAAGTAGAATATAAAAACCCAACTGTTTACAAAACAACAACAACAACAACAACAACAACCATTTATAGACCACACAGAAGAAAATCTGTTTGAAATTTCAAGAGATGCTTTTTTGTTTTGCCTAAATCTAGGCGAATTTTGTGATATTACAAAAATTGTTTGGGATTCTTATAGTAAAATCCCAAAAAAAAATTGTAATATCACAAAATTCGCCTAGATTTAGGCAAAACATAAAAGCATCTCTTGAAATGTCAAACAGATTTTCTTGTGTGCATTAATGCCCTTCAGCGTTCATTAATGGTAGCCCCCTAACAATTCTTCTCTAGCATGCTCTGTCGAGAGCCAGGTCTTGAGTTTCCCTATTCCAGTCATACCCTCTTTCATTCAGATCATTCTTCACTGAATCTAAATATCGTCTTCGTGGTCTGCCTCTCCCTCTCGGCGCATTTACTTCAGCATTCAAAATTAACTTTGGCAAACGACACTCATTTATACGTTGTACATGTCCAAACCATCTCAATCTTGACTTTACCATTTACTCTACGCTGCTCAAATTCCCTACCCAACTGTTTTTGCGAAATAATAATAGTTTTTATGGGTCGAACTTCGAATGTCATAAAATGCCATTTTACGTACTTTCCCATATAAAAGTATCATTTTTCACCAAAAAACCCATCTAGGGACCGAACAAACAATGAAACCGACTTTTCATCGTTCGAGGACCCACATTTTATAAAAAAAAATATGAGTTTTCTTTGGCGAAAATGTCGTGAGATGCCTATTTTGGACACTTTTCATACAGAATTCATCATTTACACTCAACAACCGTCCATTTAACGGATCCAATAGGTGATCATCATCCATAGCTGAAAATCTAATGGTTTCTATTCCTGAACTATCCTAACAATTCTGCATCATCAGATTTCTTTTTTAAGCTCGTTAGAGATGAGCTATCGTATTAATAAATCTTGCGTAGAACGTACAATGTACAACGTGGAACAGACCCACAATACCCCCCTCTAAAAACATCAAATTCGCGTTCTCCGATGTTCAAAACGTGAAGAAATCATGTTTTTGAGGTGTATTGAAATTTTGACCAATTGCAATACTTTTACGCACACAGAATTGTGTGTGCGGAAAAGTAAAAATACCCAACAATGAAATATAGCAAAAGGTAGTCTCCACACTGAACAAATTCTTATGTAAATTTGCAACATATTTTATATGTAAGACCTTTTTATGTAAATATTACATATATATGTAGTATTTACATATTGTTTTTGAACCGAAATTTCATTTTTTACAAATTTTATTTGGTATTGACAAAAACACTTTCGTACTGTTCATCGTGTTCATTATATGATATTTACGAAAAACGAAATTATTATTTGTGAAATTTACGAAAAAAATTTGTATCGTAGAAAGACTGATAATATCATAGATTTTGCTATTTCCGCCATATTTTTACTTTTCATTTTCAATCAGATATTTTGAAAAAATATTCGTTAAAATTAATTAATATTTTATTCATATGAAAATATAAATATTTTGAATAGAAATGCAAAAATATTGCATGAAATTTAACCATGTATGGTTTTTTCTTCAGATTAAAATCAAAATCACTTTGAATCTTCAATTTGAAAATAAATTTAAAATTTTATTCATTAATATCCATTATTTCAGTGGCGCGTGAATTTTTAGAGGCATAGCATACTCACTTTCCTCGGAAATCTTCAATTGTTTTCAATTTTTGTTGTGAAAAAATGGAAATTTGATTTTTCAAAATTACATTTTTTCTTACGTATATAAAATATTTCAATTACCGCTGTTATATAAATTAAAACCAATAATATAATAGTAACACCGATGGTAGTACGATCTTTGTGGTATATTCATTTGTCTACTAATATTAAATGTGATTTATTTATTTGTTACGATACCTAAATTTATGTCAGTACGTGATCACTAGCAAGATACTACTTAACATGCTGGTCATAGACCCATGCTGGATGCGACATAAATTCCGCCCATGGTGCGACTTTAACAAAGAGAATACAATCAGGGTAATACAATAAAGTGAAGCTTCAATACCAAGATTGGGTCCGGAAAACCATGGTAAAACCGGCCTGCCTCTGGAGAAATACAATAATAATTTGACTTAAAATTAAATTACGTTAACAATGTTAAATAAAAATGAAATAGATTAAAATAAAGCATAAAGAAGAGAAAGGATAGATGAGAGTAAAATAGCTTAAAACTAATTGGAAAAGAAATTGCACAACATGACACCGAGTGTACGAAGTCTAAATTATATTTCTTTATATTATTGCACGGACCGTAGATGATTTTTTAAATGTGGCTAAAGAATCATAATTTTTAATTTCAACCGATAAACTGTTCCAAAAATTAAATGCCGAGTAGCTGAATGCGCGTGTGTCAAGTGCGGTACGCGAATTAAAATTAACGCGAAGGTTGTCGGGATAACGCGACGTTTCACCGTTTCGAACAAACATGTGATTCAGATATTTGGGAGATTTTTTTGACAACTACTTGAATATTAAGACAGCCGATTGCAGCTTTGATCTACTCTCAGGTGTTAAACCATTCAAACGCCCACGATATTCAGTAACATGTTCACCACGCTTCAATCCAAAAATGTACCGAATCTTATCGTTATCAGTAACAAGATCACGGTTGAGCTGACTTACAGAATTCGAGTTTTTCATCACCAATTTTCACATCGTTGATCATATCAGAAATTAACCGACTAGTATGATATTTAGAAATTATTTCCACAGAAATAATAGAGCCCTGCCAAGCTTGACAATCATCCGCGAATAAATGACCGGTCATATTTTCAAAAATGTTAAGTGTATCATTAAAGCAGTGATGAGCAGATTAGCTGGCTAATTGGGTGCAATGGTGTATACTGGTCTATAAAGGCATAAGCCAGCTTGGTATGTATCGATAACTGTCAATAATACAAGCACACAAACACGTAGCTTGCTAACTCTTGGCTTACACCAGTTGTTGGTGTAAGCCGTGACTAAGTCTATGTTGGCAAACGAAAAATCATCAGTGCATTAAAGTAAAACGAGAAAAATGTTTGGCCAAAATTACTGCCTTGAAGAACACCGTTATTGATTGCGACAAAATCCGATCCATGATTATCGACTTTAACTTTTTGTTGTTTAATTAGATTCGTAGCGTTATTAGAGAAACCGTATGCATTCATAAACTTTTAATAGACCATCTTGCGGAACGGACGTCAATGCACTTTTTATATCAAGCGAAACAAAAATAACAATTTTCTTACGATCTATTGACGATCTGATACTTTCTGTGATGTTCAAAAGTGAGGTGGTACAACTATGATTTCTACGGAAAACAGATTGCCGTTCATGTAGCTTTGACTCTAAATAACCAGTTACCTGATTATTCAGGAGAACGGCGAAAATTTTTGGAATGACAGAAATGATACCGATTGGTCTATATTCGGCAACACAGGTGGGATTAGGGACTTTATTAAGAGGTTTAATAATGATTTTATTCCAATCAGCTGGGTAAATACCATGGGAAATGCAATAATTGAATATAAAAATAATATGATCAAAAATTATTGGAATGACTAGACGGAGGAATTTAAGCGGTATGCCATCGTCGCCAATAGCATTGCTTTTAACTTGCTTATAAGCATAAGCGAATTCATGAAAGGATATTTGTTGAAAGGAAAAAGTGGATAGGATGTTTGTAGGTTATTAAGATCTGCCCCTTGGGAAATGAGGCAAAAAATTCATTGAAATCGTTAAAGTTATAATTATTTCAAATTTCTGAATCATTACTGTCATCCTTGCTAGATTTGCAACAGTTAAGCGATTCAATAATACTCCACTTAGAGCGAATGGAGTTAGCGTTATTGAAACTCTCAACCGTTGTCTTCTTTTTACTAGAATTAATCAGAGACTTGACTCTATTGGCTTTTTCCTTATAGATGTCAAGTAACTGTTCATGCGTAACTGCATCACTATGAATGTTTGATTTACAATCATCATAAGCAGCTTTCCTTTCATCCGTAGCATGTTTAATATCATTATTAAACCAGGATTTGGGAGAGTGACGAACGCGACGCGATTTGAGTGGTGCAAAGCGATTAAGGAGATGCAGAATATTCCCATTAAGCGTTGAAACCATATCGTCAACATTCTGACATTGGTTAAAATTCCAATTCAATGATCGACAACAACGCGCAAGCTCATTGAAATCAATGCCATCAAATTTTCTACCGCTAATGACAATATTTTTATCGATTTTTTCAGTCTAGATATTGTATGAACACAATAACAAGTCATGAAATGAAATATCGGACGGAAAATGGCCAAAAGAATTTATGCGCGCGAGATTTTTCGTAAAAATGAAGTCAATTTGCGATGGCATTTTACCGGGCCACCAATGTGTAGGACAATCATCATTAACCAAATTAAAATTTAACGCGATGTTTGTGTTTATAACGGAAGAAAGATTTAAATTATTTAGTAAATTTATATTAAAGTCATGACTTTTAGTGCACTAACAAAAATTACGTTTTGTTCATGCGCGAAGCTGGTGCTTATTAATTCGAAAAGTTTACGGGTATTTTCGGCATTACAACGCGGAGCACGTTATACAACATCAAAAACGATTTTTGATGTTCCCGTGAAAATTTCAACAAATAAAAATTCAACATTATCAATTTGATGGTTATCCTTAGACGAATTGAGAATCACCTTAGTTTTGAAATGTTTCAAAACATAAATCGCTACACCACCGCCTTTATTTCTATCACCGGATTTCGATTTTCGATCAGAGCGAATAATTTTGTAACCAGGAATATCGATTGATTTGTTCGTATTATTGGACCTAAGCAAGGTTTCACTTAGCGCGATTAAACTAATATTACGATTATCATTCAATAGCAAATTCAATTCATCAAAATGACAGGAATCAAGCAATCCGTGAGCATTAATATGAACAAAATTGAAGCTACCCTTGAATTGATTCAAAATATTCACGGAATTATTTTCTTTTTACATTTATTGCAATTTATTAAATGTACTGAGTTCATGGTTACATTTTCGGTACACCCAGAGGAATTTGACAGTCAATATTCCAACATTTGATTTCAAATGTCATATTTCCAACGACCGTTGTAATATTTACAACCATGGTTGGAATTCTATCATCACAGATTTGTTTTCACTAATACCGATCCGCTTGAGCGCGCAGTTGGAATGTTACACTTACAACCAAATGCGCAACTGCGTTGGTATTAGTGCAAACAAATCTGTGATGATAGAATTCCAACCATGGTTGTAAATATTACAACGTTCGTTGGAAATATGACATTTGAAATCAAATGTTGGAATATTGACTGTCAAATTCCTCTGGGTGTAGAAAGAATTTTGTCAAGATTTAACATGCAGTCACGCACTCGGACAACAGGCTAACGGTCAAATAGCATCTTCTGTGCGAGTGCATTTTTCGGCGATACGATATCACCTTCATGACTAATAGACCCACGTGGAGGTGAAGCGCAATGAAAATGAAAATTTTGCTCATCCAAATCACATGCATAGTTGTTATTTACATTATTAATATTAACGTGAATTAATGAAGAAAAATTAACCGACGAACCGAAACGCGAATGTGAAATGATTCGATTTAGAAAAATGAGGTTAGGTGGTAAAACGATATTTTCATAGTGAATGTAATTATTAAAATTCGCAAATTTAATTAAGCAAACGATTGTATACTTTAATAGCGATTCGTTTATTAAACTTATATCACGCTGAGCAACTTGATGGTGATTTTGATATACTATTATTAGGCATTAGTTTGAATTATACAATATTAGAATTATTACTCTACTACTGCTTTGTACCTTGCTAATATAAAAAAAAAGGATTTATTCTGTAGCAGCTCCAACTTGGAGCTAATGATAAACGTTGGTACCACCATCGCTAGCAATTATGGTGTCAAATATACTATAGTTGGCTTAAATAGAATTCTGAATTGGTGTAGCGAGTGCTTCAACATGCTTACTAAAAATATATAATGCAGCGGCTGCTGTAGCTGTTTACCAAATCCTATATTTGATTAGTGACGGACAATGACCATGGTGTAATATATGTTGTATTAGCAGTATAATTATTTAATGAATTCTCATAATAATTTCATTTTGTAAAACGTCTCTTAACCTTGAATATTTGCATATATGCATATATGCATCCATTTGATGACAATACAGTGAGAGAAAATAATAATATATAATAGATATAAGAAGCACAAACAGAAATAAATGATAGGAGAATCATCAATAGAATGATATAAGTGAATCCCTACCGTGATACTTACCACATCCACTATTTTCCATTCTCTAAGAATTTTTAGCAAATACAAAGACAAAAATCATTTTTTATGTAAAAAATGTCAGCTCCAAATTATAATTTTCGTGAATTAATATGTGAGAGCAAACAAACAAACAAATAAAACCAATCTAAATTTACAGATTTTGTTGATATTTGCAATTTCTAACACCGGAATATTTTCGAAAGAAATTTTAATATATTAATACGATAACGTTTTAATAATAGGCCGTTATTTCATTCACAATTCATACGTTTTTGGTTTACAGACGATTGCACTTTAAACAGGAATCAGGCCTTTCCAACGCTTTTTCAAATATAGCTTCTATTTAATTTAATAAACTTTAAAATTTAAACTCGATTATTTGATGACTTTTTTGTATTACTTTCAATGATATTATATCATTACATATTATAATATATTTATAGATTTATATTTTGTTTGTATTGTTTTCAATTATACATCTTATCCAAAGACGATATTTCTCTCCTATTCATTTCTCTTAGAATAAAAATGAAAACATCAAATGCCCAATTTTTTTTTTACGTTTTTAACATCATTATCATCACATTTATAAACAACAAATTGTAATCTAAACATAAAAAATCCGCAATAAAACAGTATACATATACCCAGCAAACATTCATGTAATGCTTTTTAGTAAAAAATAAACGTTAAATTTTGTATCGTGTTCACTCAATTTAGAACTGCATTTGACTGTAGTTTTACTCACAATAAAAGTCAAAAGAGTTTGAAATTCGGGTATTATCCAACTGTACGCTACATTCAAATTTATTCTCTTTGCGACGGTAAAAGTGTGTATAAAAATTGTCATTTCAGCATTTAAAAAAAAAAACAAAACAATTTTTCAGTAATTATTTGTAATGGAATGAATGTTAAAATCTTTTCTATTATCTTTCAAAAATTGAGTTTCAAATTAATAAAAATTCTTTCAAATTTATAGCAAATTGATGTACCAACGTCATGCGTCAAATCTACATTGAAAAAGTTAGAAAACAAATCAAGAACTTGAAACAAATTCTATTTAATTAACAATCTGTTGCTGTAATATTCCGAAACGGTTTAATAATGGTAAAAATGTCTTTTTTTTTCTCTCGAAACAATTTTTTTTCCAAAAAGAAAATAATTTTTTTTTTTTCAAATTCATTCTTTATTCCACTATTTCGAGTCATTTTCAAATATTCGTACCAAAGTTTTTAAATTGTGTGTGACTGCCTGTTTGCGAGTGTGTTAAATGCCGACCAACATCATAGTGGTTTTGTTATGAAAACAGAGAAATGTCAAATGATATCTGTCCAAAGATTTAAATTGTTCGTTGCCGTGTTTCAGTAAATTTTCAATCTCTAAACAACACAGCAATTCACCAATATATATTTCATTTTATTTACAAAGAAACCAGTGAATTAATTAACAAATCGACACAATGAAAATTGCAATAGAAGGTTGAACTCACGGTGAATTGGAGTAAATTTACGATACGATTACATTGACAAAGGGAAAAAGAATAAAGTGTGGCTTGGAGAATAATATATAAAACGATACGGATTGATTTCGCTAACGAACGATAAAACGAAGGTGAAAACAAGAATTTGGTGACATTTAAGGCAGACAAAAGAGAACGCAATTCATTGAGTGTATCGTGTATCTAAATTGCCTTGTTTGCAACATTTTACAGACAACTGTAAGGGCGAAATTGCTGACATTTGATAACCAGTGAATAACAAGCATTAACAAAACACGGACTTAAATCGAGTTGATCAATAAAACAAAAAATCAGAAGAAAAAATGGCAGAGGATTTCGACATCATAGCATTACTGGAAGCCCCATACAATGTAAGTACCGAAAAAATTGACACAAAATTTATCTCACAAAAAAAAAAAAACGCACAAATTTCAGATCAGAAAAAAAGCTCCGTATATAGCGTGAATAATAAGAAAGAAAGAAAGAAAGAAAAAAAAAATAAATACAAGACAAATAAACCGATGATATTATTGTGTATAGAATGTAAGTTGTTCATCGTATGATAACTAGTACACGGTAAATATGCAGTAATATAACAATATAGACGAAAATTTATACAAAACTTGGCCACACAACTTTTCCGATTCTCTTTTCCTTATAATTTTTTTTTTTTTTGGAATATGGACGATGGATTTTCCAATTTTATGTTGCAATTTATTTTCTAGTTTTTATTTTTGTTGTACATTGTACTTTGTACCGTTGACTGTGGATTTTATTTTGTATACTTTTTCGCCATACACAAATTTTTCTTTGAACAAAAAAAAAAAACATTTGAATCATAGTTTTGTTGACACGGTATGCCACTGATCCCATTTTGTCTTTATGTATGCGAATAAGTGTAAAATATTAACTTAGATTAAGCTAAAATCAGAACAAAAAAAAACCATACAAAATCTTTATGTAAGTAACAATTGCACCCAAATATCCTCGTATTACATTTTTATAGAGAATTGTTGATAAATCAGCAAAATCAATGATCGCATCGATCGAAAACAGCCGAGGTACTTGAAACATAACCAAACAGTTTTATTTAAATCGTCTCTATTCATTGAATATCATAAACGAGATAGAAAGAGAGAGAGAGAGAGAGAGAGAGAGAGAGAGAGAGAGAGAGAGAGAGAGAGAAGTGATAGCAATTATTCGATATGAAATCCAGTGAAATCGATTGATCTCTGTCGCCAAAAATGTTCAATATTTACTTAAAAAATCTTATTACCCTAATGACACTTTTATTTTAACTTTCTAATGATTTCACGCCATTGACGTGTTGACTTATAAAGTCTCTCCTTTTGAAGATAATTTTTTCTGAACTGATACAATTCCATTA
This sequence comes from Resseliella maxima, assembly GCA_029041755.1. Taxonomy (NCBI): domain Eukaryota; kingdom Metazoa; phylum Arthropoda; class Insecta; order Diptera; family Cecidomyiidae; genus Resseliella; species Resseliella maxima. The sequence continues at coordinate 124,013 of JAQOWM010000491.1, forward strand.
ATTTCCCGAATTGAGATATTTTCTGAATTTTATTTCTCTATACGTTGTCAGACATTTCGCATGATAATGTGTCATATAACAATATGCCTCTTTAAAGAAATTGATGTACATTTATATATTTCGCTCACCAATGCCCAATTCTCTTATGGGAGTCGAATTCTAGTTTTTTTTCCCATTCCACAAACGTCATGAGCTCAGTAGAAATAACTTTTATTTTCTTACTAATAATTTTCAATATTTTTTGCTATTTTTTTCAATTTAAACTGAATGTTTTGTTCTTTCCTAATGTTTGTTTCCTTCAGCCAACAAGCAATAGAGCACACCACGATGATGATTGAGATGAGGGGGCTGACATCATTGTGCGCAAGTGTTCATTGAACAATATAGTGAACGAAAATCTTAATCAAGATTTAAGAGAATACGTGCTAGATTTTTTTGAAGAAATTAGTAGAAAAACGACATTGATAAATAAACTACAAATTTAGCATCGCTATTGTTTCTACATCAAGTGAATACGGCCACCGACGACTATATTTTCACCGGTGAAACATATTATTTCGATTTGAGTGGTGACATTTTAATCAAAAACTCTTTTCAAGCCGTGTTAGTTCAAAATAAAAACGATAGTAAGCTAATGCCCATTGATTTTCGGGATATTGTTGAAAACGAAATTTTTCCAGATATATGGCCGAATAGTAAAAATTTGGGAAATGTTTTCAACAGTGCGTATGAGTTATATACGACGAATGTCAAAAACAACATTTTCATTCATCGTTGGAAACGGATTCGTTCATTTCTCCAAATACAAGCGTACGAATGGAATCTCAGTGAAATTGACAGTGATATGGAGCCAAATGAACGAATCTTGTTGAATGTGGCCGATATCAATGCATTGCTGAAATATTTGTTCTATCGACGGTCATTCAATCCAAATTCTGAAGTGAAGCGAATGTTGTATACGAATTTTCTACTACGATTACAAGAAATTGGCGGTCCAAGAAACATCAGCACGTACGAATTCGCTAGAGATCAATGGCTTGAGGCAATTTACATGTTTACTCGCATTCAACGCAAAATCGAGATGTTTCACATTGAAAATGCAAATTTACTGCTACAATGGAGTGCACATAAAAAAGACCGTATGATGCTACAACCAAGCCCATTTTGTCCACCTAAAATTCGAAATTTCACGACAGTCCCCATGAATTCTTTTCAATTGAAACACATCCCGATTCGATACAAAACTGTTGCATGCGTTAACGAACGTTGGCTCCAAAAAACGAGAAAGTGGCACAAAATGATTTCTATCAAGCACGTGATGCATATTGGTCATACTTTTTTGATATGGCAAAGATCAACAAGCTGGTGAAAAGTAAATTATTTTTATTTGGATTGCCAAATTGATTAATGTGAAACGAAGATTCAAACATTAAGTATCATTATTTTCATTAATTCCATTTTCCCTTTGTTCGTTCAGGCAAGTATGAATTCCAACAAATAATTATGACAGATGGTGTTTCTGCATCAATTTTATTCAATAAGCCAATACAAGAGCAATCGGAAATCTCTTCGGAGGACATATTGGCAATGTATCCAACGTTTTTCTATGAAATCGGAATGGATCCTGGAATGAACACTTGGAACGCCAGTGTTCGGCGAACAATTTCGACTGGAAAAGAAGTAAATTCTCATTTGATTCAACTTAATTGTCCAATTCGCCAATTTGTTATTTTTTCTTTTATTTTAAAAAATGTCATTCTTATCTTTGTATTTAGGAAAACATCAAAATTTCAAGCAAGTTCTACCATTGGATGGCCAAACAATCGATTCGAAATCGAAAAGCCAAACGTTTAACAAGGGATTACGTGCGAATCGAGCAATCCGACTTACACGCACATGCTGTCATGCCTTCTCCAAGGGGGTTACAATGGCTACCGTACATTCGACATCGGTTAAGGATGTTGTAAAGAGGCATGGTTGCTTACGCAAATCGCACATATGCTCAGCTTCGATTTGACAAATACATTGAATCAAATCGTACAATGTCATCAAGCGATTAACAAAGCGCAAGCCAACGATATTCTACATGGGCGCCGCTCAGATTTCACCAAATTCACCGATCAAAATAAAAAAGTATGTTCGCTGCCCGGATACTCGGAGAGTAAAGCAATAAAGAAAACTGGCAATTGTGTGATTCAAAAGGTGGGAGAAGATTACACATCGCAAACGTGTGCCAGATGTTTGGTGAGATTTCCGTAAAATACGCGAAGTCATCGTTTCAAAATATGCCATTATTGCGAACCAAATGCAGAAGTTGGCTTGCCAAATGTGATTGTCACACAATTAAGTCGAAGACAGCTGAAATTAAAACGTCTTGAAGCTGCAGCCGATGCAGACAACAGAAAATCCAGATGAAGATGTCAACATGGAGGCACTGGTAAATGAAGCAGCAATTCCAGATGAAGATGTCAATATGGTGGAATTGGAAAATGCAGTTCAAAATCGAAATCAACAAATGAACATTCGGTTGGTGTCAAAGGTTAAAGTATACCGAAAAAACTGGCGACCAATCAATGGACCAAATGATGAAATAGATGAAGGAAATGCTTATGATATATTGGATCTAACCCATCTGACTGCCGAAGAAGCGGATGATTATTTGGAACGGTCTGCACAAACCGATTTTCAAAGATCTGCACGAATTGGACCAAATATACTGAAAACTGTTTGGCATCGAGATATATCGGCTGCAAAATGCATTTTATACAAAGGTATGTTTTGATTGACAAATGAAATTGATTTAGATTGAACCAATGAGTTTTTTCATATGTGTCGTTTGGTAGGTCGGTTTGAGCTATTCAATGGATACACACCCGTTCAATTTCGACGAAATGCAGGAATCGAGATACACTTCGATGGATTCAATATATATGCGGTTGAAACATAGCAACACGCAGCATATTCTTAGTTTTGATTGTTTGATTTTAATAATAATTCATATAACATTAAGTTTTTCCTCTGAGTGCTGCTTTAGTGCCTCTGCAAATCCTTGTATCCTTGTAAGTATAAGCGATCCAAATGATTTTCTTTTTGCAAAATAGTCTATATTGATATTAATTTTGTTCCATTTTCTCTCTCTTCATTTCATGTTTTGGACTACACCTGAATTTCACCCATTTTCAACAAAAAAATTATCGTATCTACGGTCAAATGTTCGCCCATTCAACCATGACTGTGCGCTCGGAATTGGACGTATTTGGGTCACCAATTGTTAGCTGGGATTGCTTGGGGAGCGCTTAGAAATCCATTATGTGTCATGATTTTCGTGGTGGCGTAGGTGGTGGCCTTGTTGCTTTCGGAATGTTTTCATAGACTAAAATTAAACCAAAAATATGCATTATTAATTAATTAATAAATTCAAAAATAGCATGTAAAATTTCCAATGAATACAATAAAATGCACTTACGCGTTGATGTAGTGACATCATTTGGTCTTAATGGTGTAATTTGCGCTTCGGATGTTGATCTATAACAAATCGAAACAAACCAAAAAATACCTCTTGAAAATTGCAATAATTTAAATGCACAATATTTTATAGCATTTACCTCGTCTTTTTATGATTGATGTTATCATTTTTGTTTATACATAAATTTGACATTGAAGCCGGTAGCGGTGATCGTTGCAGTTCAGTTAGATTACCACAAGTTAGATCACCAGAATATCTAATAATTAGAAATGAAAAAAAAATTAAAAACTGAGTACCATAAACTCTTCGAAATGAGATTTTGTTTGGCTCGCTTAGATTGTATTCAATTTGTTTTTGGATTCTTTCAAATTCCTAATATATATATATCATTGTCAAGAATGTTTATTTTTTTCAGCAAATCTTGTTTTGAAGTGGACTATCCATTTTATTGTTTCATTCAAACGAGAATGGATTCGATTTAAAATAAGTCCGTTTTGGAATGATATTGCGTCTTGATTTTAACTTCAAATGAATATTTGTAATTCGAGGGTTCATATGATGGAACATTTAACCTGAGTTTGTTCCCCGTAGAGATGTTTATAAACAGTGATCATGAGAAGTAAAGCATTTCGAAGGAAACTAGCGTGAGAAGAGAATATCGTGAGATAGAAAACTTGTATCGTTCTCTCTCTCTCTCTCTCTCTCTCTCTCTCTCTCTCTTTTTGAGAATACACTTCCATACATATGTAGGTATATGACCGCATTTGGCACTGAGTGAGCGCACATGTACTTACGACATCAATCATTCACCTTGCGTGTTATTGTATTTCCATTTATGGAAATACGAACTGTTTGATTCTATACCATTTCTAGATTTGTGTTTTTTCCTTTTTTCCTAAATATTATATCGAAATCAAATCATTCTCTCAATTTTTTGAGTGTATCAATGTAGTGTTTGTTGTGTTGATTCGAAACGTAATGGCCCCATAGTTACATAATCTAACGAATGTTTTTGATAGAATTCATGTCAAGTGTTTTGACAATTGATTAATGTGACGAATTGGGAGAGAAATATTAAGAGTCCAAGACCAATTTTTTTTTTCATACATGAATATGGAGAATGAATGAGAGAATATTGACAATGTTTGCTGACTGTATTGATGGCCAGCAAAATTATTTGTGCACAAATATTTTTAACAACATAAATTTTCATTTTTTATTTTATGCAATTTGTGCATTCGTATACGATGGAATATGTAAATTTAACGATTTATTTTATTTGAATGCTTTCCTCCTTCATTTCAGTATCAATGAAAGCCTCGAGTTATAAAATAATTTTAATACATAATATTGTAATTAAATCTAAAAATTACAAATTAAAAGGAACTGCTGCATCAACTAGACGAAATCATTGGTGATGATGATGTTGATTTTTTTTTATTCGATATATGGTAAAGATATTTATATTTATATGATGTTTCATGGTGCGTAAAATGCATGACAAATCTTAAATCATGTTCAAACATAAACTTCGTCGACGTACTTAATGTTGGAATATTCACGGCCAACTTGAAGGCTTTGTTGTTCAGCTCGAATTCGATGGAGCAGCGTTTGAATATAGTGCTGTACGGCATAGTATACAAATTTGTATTGAGCTTCAGTTTGAACCATTCCAGAACGTTGTGATCGAACCATTTGAATTGTTCGTTGAATGTCAATTTCGGTATCGAGACCATAACGATCAATTGTATCTAAAATTACATCGATTACAATGAAAGTTCCCGTTCGACCAATACCAGCTGAACAATGTACACATATCGGACCCTGTAAATTCAATTGATATTTCATTATTCAATGTTTGTTGTCTATCTTTTTCAATTTTCATTTGTGTAATTTCATTATACTCACCGGACTAATTCCTTCCAAAATGAGTTGCTCTTGACGGGCTTTAACGTCATGCAAAAAGTTAAGCACACAACCAGGATCCGATGGAACACCTTAAATACGCAGAAAAAAATTAGTTTATTTTGAATTTCATGCTTCGAAATTTATTATTGAATTTCTTTCACTTACCATGATCGGGCCAAACTTGAAAATGATATTGGTATATATGACGTTCGTCTTTATTTCTCCATGAAAATAAAAATTCACGTAATGTGTAGTCACAGGTTGAGTTTTCCGATAGTCCAGTAAGTTTGGCGTGTCCCCATTCTTTTGTTTGTCCCGGTTCTGGCCAATATCTTGCACATTTTGTTTTGCCACGTTCTAATTCTTTGGTAGTCATCACAATAACACGAGTGTTCTCTTGCCATATCATATTCCAAAAATCGACTATCGTATTTGGTAAACAACCCTGGGTTGCAACATATGTTTTGCATGTTTCTTTATCATCCTTTTTTAAGGTAATTGTCGAACCACGTGATGTTATGGATTCACTTCGTTTATGCTTTCCCTAAATATTTTAAATGGAAAAATACAATTAAGAAATTACTTTTAACATTCAAATTACATTTATTTTTAACATTACCATTGACCACAATCAATAGATAATTTATTACGCATTCAAACGTACCTCAGTTTTCTTCCCACAATTGGGGCAATTTCCATTTAATGGAATTATGGCCGATTTCATGGCGCATTGAACACATGTTTTATTCAACAATTGACAATTTTGGCAATTCTTCTGTTGTTGGGCAAATGTGCATGCTGCACATAATGATACACTTAAATTTTCCGTTGATGAAGAATTCATATCACATTGATCGGTTTCCGATGGTAATCGTATGTAATTGGCATTTATATATTCAGCACCGATTTCGGTCGAATCAACATCCAGTAACTTTACACGTGTATAATCAACTAAATAAATTTAATTCGAAAATAATATTTATATCTTAGAATAAATTAACGACTTTTTACATGCAGTGATATAAATAGTAATAAAATTGTGCTTACAAGGTAAAATATTTTTATATCGATTTTTGTGTTTGTTTTCATTACGTTGTCCTTCTCTCCGTGAAAATGTATGTCTACACTCTTGCTGCTGAAGTGATTCAAATTCTTCCCAAAATCCACCCTAAGTACGTATACATTTTATTTTAAAACACATTCAATTTAATTTATATTCACATATTCAATATAATTAAATTACCTTTCCAAAAGCGTTGTGTCCTTTGTCCTTTTGTAGATGTTCAACGCGTGCATTTATTCCAGCTGCTGTAATACGTGTTGCATTAAATGGTTGTCTTAAATGAACAACAGTGCCACATGTTTCAACCATTGGATTTTGTTTGTAATGTTCAATTAATTCACAAAGTGTTGGAAATTTTTCACCACCACCGACATCATATTTATTATCTTGCCACCGAATCATTACGTGAGTTACTTTGTCATCAGTTCGTACGGAGAGAACAAAATCACCTGGTTTACTTTGTGATTCACGTACTAAAAATGATCCGTTCCTTCCGCGTTCTAAAATCAACTTTTCTGCTTCTTTGCCCGATAGATTTCCGTGGAACCATCTACAAAATGAAATCGATGAAATTTCAAATTAGATTTTTTTTCAAATTAGACTTTTTTCTGTGTGAAATTCTTAGATCGACTGCTTTATTCAAATAGCACAGACAAACTAAATCTAGTCAGAATGCACACTGCTTGACTAAGTCAAATTGAACAATTCAAATTCACGATAACCCCACCATTACTCGTTAGATACTAAAACAGACAAACTATGAATACCTTTATATTGACATTAGTATTGGAAAATGAAATGTGAATGGATTTAATACCGAATATATAATTATTTATTCATAATTATTGTCTCATTAGAAATACAACGATTGGACGCTGTGGGCTCAAAAGTGTGATTAATGCTCTTCGATTAACTAACTAATTTGTTTACATGAAATAGCAGATGAAAAATGACAAAAAAAAAAAAATGAAAAATTGATGACAATAAACTATCGAATGGATGCCACTTCTACTGGTTGCAAATTCAACACATGTTCATTTGAAGCGCCACATTTCACATAAATATAACAATGCTATCGCAACAAATTGTTTTGTTAATTGTAGGAAGTTTTTCGAAGTTACACATTTTTCATGGTAACAACAACATCAACAACAATCATTTAGGGACCATGTTTCCCCATTCCAATCATACCCCCTTTCGCTCAAATCGTTCTTAACCAAATCCAAATATCGCCTCCGCGGTCTACCTCTACCTCTCGGTGCATTCACTTCCGCATTCAAAATTAACTTTGGTAAACGATACTCATTCATACGTTGTACATGCTTAAACCATCTTAATCTCGACTTTCTTGCTACCTCATGCAAAAAATTTGATCTTGACATCCGCGCATCGGTCTGAAGCCTGATTAGCAATTTTTCATGGTAATACTTTGTATTTGTGATCAACCATAGAGATACTTAAGCCTACACCGCAAATAAAATAATTTAAAAAGAAAACATCTTTATTTTTTTTTTTTTTTTTTCAGAATCTTTTCGAAAATCTTTTTTGTGTTGCGAATTGAAAGCAAAAATCGATTTGTTTAAGTATTTGTTTTGAATGGTTTGATTTGACTGGGAATCTAAAAAGTCAATTTGTTTGAAAGCTATGCTATAGGTGTTGAATTTTAATTAATGGATTGTCAATGAATGAGATATAAATATTCCCAATACATCTGTTTAATGTGAATGCGCATTGCACATAGCCAATTCAGCTATTGCATTAAATGAACCCGTTTGCACTTTATCTTATAAAATCAAAATTTGCAATATATTTTCTCTCTCGCTCTTTCTCTCTCTTACTCCCTCAGTCTCTTTCTTTCTCTTTCTGTCTCAATATCTTTAAACACTGAAACTTTATAAACATATTTGCTTTAAACAACCTATTTCTAACAGTAAAAAGTATTGCTGAAATGTTCATGTGATTTTTCAGATTTGATTCGGGGAAATTTATGGTTAAAGCATCATCTCCATATAAAGTGAGTAGGAAGAAAGTGCATTTGTTTTCTCATCGCATATCTGTTGCTAGCACTTATCAAAAAATGTGTTTTTCTTATCATTACTTTTGTTTATACATTTTTTGCTTTCGTGAAATCACGTTTAGAATTTTAACACGAACCTGGAAATTTACCGTTGCTCAATGAACGTCAAAACTGTAGATACGTGCGTTGTTCATGTTTTAATTTCATTTGCTAATCCATTCAATCAAATCGAACATGAAACATAGCATGTTAACGATTTGGAATCGCAATTGTAAATTCATTTGACGATTCGATTCATCATGTGGATATTAAAAACTGAATAGCCGATTTAATTCTACAAGAAATTCTATTAATTCGAAAACAGTTACAATTTCACATTTAAAAATTCATCATTTTAAGAGCAAAATGATCTTATTTATGAATTTTAAGCTATGTTGCATTTTAAATACAGCATCGATAAATGCAACATTGATTCTAAATTGTGTTTAAAGCGGCTGATCCGCTTCATTTATTGTTTGAATTATATTCCAACGATGTGAATTTCGTTAGAATTGAAATTGTCTATATATAAATCCTTTTTAGAATGATCGATACTCGCAACAAAAATTTGCATTTGGCTAATAATTCAAGTATCGTAGTATAATCAGATATTCAATGTTACTATTTACTGTCTTACCGATAATTTTCTCATACGATGTAAAGTTTAGTCAGAAGTTAAAGCATATGTGGCATATTTAATTGAATTCACACAGAATTTGCATGCATGAATGTAATTTTTGTAATTTCATTTAATTCTTTCGAGGTAATCACTCAAATGAGGGGGGAAAAGCACTGTATTCTCACAGTATGGAATCTCCAATTTGAAGTATTATTACTGAAATTATTTTTGAATAGAAAATAAAAATAAACTCTTGAAAGTTTAGTCATGAAAACTATTAACGTTAATCGTCAAAATATATACCAATCAAGATAAGATAAATATGATTAAACGCTTATGCACTGCATAATATGCAGTTAGTTTTTGTTTGAAAAGAAAAAAATCATAAAAAAAATTAATTTCAATAATAATTCAATTCGAATGTTTGGATATGACAAAATAAAATCGAACAAAAGAGGAAGTTTCCCTTAGAAAATTAATAACAAAAGAAGCTGTGAGATTTTTGTTTATCGTGTTGCCTATGATAAAACATTTAACTAAGTCCTTTCAATGCTTATTCCAATTCATTTCAGTTGGTTTTTTGTTTACCGCTAATTTAATACGAGATGTGATTGTTTAAAAACTTAAGAAGAAAAATGTGTCCTTATAAATAATTTGACGTTTCAACGTTCTTAATAAGATTTGATGAAATATGCTGCACAATGATGTAAATTGAATTAATTTAAATTTCATTCTATAATTAAAACATTTTTATAAATTCACGCATAAATATAAATTAGCGATCACTTGGCAATATTATCAAAAAAAGTGTCGAGCTTTTTCCATATATTGGAATTTATTTTAATGCGGCGGCATAATCCTCAGTAGCAAAAACAAAATATAATGTTTGCGGTTTCAAATGGTAATGAATGATGTGCAATTTACAATTGGAATATATTGTGTGAAATCACCATCTACAAAACCGGTAATAGATACAGTGAAAATATTTGACGAAATAACTAACTTGATTGTAAATATTTGTTGTAGCAAAGAATAGTTCAAAAAGACCGCATAATGTGCAAGTAATTGTTGACAGGATTTTTTCTATACAGATATTGCGTCGCAGTATTTTCTTTTTAACTATATTCGCTCATTAAAATCACAGATCGAATGAGAAATGTCAATAGATGTTGCGAATAAATTTCAAAAATTTGATTGCTTGTCATGTGTAAATGCACTGTTTCACACAAACTAGCAAAATGTAAATTAATCGATGTGTGTTTTTTTTGTCAATGATACAAAATTTTTGTGGAAAAAAATATAGACAACAACGATTGTATTTGATAAAGCATTCTAACAAAATGCGCAAATAATTACATAAAGGAAAACAACACATACATTCGAATTAATCAGACACGTTTGAGCCATATGATCGCAAAATAAAAGAAAAAGTTGTTAATTTATCACAAAAATTGAAGTAAATTTTTTTTCGACCTTTCATTTGATTTTGCACTAATTGCCTTGCTCAATAACACTACCTCATATAGTTCTCGTCCACCCTGAGGGTGCAAAAAATTTAAATTGCCAACAGCAATGCACATCAAATATTTTTGAAAACATTTCAATACAAATTTATTTCAGATACAATTTTTTTTCAATCGATTTTTATTGTCAGAAACTTCTATTTGAAATATGATGTTAAATGAGCTATGAATAGTCTCAATGAATTTGCAGAAATAATTTGTGAAATTTATTGCTTATTTGTGAGCCAAGCTGTCGATCGAGTTATTTTTATAATTTGATTGACATGAGTATCGCTTAAACCACAAAGCACAAGCTTCGAAACATTAAAACCGATCAATATATGTTAATACATAATAATAATGATTATGTATATAATTGGAGCCAAGAATGTTGTAATTATACACGAATGTCGTGAAAATAAAATCACATTGTCTCTATAAATCTATAGGACAGTTCATGGACAATGAGAATTTCGATATGGTGACGTCCTCAGTGGCGACGTAAAGATATTGTGAGTCATACATATTCGACGGTAATGATGATTGTTTTCTTAATTTTCGTTATGACGCTGGTTTTTTTCGTAGAAATATTTACTCTAAGAAATGTAATAATACCAAAAAAATATGACAAATTTTTTTACAACCGGATGATGTGTTTGTTTACAACAAATTAAAACAAACTATTATGGACAATAAAATAATTCATTCACGTTAAAATAAAATGGCAAACATTTGTGTGCAGATAGATATCTAAATGCATAAATGAACGCACGTGTTATATATAATCGAATCTAGTATGGTCATTTGCTCGTCCGACTGTTCATTTGTTTGAAAGTCATTTGATAAGAAAATTTGCTAAAAAAAATTGAATGAACGTGCCTTCGTTGATGCCATTGAACGGATTGTGAATTATAATCGACTTCATATCGATTTATTTCATTGACATACGTTTTTGCTTTAACATTTAACACGTAAAATATACATCAGCGCAAACTAGAAATAAAACACACGAACAAAAACAACCAAAAATTATTATTTCAACAACGGATACGGAACATTACCATACACTGAACGATTTATATCTATACGCATATAACGAACTACGCATACACCAAAATGTTATTTAAATTTACTTTTAACTTTATACTTTGGAATCTCGCGGAAGACTTGTTTATTTCTTTGAATTGTGGATGTAATAATATTCGCGAGAAAATCAATGTATACTTTTTGTTATTTTATCAAATTTCATATTGAACACGCGCAAATCTCACCGAAATGACTATCACTTATTGTTGCAGCAAAAATGTGAATTCTTTAATATTTCATAATTTATTTTTGAAATTCTAATGGGACTAACTCTCAAACAAAGAAAATATTTTCTGTGGTTTTTTATATTTCTTACTATGACCATGTATTGATGAATCATGTGGGGAACTTAGTATGAAAACAAATGAAAAACAAAAGAAAACAAAACAAAAATCAATATACTAACGAATAGCAGAAGAGAGTTGCTCTCAGTTTTGCAATAGCGGCCGATAAAATGACTTGTGAGTTTGGAACAAAATCGTCAAACATCGAACTACGGCGGCTTCCATTGATTGACAAATCAATATCCATTTTATTGATTGTATCTGGATCCACGTCGGCAACATCATAACCATCATCGTATAACAATTGTGATTTTTGTTTTGATGATCGTCTTGATTGCGAATACTGTTGGGCTTTCTTTGATTTCTGTTGCAAATAGTTGACGGTTCCAATTGTATTGGTAATTTTTGATATATACTTTGAAAACATCATCTTTGAAACACAGCTTTTTAAAATGGTTTTTTACAAAATTTTCTCACTTTTAAATGTTTTAAATAAATTAACTTAATTGCGATTAATTTGTTCGGAATATTGTTTTTCTTCGCTCACGTACACTTCTTATTATATACAATAATCAAGTTTTTCGTTTTCTTTTTTATTTCTTTCTTTTTGTCTCTATCTCTTTATTAAATACGCACAATAAAGTGTCTCTTTGTGTTTTGTTTTGTGAATCAAAAGTTGTATTTATACGGATGTGAGTAAGCCTTTTTTGCTCTCCGATTTTGTTGGACTTTGAGAGAAACTGCATTCACACCGTGTTTTTGTTGCAATATGTTTGCATATAATTTACTTCTTCTTTGGATTCTTTACTGATTCAGATTTTGATGATTTGTTTTCGGCATTTTTTGCTTTGGCTTGTTCTTCCAAGTTAAGAACGGCTTCAACGATGTGCTCAAAGAAAAATGCGCCAGACATTTTGACAACTTTTTTTTCTTCTTTAATAAAAACTCTTTTTTTAATTCAATTGATTATTTTCGTACGAATACGTAAAAGTGTTTTAATACGATTCTTCACGTAGATGTAATTAAACTTAGTTATTTTTCACAAATTAATTCACTTTTTGAACAACAAAACTTATTATAAAAGTTATTTTTTGTTCAAATTTGTTTAATTTGATTCGTCGTTTTCTCGTTTAGATTTCTAAATACGCGTATGCGCTAAACGCAATTGACGATCTCTTGATTGAGGAATATCAGTCAGAACTAAAGCAGTTTGGCGACATTTCTGCCTATTATATGCGACCTGTCGGCAATACCATATGCAGGCCAGTAGTAATATGCGAAATCTATACAAACAAATAGCAGCGAGCTACAGCAATCGACACATTGCTGTGCTGTTATGAGCTGTGTGTCTGTGTCATTGTGTTTCAATTCGTGCGGTTAAACGTATATGTTTATATGATTGTATAAATACAATGCGCATTAGACGCCAAGTGTGGCCATCATCACACGCTCGACGATAAAAATGTGGTTCGCAAATTAATCGAAGCCGAACAACAACAATAACAACAATAACAACAAAAATCACCACGAAAACGTAATATTAAAAACCGCATAATAAACAAGAAATGAATTTTAAACTAGTCGAATAATTGTGGCATGTATAAAATTGTGTGTGTGTGTATGTATGTATGTATTTGCTCGTGATTTTACTTGTGTGTGATGAGCTTATTTACAAAGGTGCACGTACGTATCAGCGGAATTTGAATACATTCTTGGCTTGTTTGTTTTTTGTTGTCTCAAGTCTGAGGTGTGCGTGTGATAAACAATATTGTTGCCGGTCATAAATTCTTGTTTTTGATCAATTTGCTGGTTGTTTCACTCCAATCTTGGTGAGTGTGTTTTTTTTTATTTTGTATTTTTTTTTTTTTCGTATTTGTTTGTTAGCCAGGCAAATATATAATTTTGTTATTTGTCAAATGAGCGATGGTAAACAATTCCCGATGGAATATTCTAAATTATTCTGATTTTAGCAAATAATCGCGAATTAATTTGAGTTATCATGTGACTTGGTTGACAATTGTTGTGATTCATTAGCCATTGCTTTTCGAAAAATGCGCTCATTAAGTTTTCTATTTATTTGTCCGTATTTTTTCAATTTCAATCGAATCGAATGATCAATTTCAGATTGCATCTTGTTAATTAAGCAAGAAAAAATTTATTGATGATTGAAAACAAAGAATTCTCAGTTAAAAGACAATTCATCTGAAATCTGGGATCTCAACCAGTTTTATTGATAAGATCTAATATATTGAATATTTTGTTTAGTCGACCGCATTACACATGGAATGTAATAAGCAAATTTTATTGTTTGACTATTATGGAATTCAGAAACGATTTAGAAAAAAAAAGAAAAAAACATTCACATTCAATTATTATAAAAAGAACAAACATGATCACATATTTCAGGTGACTTTATTATAGAAGTAAAAAGAAGAAACCATTTGAATGGAATACAATTGAATAAAATATCAACATTTTTTTTAAATTTTTATTTAATTATTCGGCGACACATTCTGTAATATGGCATAGAAATTTCTTCAAAACACTTGGGAACAGCATGAATGTCCGCACCTTATGTTTTTGCTCATCTGCAAGAGCTTTAACCTGAATATATATATGTATGCAAATCCATTAAAATGGAATTTTTTTTTTTTTAAATTCGTGGAGCCGGTTTTTTGATTTGAATTTACATATTGAAAGGAATAATCCTGAAGAATGATTTTTCAAATATATGTATGTACTGAAAAAAATATCAACAATAAAAAATGCAATTTATTGAAGTTATTATACTGTTTACACTAATGTTCAATCAACTAAATAGAGTTCACGTTCATTCACATTCTGAAACTCAAAATCGCATTCATTCAGCTAAGACAACATTTGAATGGAAATTTGACTATTTCTATTTGATAATTTGATACATAAACCTGTAAAATTGATTTTCAATCAACTTTCAAAACAATGAAAAATGTTCAAATGTCATGAAATGCTTGAAATTTGATTCTAAAGTAAATGTGTTACAGAATACGATCATTACACGATTAACAATGGAAAATGATAATAAAATAAAGCAATAAACTCAAAAGGTTCATTGCTCAATACCAATAAAATGTGGTTTTGAAATGTTTGAATGACTATTATCAATTAGAGATAACAATAAAAAATTATACACTCGTAAGGTATTGTCGTTCTATTTTTAGTGCAGAAATTCAGATTACTGTTCCTGGGTTCCTTCATTGTTAGGTTAGGTTAATGAAATCTACAAAATGATTTTCATAGCATAACAAATGAAGGTCATTTTATTTTTTAAGGATTTAATTAGATTTTTTTATTATTTGGAGAAATCCCAACGAAGAATTGTGAGAAAATTTTGAATTCGTGCGATGCTTATAAAATTGGAATTTTATTGTTTTGATTTCTAAATTTAACCGACTATCTATTTGGGGAAGTACTCATCATTATTATTCCGAATCGTGCAAGTTAAAATAGAAATGAAAACAAAGCTGTTGTTGATAAACAATATGCAAAGCAGACAAATTACCTATTAAAACTTTGAAACTATTTATTTTTATTTTCATTTTTATTTTCATTTTTATTTTTTCTGAAGCGTTGTCGCAGTACTTGAAACAAGACAATTTATTTGTGAAAAATACAATTTAACTGGTTACAGCCTGGTTTCAATATATTGCATAGTAGATTCAAACTATTCTGATTATCTGTTAAAAAGCGAACATAAGAATCTATTTAATACTATTATATTGACTTAGAAAAACATTATTCTTCTGACCCATAAATCAAATAAGCGTTAATTTAACATAATTATCCGATGATAATAATACAAATACAAAAATAGTTCATCAAATCAAGTTCATTGTTCCGCAGAAAATCGTTGGAAATTGTATTTTGATCAGTTTCTGAGCTTCTCAATTGAAGTGGACATTTTATCGTGCAATGAATATTGAAGTAGAAAAATTGTGTAGAGTGCAGAATGTTGAAAGAAATCAGAATTTTTTCCACGTCGTTGTAATGGGAAAAAATATATATTCTGATGTATCGTTCAACGAATCCAATACGATCAGCATTTAAAAGTGAACCATTACAATTGAAACATCTAAATGGTGCATAATTTGAAGAAATCATTTTTAACAAGGCCTATGCACTTTTTATTATTCTTTCATCTGTTCCTTCAATTACACTTACTATGCAAGTCCAATGTATATTTTATTATGATTCTCCACTTTTATTCTTATTGAGATGTAATCCTAGTTTATCAGTGTGATTAATTTGTAAAAAAGAAAATGTATTAAAGTTCATCAATCACATTCCGCACTTTCCATGCTTGTCAATATTGCAAACATAATTGATGCGTTTTATTTTTGAAATTTTGTTTGGCCGTCAGTTATTTAATTTCATTAATTAATTTACTACTTTGCTCCAACGACGGGATGGAAACGAAGCATCAAGTGATTTTGAAATTTTACACTTTATGCATGAAGATAAATTCAATTTATTTCCGAATACTTTTATTGTTAAATGTTGAGTCAGCTAGAGTTATTGGAATTCATGTGCATGTCTGAAATTTGCTTACAATACAAAATACTAAAGCAAAAATGTTTCAGGATCTAATTACAGACCTTGGAACGCAAGCAAATTTTCAATTACCATGCACATATTTTGCTTTAAATTCATTGATAATATTTAAGAGCAATACTTTGCACCACACTTTTATCGACGCTTCAATAAAATCATAATAAAATGCAATTAAATGAGATATATGAATATTTAATTTATAACGATTGTTGGCCAAATGTAAACTTTGAATTCAAAATTTCATAAAAATGAGCTGTTTTCCAGCAAGTGTGCTGCAAATTCATGCATTTTTCTTATTACTTTTACTAATAAGTATCAAAATTGAAATGATTTGATAGAAGTGTTTAATTTTATATTTTTCGAAATTAAAATTGAATTAAAATTGAATTAAATTGTTAACATAATGAATGAAATTGTAAATAAAAATTAAAATAATTTTTAAATTTATGTGCAAATACATTTACTTAATGCATGTTGCAGTTGAAGACGTAGAATATATGTAAAGAAGATGACTTTTACTATGTTTTGAAAGACATACATGTTTACGTGCTCGTTTATATTCATATGAAGCGCAATTTGTTTGAGTCATTAACTGGCGAATAATGACTTTATTAATATGTCAAAAAAAAAGAAAAAAAAAAAAAGATACCAACATATTATTGAGAAGGGCAATATGAAAGGTCTTTGTCGTAACATATACAAAGAAAAAGTTTAAATAAAAGCGCAAGAAAGGAATACATGTGTGAATTATAAGAATCATTATGATATTTCACTGTTGTCAACAAACGTCATTTTTGGCATCATTTCTTTCATTTCAAGCATTTTTTTTTACGCAGACAAGATTTGAACAAGCAATTTTTGATCTTAAGTTTGATACAGAACATTCTAACTCAGAATACAATTGAAATGTCCATAACATAAATATTTTGGCAGATATGCAAGTAAAATCTGTTGTTCAATTCAAAATTGTAAACAACGTAATTTAAGTCGCAAAAATTACAACAATAAACTTTTTCATACAGAAATGGCTGACTGAGCTACGCTTTATTTTAAATTTGAAATATAGCGTGACCATACTAATGTCCAGTACAATTAATAATATGAACTGTGTGAGTTTCATTTTGTAAGTGTCATTCTATTTCTGAATGTCAATTATTATTGAATAATTTGAATAAAAAGCATCGAACGACTTTTCAAATTTAAAATCGCACAAGATGTTTTTAGATAGATTCAATATTTGTCATTTTCATTAGCATCAGTTGTCTATTTAAAATTTGAAAGCCAAAATGACACAAGTCCAAATTAATTCTGGTAGAATTCAACCTGTCAGACGCCTTCTCTTATATACTGATATTGATTTGACATTGGACTCGGAACACAGAATGTTTTTAAGACTAAATACCAACAATGTTGGTCCAACATCATATGGGGCCTATTTCACACATATTCCAACTTGAGCACATTCTTATTAAAATTTCTTATTGAAATGTGCATTGACGAAGTAAGTAGTAATCGCACGAAATTTCATACACTTTTTATTACACCTACGATGCAATTATCCTTACCTGAATTTTTTTAAAAAATGCTCAAGAATTATTTTGATCTACTCCAGAATGCCCTAATGATATCATATAGATTTATATAATAAGCAATTCATTGTACGCATAATCAAATTTGGTTCGATGTTCAGAGTATAAAGATTTCACTACGCAGAAAAAAAAAAATCGACAAATATTGAATATCATATATCTTCGAGTGTTAATTGATTTGTTTACGATGTAGAAAATTATAATTATTCCGTGTTGGCATCAATGCTTCCATGCAAATAGTATGTCGTGAATGTTTTGTTTATATTTTCATTGTTTTTTTTTTTTTTCATTTTGTAAATGTGATATGCCTCGTACGTGACAGTCATTTGGAGACGCGTTTATTGGCATTTTAACTTTGTATACATTCTTATCCAATAAACCTTGTACGGTTCAATAGCTTATCAGCTTTTTTGTGTTGAGTGGATGACTGATTTGCGGGTGGAATAGTAGTTTGATTCCAGGAAATTCATATGAAAACCAAGCATGTTGTAAGTAATACAATTTCCGCCGGCACCAACCTGTCTATCAAACTAGACTAAACTCTTTGCTATAAAGAGTTTTACGATGTCCTTTATTTTTACTTTACTTCTATATTTTGAACGGTTCTTCTGGCTAAACAATAGAAATCAATTATTTTCCGGCCTTTTTAATCCATTTTTCCGCAGATGATAAAATTAAAATATCAACAAAGAGAATGTTGAAATGTGAAACTTCGTATATACATTTGTCTATAGTTTTTATGTGATTGAAAAATGACTGTATTTACACAAAACATGTATTACGAAATTTTCCAGAACTAATACATACTCATTGTTTATGGAATTTGCACATTATAATTATACTTGCAAATTTTAAAATTCAAATTAAGCGAATTTCATTACATTTTTGTTTGTTACTGGATATTATACGAGGTAGAAAAATCGTTTTGGGACGTGTTATTTGACTGTTGTCGCACAAAACAATTAGTATTAGAATTATTTTTGTATAATGAGAAAAGCGACATATTATTGGATGGCAACAAGGTATTTAGCACATCTAAGTTATCTTTATGTCTTCCATTTATTACAATCAAAATAGAAATATAACGTGAATATTGCAAAAATTTTTTGGATTTTTATGAGTGGAAAAATTATTACTTCTCAAGTTACTAGCTTTCGAAGAAAAAATCATTGATAATTAACTTCATTTAAAAGTATCTCTTTAATTTGATCGATAAGCAATCGTAATTACTATAGGTCTACTTATTGAGTTCACGTATTGCATTGACTATCATCATCATAAATATAATATCTATATTTAATTGAATATTTTTTCACATTCATATGTATGCTCATCTTTTCAATCGAAAAAAAGATTATAGTTACTATGCCTACGATGCTTTCTTCACGATGGAAACAGTACAACAAAGTTATTTTTATTCATTTTACGTTATTTTGGATATTGAAAAGATAATTTCCAATGATGTCATTAATTTTTATCAAATAGATCCATATCAATACATATAATTTTGTATATTTGGCAATATCTTAATACATACAAGATATCTTACATCCGTAAAATGAACTTTTCCCCACTGAAAATTCATCGCATAAATGTATACATAAATATAATTTCTGTTACGAATTCATTACATTTTATCTTAAACTCTTCAACATTCGACGACCTATATTTTTCACAAAAAAATGTGAGTTCTCTATGGAGAAAACGACAAACAATCCCTATTTATGGTACTAAAAAAATATGAGTTTTCTTTGGCGAAAATGTCGAACCTGTTTTGGGTACTTTCCCATACAAAAGTGTCATTTTTCACACAACATGTTGTGCGTAAAAGTATTGTAATCGGTCAAAAAATTAAAAGCACCCAAATGAAAACGAAAATGCCGTGAGATGCCTATTTTGGACACTTTTCATACAAAAATCATCATTTAAAATGGATATATTCCCATCTGACCTATCCTAACAATTCTGCATCATCAGATTTTTTTTGGGCTCGTTGGGAATGAGCTATCGTGTTAATAAATTTTTGCGTACAACGTACAGGGTACCCCACACTCACATTAAAACGCTCTAAAAACTGGTTTTCCGTGTTCTCCTAGGTTCAAAACGCAGAGAAAAATATTTTTGAGTGCCCTTAATTTTTTGACCGATTACAATACTTTTACGCACAACATATTGTGTGCGGAAAAGTAAAATGTTGGAGTGAAGTTAAAAATAATTGAATTGATAATTATTTATGGGGTGGGTATTCATTAACTATCACCTTAATGTATATAGCTATAAATGATGGCTCGAAGCTCAAGCTTTATAACATTTTCATGTTTTATTTTACGAATCGAATATAAAAATAGAATACAATAGATTAGTTTCGAAATCGGTTTTCTATTTTATGATATCACAAAATTTGCTAAAGTAATTATGAAGTTATTACAATTTAAGCTAATTTTAACCAACCAAAAAATTACGGTGAACAATTCATTCTATTTATCTAGCTAAAATAATGGCCATTTTGCCATTGTAGATTGAGATACAAATTTATTTACAAATGTTGTTAACAGACTCCATATATCTTTGAATATCGAAAACAACGTGATTGTGGCACGTGTGATTTGAACTACTTCATTAACCATAAATTATGGTCCATAACCCGGCTTTATTCACAAGAAGATCAATTTCATACCGTAAATTTCTTTATTCTTTGGTATATTTTCAGTAAAATTTTTCGCTAAAGAAAAAATCTACTTCAAATACAATCACGCTGAATATAAACAAGCAGAATAAAAACAATATATTGAGACGGGCATTTGTGAGATTACCACCATTTAGAGGTTGTTCTGATGTTAGTTTTTGTGTAGCAAGACCACAAAAGAATAAATAATGAGCATATTTTGACAAAAACACAATTTTGTGAATGAAAAATGAATTTGAAATCAACATGGCTCCCACACATAAAATTTAAATTGTAGAAACACTCACACAAATACAACGAAATACGTCCACATGTCGAATTGGCTACCGGAATACATGTAAATCTTCACCTTGACTTTGGCCAATAATAATAATAAAATCAACAATCTTACTTTTAGCAAGCCAGCTTTGTTTTACGCGTTTTAGCGTGTTTTGAGTTTTAGTTTTACGGTCATGTGCAAAATTTAAAACGTGGGTCTTGTTTCAGTTCTCATAAGCAATGAATTCCCAAAACTCTTATAAAAATAATTTAGAAATTTCATTGAAAATGATTTCTGACATAATTGAATTATTTATATCAGGATGATGATGATGCTTATATTGCAATAATGAATACAGGCAGCTGCTAGACATGCTTTTGTTTTTAATCATACAATGCGTGAATATTTTGTTTCTTTCAATACAATTTGCATTGAATTAAATTCTTACAACTCCCACTGTTTAACAATAACAATGCAATAAATCATTCATTTCAAAAAACGATTACTTCTAAATTGTTGTAAATTGAAATGACGTCTCTGATACCTTTTGCGATTAAAATGTTTAACGTTTAGAAATGTGATTATTATGTTTCGATGTAATATTCATATAGTGGATAAAAATATTCAACAAGATTTAACGTAAAAATCTTGCATGATGACGTGAAAAAAGATGAATTCTATTTCAAATCAATGAATTATTAACAATCTAGTGTTGAAACGACACATTTATAATTTATCAAACAATCATTTACATTCGATACATTACATTTCTCAAACAATTTTATGAAACTAGAGTAGAGCATCTTATTGTATGTCCGTTCTCATTTCTTATTTATACAGCCGGTATAAAAAAGTTTTTCCATATGTCTGTGTGACAATTCAAGCGCAATTTTCTAACATGCACAAATAATTTTATCATCGTTTCTTGCAGGAATATCCAAACATGCATTCCACGTACGCATTGAAGGCTGGAAAAATATACGCTATGAATTGAGATGTCGCTGAAATTTTTAATAAGAGAAATACATTCTGAAATAATTCATTGAGTTTATTTATAAAATAACACGAGGAAGAACATTATGACATAAAATTTTCTGACTAGTTTCTGTTGATTGTTGTGCGAAATGTGGATGATTAGTCATTTGAAAATTTCATAGCATAGTCAATATGACCAGCAAATGTATTCCATCTGATAAACATGAGCATTAAATCATCAATAAATGTAAAAGGATATCATTGGAAATGCCATAGTCTAGTCATATTAATTGATCATATTTGGGTTCAATTCCCTAAACACTCTTCACAGAATTTATTGAGTCAGATTTTTTGGCGCATCACAAGATCATCTCCAAATTGGTTAATTACGTTTCTTTTATAAAAACAAAATCCATTGATAGTAATGAAATTTAAGTTTATTTGATCATCTGACTGTCTATAATATGAAATGCACGTAATTGAATCTTTGAAAATATATAACTATATTACCACCACGTTTGTATATGAATAGCCAAAATTGATACAAAACATTTTAATTATTTCATTAAAATCTGTGACTGCGTCAAACGATAAGATTTTACACATGATATACAAACCTTAATCGACTATTTTCAAGCCGTTTAATTAATGTTAAATATTGTGTCGCAAATTGGTAATTGGTTGACATGTCAATTTTTTGACAATTGACGTCTGCAGCGAACATTAAAAATAAATTTCACGACAAATTGTAAACAACTCGATTGTTTTTCAAACTTCAATTATTTCACGTGTATTCAATAAAAAAAATGGGTAATCGAAGGTCCACAGAAAGCGTTTCAAGTATGCACAAATTAATCACTGCATCACAAAATGAAATTCTTGCACATCAAATGATATCACTTAACATTTACAAGATGAAATATGGTTCATGCAATGTCAATGTCTGATAGAGAATGAAACTGCGGAAGTGGTCATTTCGAAGTTAAATCGCACAATCAGTAGCACATACTATACAGAACTGAAGTAGAGAAAAAAAAAACATTTTTAACATTAAACGAAAAAAAAAAACAAACTGAAACACCAAACGGAAGTTTAAATAGTTGGGGAATCTTCATATGTATAGTTTTGTACGCAAAAATGCTTTTGTCAATGTTGAATCGTGAGTATGTACAATATTTCCGTATTGTTTTCCAACGAAATAATTAACTTGTTGTTTACACTTATCAAAATACGTGATAAAATTATGATTTATTGTCCAACAAAGGATAATGTTATTGTTTATTTATTGAAATCTCAATCAGAAATTGCAATGCTTAACCGTCAATTGGCTGGAACGGATCTTAATTTGTGCGAATAATGTTTTTTTCTCTCTCAAAACCCAGAAACAATTTAATCACCATTGATAGCAGTCATCTGAACGTTCAACAAAATTCCACCGAAATTATAAATGATAGACACGTTTTTGTGCAAACATAAAAATTAACTCTTCTTGGTTCAACAATAATATAGAATATATACTAATATTAAAATTATAAGTATTAAATTCATTACATTTTTCACGGTTAACAAGCATAACCGATGTCTGTTTGTAATTGGTTGTTGTGTTGTTTTTTACGTTTGTATGAAACGCAAACACATTTAAAATTAATGACAAATTGATTTATCGAATGGTTTCGCAATACCCTAGACAACAAAATAAAGTCACAGAAAAACAATAATCAAACATCATATGATAATATGCAAATGACGTTCAATGAATTGTGTTTTGGTGTAGGTGTTCAATGGATGTATTGGAATACGTACCACGCCATAACCAAATAAAATCACAAAAATGGATTCGATAAATTTACTTTGAGCTTGAAAAAAGAAGGAAAAGTTAGTGCGAAAAATATGGTATTTCAGTGAAAGTAAAATTTCCCTAAAAAAACAATAAAACTAGCCACTAATGATTTTGTCGTCTAGTACGAAAATTATCAATCAAATTATCGGTGTTCAGCTCAACACATTCTACGAAAAACTATTAATTTAATTAAATTTGTACATTGAATAAACTTTATGGGTGTTGCATTAGTTCATATAGAACACTTTATTGCTATGGCTTCATATTGCTATCGGCTATATGTTTCAGTGGCAATTGACCAATGAAATGCTTATTGATATAAATATCGTTATCAAAACAAACCATACAATTTTTATCTGTTCCTATTTCTTCAGTTCATACAGAGCACGAAAAATCAGTTCCGATATCTGCTTTCACTCTTTAAGTTTATTGGAGTTGCTAAATTTTCTTTTATTTTTTTCCGCGATGTTCTTTATTTGACATTCCAAATTCCGATTGCCAACCATAAATGCGTCCTGATTTTCACATTTATAGAGGACATTTTCGAGACAAAATGACATTCAGATATACTCTTACGCTGAATTTGTATATGATTTCAGTATCATCAGATTTTGTTCAATAAAATAAGATGCATTATGTCAATGTTAAAGCCGGTTAATTTTATTACGGAACATAAAATTGTCCACGATAAGAAGTTCAGCTAATGACAGCAATAATTTTTTATTTAATTCTTTTAAATTTAGATTTTTTAGCGCACAATATCTCAGACAAGACGATATGGATTAATACATTAAATTTAATATATGTACATATTGTTGACTGAAATGAAAATAAGTTTAATTGATGATTTTAAAATATTTTTGTCAAAAAGAAGACATCATAAAAATATTGTTATAAAAATGAATTATTATACGTGAAGTAAAATCATTTCAATCAGCGGCAAATCAAAGAAAATTTCAAGTCAAATGTAATTTTATTTCTCGTGAACTTGATAATAATTTGCCTGTTTGCCTGTTCTGAGAATGAAAAAGATTTTTGTCTACATGCACAGTAGCACCAGTACATTGCCTTGTCCTTGGCTCTGCCTCTCTGCCCAATCGGTTTAAAACCAAGGGGGAAATCACTCTGAAAAAGTAATTTTCAAAATACTTTAAAGTATACTTTTCAAGTATACTTCCACAATTACTTTTTTAGTAAAAATTAGTTTTGCTATTACTTTTTTTTTGCAATTACTTTCCATTTGGCGATTATTTTTGTACGTTTTCATACCAAATGCTTATAAAATGACATAAGTAATTGTCAAATAAAAAATAATCGCAACAAAAAAAGTAATAGCAAAACTAATTTTTACTAAAACAGTAATTGTGGAAGTAATTTTGAAAATTACTTTTTCAGAGTGATTTCCCCCTTGTTTAAAACAGTTTGAAGAGGGCTGTTTGATCTACCTCCGCTATCGCCAAGACCAATAGAAAGGAGACTCAGACCGATTCAATTCTTAATTTTTGACCAAAAATATTTGAGCGAGTATGCAACCGCCCAATGTAAAATGCAAATCAACATAAAATAGAGTGAATATTTTTCTTTTATCTCTTACATTTGATAAAATTGGAACAAAATATTTCAAATGATTGATGAAAAATAATAATTATTTCAGATTTTGCTTACTCGCAAGGAGAGCTCTCCACTAAACTGAACTGTTCATGTTCGTTCGAGTTCGTTCGAAATTTAAATCGAACATTAACGAACATGAACAGGTCATTTTCAATTCTGAACAACTTGAACCGAACTTGAACAAACATGAAAACAATATATTCAAATTTGAACAACTTGAACCGAACTCGAACGAACATGAACACACAAAATGTTTCCGAACGTTGTTCAATAAATTCAACTGGTTCATAAATGCGATCTGTTCCTGTTCGTTCAAATTCTATACACTTGACGCCATCTATACGTTTTATCAACGTATGAATTTCTTGCATGAAAGCGATTTATCAATGTACATTGTCTATATCAACGAAAACGGCAAACAGATACAATTTGTCGTTTGCATTCCATAATGGTGTATGTGCCATTCAATGTATAAATGATAGAGATCACTTTCAACGTAACGTTGCACAACTTATGCCGTTGTCCATTAATCGATCGTTGATGTACTTGCCCACGGCATAGAAATCCACTTTCTCAATTTTGTTTGATATTAATTTAAAATTCACACCGTACTCGACTAGAGATGGCGTAAGAGACAATGAATTTCTTTGCTGAAGCGACTTCGACACTCTTCATTTTCTGAGAAAAACAACTGAACAATAGTTCGGTTGTATTTGAATAATAGGAATTTTCGATATAAACAAAACCTATTCGAAATATTGTTGCTTACTTAATTGTTGTATTGAACAGTTCACTTTGGTTCAGTTAATTGAACAATATTCGAACGAACATGAACCGAACTTGAACATTATGAACAAACTGAACTTGAACTCGAACGAACATGAACACCCTTTTTTCTCTTTCGAACAACTCGAACCGAACTCGAACGAACATGAACATAAAAGTGAAACCATTCTCGAACATGAACGGTTCATGTTCGGTTCATGAGCAGCTCTACTCGCAAGCATATTCACATTTCTTGGTTATTGTTTGAGAGGAATTACTTCGAACGAAACATTGTTAAAATTTGTTTCAATAAAATAACTAGATTAGAACTTTTAATCTATTAAAACCAATACAAGAAATCAATTCGTGTTCTATCTTTTGCTGTCAAATTTGCTGTATTGAATGTTTTAGCCCAAAATGTTGTCCTATATTGGCATTTTCAATGAAATGACACAGATTCAAGTTGTAAAAATAGGCAATCGTTTTAAAAATATTTTATATTTGGATATGTGTTACAAAGTCGAATCAAGTGCATCAATACTAAAAATGTTCATTCAAATTTCATGGAAATTGTTTATTCTCAATTTATTTGTAAATACCCTATGTTATTGGGACTTTTGGTTTTATTTTGCGTTTTCGTTCAGAATACGTGTGGAATTAATCCTCATTTGAAAAATTTTCCAATTCCCAATGTACCGACTTTTTAACAATTATCACGACTTTCCCTTTCGTTATATGGAATGCACTTTAATAAGAATGCATTGTATTTAAACTGACGCATAATGACACATTAGATCAAATGCAATGAAAACTTAATGAATTGGAGATGTCACTAGGGTTTTCCATTGGATTTAATTTATGTTTTTTTTTTTATACAATTCTAATGATTAATTAAAGCACTTTCTATCGTAACATATTGAAGGTTAAATCAAATTGTTGAGACATAGATGATTTGCATTTCAAATGACATACAAATTTTGTGAGTGAAAAAAACTGGTTGCGAAAAAACGCTTTTAAACTCCTGAAGATAGGCAATCATGTGGCAGGTGAAAAAATATAGAGATTGATTTTTTTTGCTAACAGTGTACTGAATTTGCTAACGATGATTATCAAAGTAATTATAGCTTTCAGTATAGAATAAAATCATTTGCATTTTATACGTTATATGTAATGCGGTCTATAATAGAACTACATTTCAATACAGCAAATCATTTGCATAAAAGCACTCGATCTTGACTTGAATAAAGGTGCTAAATTAACTTTAGCAAAATGATTAATGTCAGATTAGCAATGCCTCATTGTGGTGGCGTGAATTAATTCTAATTGTTAATACATTGCTCGACTCATCGAAATCGATTTATCTCATAAAAGGCAAATTCTCTGCTAATTATTTTCTATAATTTGAAATGTGTCCTTCAAATAAACAAATAAACAAAAAACTAAACAAGAAAAGAAACCTCATGGAAATTGACTTTAAGTCATTGGAATTGCTTACCGTTCTGTTGTTGGCTCAGCACAGATCAATGGTTGTTTTAACTCAATCACTTGGCCATTTTTCTCTTTTAGTTGTCCACCATTTTCCATGTAATACAGCACTAATTCAGATAATGTAGCAAACTTTTCACCTATAAATATTTATAATTAAACTCAAATTAGGAATTAAAAATTATTGAAAGAGAAGCAGAAAAAATTAAATCAAAAAAAGAAATTACTTACCACCATACAAATCAAAGAAATCGCCATTGTTTTGGATTTTAATGTGGGTCACCTCTTGACCGCGACGCACTGATAACGTAAAAGCGCCGGGATTTGATGATGATAAACGTGCCAAAAATGACCCATCAAAACCTCGTTCCAATAAGAGTGTTTCAGCATCAACGCCACTTATGGATGGATGAAACCATCTGCAATATTCCATTTGAAAATGAACAATTTTATCATTTGAATATTGAAACGATTTCAGTTTGAATAATTGTTGAATTCACAATGTCCAATATAGAAATGGAATAAATTGAGTGTTTGCAGGATTTTTGAAAATGTGCCCAGATTAAATTATATATTATTGAAGCTGTTGAACATTGAACGTCAACTGAACTTGTGTTACGCATTTCCATTCGCAGCTACATAGAAACATCAGAACACAACACACACACACACACACACACACACACACACACATAGATTCATCCATTGCAACCAATTTTCGTCATCATTCTCGATATTTGACCGTGCGCAATGCAAGTGGAAATAGGCAAGTTTCTGACGCACAAACACATGACGACTACAATCTAATGCAAAATTGCACATCCACCTTTACATTTGACATGTACTAAATTCACAACCACAAATGAAACAGACATATGTTGCGTTCGGAAATTCGCCCCAACGGACGAAGAAATATACATGTCAAGTGTATTCGATTTTCATTAAACAGGAAAAAGAGAGAAAGGGATAAAAAGATATAAATTGAATTGTTTGCTACGAACATTCGAATCGATTGGCCTTTCCAACAGAAAAAGGGGTTAAAACGAACTTTATACCGAATCGGAAACTGCTTACGAAATGATATCCGTTATACACAATGGATTGCATCGTAAAGCACAGAACATAGCATATATGTGCAAATCTATAAAGGTTTGTCCCTTAGCGATGGTTGGTATTTTTTGCATGTTTTTAACCTTGAAAAAAAAATTGTGTGACTAATCGAAAAATGGGGTGCATGAGCGTTACGAACAAAGTATTCATTCGCATGGCATCTAGCCAAATGCTTGGGCAAGAACATAAATCACACCCAAGGCCATAGTGTCATTCCAAGTATAAGCAAAACAAAAAATCAAAAGTAACGCCACAGATGGCTTCATATGATTTAACATGAACGAGCTTTGTCTATGTTTTGCCTAACCGAAACACAACTTATTTAATGCATGCAACTCATTAACTGTCGAGATAATAAATCTTTTTCATCAATCATCGTTGATTACGTCAATTATTCCAAGCATAGCGTAACACTTTTTTTCTTAATTTTTCCTCTGCTTCTTTGAACAAATCAACAAAAAAAAAACATTATATTTTTGGAAGTTGAGATGAAAAAAAGTCTGTTAGATAAAACTAAAATTGATTATTTTTTTATATTCACATCATTTTGAGTGGTAAGCGAAAAATGGCATGTAGAAATATAATAATTTATATACCATGATAACATTCATGTTTCTGGCAAAAATTCCTTTATCAAATGCTGTCATATGTCAAAGATAGTATAATTCATGATTTTGGAACGTCGAAGGTTAGTTTACGGTTGAATTCTATCCGAACTGCATATTCTTTGTGCGTGCATGCGTGTGTGAATTGATTTTGTTGAAACCGTTTTTACTTTTTTACATTTTTTTTCGTGTGTATTTTTGTAATTCGCGATTGTAACTGAGCAGCAAACAATATATGAATTTTTGTAGGTTTTTACGGTTCAAATTCTTGTTTTTTTTTATCGCATTATGTACATAACAACCAAGTTCCGTTGATTAAGGAGTGTTCTAGATTAGATAAAACATTATTTCAGTTTTCAATTCAAAGCAACAATGCAATGCACATTCTTGATACTAAAATTATAATAAAAAAAACTCGATTTCAGTAATTTTATTTATATTTATATTTATATTTTTTGAATTTTTGATTTCAGACAATTTACATGCGTGCCAGGTGTGATGGCGCCTGTTTTTAATTCCATTTGATTTCGATGGCGAAGCATTTCGGTGATTTTTCTTTATTTGTCTGACATTCACAAAGCACACAATTTGTGAACGATAACAAATCAATTATGCATATAATATCATAGCATAGCATTTCTGTAAATTTATTAATATATCGTAGGTTGTCAACCGGTTTTTTTCTCTCTATCCTCTTTTCTCATTTTATTTATCTCTCGCTTCTTCTGCATTCAATACGCATACTGAATATACAATAATTTTATGTTTTGTGGTTTTCTGGCAATATTCATTTATACGATTCATTGAAACTTGCCAACCCAAAGCCATCTCAACATTTGATTTACAATGCTTCAGTAGACCGTTACACTAATAATTTTAACGATAATTTTCACACATTGCATATATTATAATCAATTCCAATTTTATGTGAGTTTATCCACACTGCACACGAACATGCCAAATACATGATACTGTAATATCTTGAATTTGAATTTGAATTTATATTTAAATTGAATACAAATTCATTATTGACTTTCAATTAATATTTCACAATTACATGTATTAGCTTAATAGTCGTTTTGAAAAAAAAAGCGTATGTATTAAGCGTAATAGGTTATTTCAAGTATTTAGTAATAGCAGACTCAAATACTGTATAGCTTTAAATCAATATAATAAAAACTGCAGTTTCTAAATAATTAACTCTCTTAATATACATATATAAATGCTACTATTAAAATATCCAAACAAAATCTTAAACTCTGAGAATGGATATTTGTAAAAAAAATAAATAACGAACATGTTAAATATTCAAATCGAATGAATGAATCAAGAATCCATTATTAGTTGAGAATTGATTGGTGATGTGAATGACGTGATTTTTTCGATTTTTTCATTTGCAAAAAATATTGCACAACAAACCTTAAACAGTAGAGGTTTTCAAGAACTAACAATACATGATGCATAGCCAGACAGACTTGTTGATGTGTCATAATATCGATGATCTTTTAAAACTGAAAATAATAAGACTGGCAAACAGTCGGATGGAAAAAAAGTCAAGAAAGGAAGATGAAAAAGAGAGAAAAGGAATGATCGGAACAGGGAGAACGATTTTTTTCCCTCACAAAATTGTTCAAAAACTTTCAATGATTATATGAACTGATTTACATGCTCTTTAATGTTAAATTCATTTTTTGTGAAAATATACTTTCGTTTTAAGAAAAGGCAAGTAAAACAAATATCCATTGAACGGGTACGAGTTTTCATTCCAGCTGAATCAATTCAATTGCACATTGAACGTACTATAACGTTCAAACTAATACATGTGCATCGAATCAAAATTGAGTCAGCGATGTACATTTCATTTACTTGTGTGAACTAATTCACACATTCAGTTTCCTTTTTATTCCATGCAGTATAATAATTTTTGCCATTTATTATTTGCTTTACGTTTTTCGTTTTTCGTTATTCTTACAATTGAATAATACACAAAGCTAATGTGTAAATTCCATTGATTTGGTATAGTTTTTGTATTTTTTATTTGCTATTTTCATAATTACAATCAAAAATTAAAACAAATTTAAGACTAATTGAAATTTAAATCACATTGATTATGTATCAACAAAATGTGTGCATGTTGTTCTGAGAAAAAAAAAAATCATATTTTCTTATCATGAATTGTCTGCTTATTTTTTTTTTTTTTTAATTTCAGTATAAAATTAACCTCCACAAAATAATATTGATTAGGAAAAGGATTTAATCTGTCACGTATTGAAAAATTACGCTCAAAATTCGATGTGGGCAATTATTAAACATACCGTTTAATGGATTATATCGAACGATTGTTTTTTTTTTTGTGAAGAATGAAAGCAAACACTGTAATGCAGTGTATATATGTAATTTGGAAAAAGAATTTAAATTATTTAGAGGTCAATTGGTAATGTAGTTTAATTTGATTTCCATGCGCATTATATAAACCAAGTTGACTTGTTGTTGGTATATCATTATGGTATGAGTTGAGCTGGTCGTGTGTGTTATCAGTGGTTTAGCAATAAATAAATAGTAATATAGTACATAGACCTCGTGTAATACGCGCAATCATACTTAATCACTCATTCGAATTTCTATGGATTTGTTGTTTTTTTGCTATGAGCTCAGTTCATTTCAAACAAATTGAATATAAATTGTTGAATGCAATAAGAAATAATGAAATCCAACTATTTTGATTTGAATAGAGAGCGTGTGTGTGTTTTGTATTGTTGTTTTGTGAAATTTATCATTGTAAACCGAGGACCAACCCCCCTCCCCGCTCCCTGAAAAAAATATTACAAAGCGAGAAAAAGAGATATGAATCGCAATTGCCATCAACATTTGGATATGTATTCAACTATGTCTGTATCACGCAAATAAGTGATTTTAAATCGTACAACGGTAACAATTAAGCCCGACCGCTATATAAACATATGGACAAATCATAGATTCAACTGATTAACATTGAGCAAACCTCATGCGCGTACAATATATAAGGTTGTTGTCGTTATATCAACCGTAAATCATCATTTCTTTCATTTTCCCTGTTCAGCCATCAAATAGCAAATTCTCCATTTTTTTTCCACTTCATTCCTTTTTTTGATCATTTCATTGTAGTAAAATTCAAAACGAACAAAAACCGATTTCGGTTCTGTTGTGTTGTGTGTGTGGTGTGGTGTGGTATGATGTATGAGCAATAATACACTCACATTCACTAACTTTGTATTTCTCACATCAATGGATGTTTTTTCTGTTCGTGTGTTACGCTGGCTTCTGAATTTTGAGCGACAACCATTTAGATTTTTGCATAGAAACAACAAACTGTATACAGAGTGTGTGTTGTTTTTTTCATCTTCGTTAAATATATATATAGCATGCCGAGCAATCTTTTGAGCGCGGTTTGAAAGCCAGTGCTCATTCTGTACCCAGTGTAGATATTTTTTCTGTTACACGCTTTCTGAGGTATATATATTCATTAAACAACAACAAAAAAAAATGTTATGAACTAAAACGATGTTCGGCTCGCACATATGGTCGTTGTTTCGAATATGGCGCAAGACATACACATATACATATGATGAAAAAAACCATGCGGCACGATATTGTTTAAGATATTAGGGTGGATCGCAATATTTAGAAAAAGTAAACAAAATTAACCATCACACTTAATTGAACCAAAAAAACAAAACGAAAAAAAAAATGGAAATCTGAATAATTTTGGAAAAGATGTCTATTATTTAGAATTATGACAGTCTTTTTTACGTCTATTTGTAACAAATAAATTCATTGAAACACTGGCTTATTCAAAATAAACGTGCTATTTAAAATGTTCTATGAACACACGTTTCATATATGTGGGTTAATTGATTAAAATGTGTACGATATTGATGCGAAATAGAAGATTGAATATGGTTGATTGTTTAACATTTTTCATAATTTGCAATATATAATGTCGATTGAAAATTGTTTTTTTTTCAATGTAATAGAAATAAAGAAAAAAGATCTAACGAAGAAGAAAATACCGTATGAATGAATTTTAGCATGAGGTGCGAATTAATTCGTTAAAAATGAAACGAAATTAATGAAAGCTAAACAGATGGTGTAACGGAAGAACACCGAACTGCAACACCGAATCGGACTATGGAAGGCCGCAGTGTGCAGTTGTAATGAATAATAGAAAGCGTAAACATATACAAGGTACAATGTACGTTATATATGTGCGCCTTAATTGGTTGAATCGCATTGAATGTGTGCTGATCGTCTGTAAACGCATCACACAAAATGAATTGAAAATTCGTCGCATCCAATGATGTGTAATGGCAATGCAATGAAATTAAATAAATTTAAAAAGAAACAACGAAACTATTTCGCCTGCACAAATAACAATACCCCAACGAACTCAAAAATGACAAACAGGGATAGAAAGTAGTTGCACATATGATACATACATTTATTTTTTCGTTTGCGTTATTCGGTTTTCAATTGTTTGATTGTTCGACAATCATGTTACAGCGACAAATCCGAACGAATGGAAAAATTAAAAAGAAAAAGAAAAAGAAGAGAAACACAGTGTGGTATCAGAGATCATTTACTGGATATTTTGTTCTATATCGCACATTTCTCTCACGTTGTTTGAAATGCCTATATGGCATGGATGACATCATGATGAAGAGGAGCACCAACTTTCTTTCTAATCGCTAATTCAATTAAAAATGATTCGAATAAAATGGGAAGAATGAGTTAAGTACTCATGACAATGTCGACTGTTCAACCATGTTTGAACTGCATTTTTTATTCACTTCAAATGTAATTATTCACTCATGCCATCACTTATTTTAGCTTCATTTTGTGTATATTATTACATTCATTACTTTATACGATATAATCAAGTAGATACAAGCTGCTTGCAGTTTCATTTTATTCTTCAAACGAAAACAAAAGAAAAATTGCCCCATGCATACATACATTTTTATCACTTGAATGTTTCTTGATATATTTCAAATTTGGCCCTGACTATAATCATTTTATTAACATTTAAAAAAGACGGAAGAAGCTGAAACTTAATGAGAAAAGAAAAGAAAAACGGTTGCCATTTTCAATTGTTCTGTTTCAATTTGAATTTTACTTTATAGTTGATGATGGAACAGGTGACCTTCGTATCAAACTCAAAGACAAACTCATTCCATGCCTAAGAGACTGTAAATTTCAAATCATTCATTCAATACATTGCATTTAATTTTTTTGTTCAACCAGATATTTAATCTCATTCGAATTCAAATTCATATTTGAATTTACATTCGCATTTACAAAACGTTGTGCATTCAAGTTTATCGGATGAAAAATGAGATTGATTCTATTTCATTTGACATTGTAGATGAAATTACCTTCGAGAAAGCATTTTGTAACTTGTTGCCTCTTCACGACTTTAACGATTCAACACAATAATATACATATAGCTAAACAAATTGAACACACTTCACTCGCACAAAAACTAAAAAACGCGTTCCGATTAACTCATTCAAAAAGAAAAAATAAACGATGTTCAGTTTTGTTACTTTTTTCCGTTTTGTTTCGATAGACAAATGAAAAACTTGGAGGAAATTTCGAACAATAGCACTGGGCAAAAAAGAAGTAATTTATCTCCAGTTCCTTCTAATCGTCTGTCAAAAGCTGACATGCACAACAACACAATCACAACATAATATATATTTAGTAAAATTGCACAGGCCTGGAAGCGTCTTCAAGAGATGTATGTTTCAATTTATTTATTTTCACTAATTGCAATAGATTTGCGAATTTAAATAGAAACCGCGTACTAAATAATTTTCATATGAAACTGTTTAAATTTGCAATACAGTTTTAATCGAGAATTGTAAAAAAAAAAAATCAATTAAGAAATATAAACCCTGTGTTTTGTATACGATGAATAGTTCCAGAGTGAAATTTTAGTTAAAACGGCACTGAACGTTCATTTTTCACAAATGCAAACAAAGACAAATAAACTTTTTCTCCTTCTTTTCAATCACAATCTTTTAATATACACTTTAATCGACTATTAAGTTGATGACAATGTACAAAATGATGATTTTTTTTTGGTTCGAAAGAAAATTCACAAATTGCAACAATTGGAATTTTGTTTCAGCTCATCTCCTTGAACACAAAGAGAAAAAAAACGTAAGACCAGAACCAGGCAGTCACACTGAGCGACGACCGACAATGATGAAGGCTGCGATTTTGTACATGAAAACCAAGGAAGCAAAAAAAAATGTATGTTGAAAAATGTCGTAGAAGACAGAGAGGGACGACGTTAGGCACTTAAGATTGTGTGCGTGTATGTGTATAGAAATGAAGAGCTTTGAAGAAGAAAAGCAACTGTGCAATGTTGGAATGACATGCATTCATAGCCAATCACGGCAAAGCAGAGTGCTGTCATCGTTAAGGTATTCCATATGTATGCTACATTCGCATGTTTGCATTTAGGTGTGTATGTGTATTGTGCATATATATGTTTGTATATAATTTGTGTTAGTAACACACTTTGACACAATGAATGGTTCACATTTTTAATTCGTACATATGCTAGCCTATTCATTTATTTCATAACAAATAATAAATGAATATTATCGCATAATTACCAAGATTGTTGCAAATAAAATTCAATTTAAAAATAAAACAAAATTTAATTCAATAAATCATTTATTTTTTCGTTAACACCAAAATATATAATTTTACTTTCTTTCATCAATAGTTAAAAAGTTTGGCAAACTATCAACAGATGGTGCTATTGTTTCTCTGTTAGCGTCTTCAAGTACACACGCATTTATTTGATTGTAGTTGAATGTGGATCTTGTGGAACCAAAATGTGTATACATTGTGCAAGCTGAAGCATCTGTTGCATTAGTGTTCATTTGAAAGTTGAAAGCCGTCGCTTGACATACAAAAGTAAGAACGTTCGTTAAAAATCATCAATCAAATCGAACAAGAAATGCAATTTGAATGGAGAAAGAAATTTTTGTAATAATAGCTTTTAAATCAAATCAAAGTGAATGAATATAAAAAAAAAACATTTTTATTGTGAAATTGTTAAGAAAAAGTATAAAACTCGTTTTACATATTTATTTTTTCGTTCGTAAAAACGTTAAAAAGTCTTTGTTGAGCATAGCATAGTAGAAAGGAAGTGTCGACAGGTGTTCAATAGAGTGTTAAAAAAAATTCTAATTTCATTGTGTGCGCTTTCTATTGCGCCTTTTTTTATTTTTTGTAAACTACACCAAAGCGAAAGAAAATGAGCGTTCAACTAACAAATACAACATTTGAAATGAGAATAACACCAAATAAACGTAAACGAGATGATTTAAAAGAGCGAAAATTGCAACAATATAATCATAGCAATAGTAACAAGGAAAATCATTTCATCTATAATAATTTCATGGAAGTGAAATCGATTGCTGAATTAGTTGAGAAAAAAAATTATCCATCGTCAAATTTGAATGGAATAAATGTATGTAATCCATTTGAAATTGTACGTAAACCACCAAAGAAAAAAAATCGAAAAGATTTATCAAACGATGGATGCTTTATAAATCCGGCATTGAATTTAAATGGGCCTGAACATGTTGTGAATCCATTTGAAGTGAAACGTATCGCACCGCTTCCGGAGTCAGTACATTGCTTTCAAAATACAGGCCTTAATATACGCGGTGAAGAGCGGCAAGTAATTAATCCATTTGAAGTAGTTCGAGAGAGCACAACAGCAGCTGTTGAGACTGCCGAAGGTTTGTGTTGTATTTATTTTTCTTATTTCTTCATGTGAACTTTATTCATTTTGTATGTGAACTTTATTCATTGCATTTTATTTAATTTTTGGATTATTAGGAATTGAAAATCCTGGACTCGACGTTCCACAAGTTCCAATAGCAATAAATGTTCCATTTACACCAACTGTTGGACGTCGTATTGATTTTAAAAATATTCCCATAGAAGATTTGACGCCAAGCTCAATGCTGAATCGTCATTTGGTATTTTCGCCAGTAAAAAATACAGCCGAAGCTACGCCAAAACGTCTCTCAATTATCAGTGAAGAAGCAGTTGATATAAGCAAAGAATTGGATTGCTATCAACTTGAATTGGAGAATAGTATGAATGAAGCAAAAGCAACAAATAAGCGTGGCAATAAAAATTTAATGGATTTAAAGCGTAAAAGTACTTTTGCCAAACGACTGAGCGAAGTTGGCGCAGCTGAAATTATTGAAGAAATTATTACAACACAAAAAATTGAAGAGCACTCATGCCATGATTCGAGTGATGGTCACAATGAATGTCCAAAATCATCGACACCAAAAACACCAAATGAGAATTGTATTGCGAAATATTCATTGGATAAATCAATGAGTATTAATGAAAATCCAGACGTTGTTTATGAAGAAGTCAATGAATCACATTGTAATGATAAACACGATAAACCAGTTCAACTAGAAGAAAATAACGAATCAATGGAAAACATTCATGCCGAAGAAGATGTGGAAATATTTAAAAATCCAGCACCATTTGTGCGCGCATATCGTCGTGATATTAGAAAAAGACCAACCACTATACCAAGCAATGAAGCCGAAAAGGAAAATAAAAGCGAAGAAAAGCAAAAAGAAAGTAATGAAGTTTTCAGCGGAATTCGAAGCTCAATTCGAAAGAGTATACGCAAATTGATTCATTCAAATTCCAGTAATAAAAGTAAAAATTCGGAAGAATCCACCCCAACCAAAGAACCACAAGTTTCAAATGCATCAAACAACATTCTTACAACAATAAGACATAGTCTGCGACGAAAACAGCCAAAACAACCGTTAGCCACATCAACGCCACGGCAATCATTGAATGATATTTCAATCATTGATACGGCCGAACCAAGAGCAGTTTATAAAGATACAGTATTTTCAGCCAGAATAAATCCTATTGATGAGGATATGCTGCGTCCAAGAACAAATTTACGCAGTAGCCTTCGAAAATCAAAACACGCAGTGAAAAATGTATTCAAAAAAAGTACCGAAGATTATGAATTTAAGAAATAAACCATCTTTTTGAAACTAATCCAAAAATACGAGAAACACAAATAAGACTCAATACGTTTTAACTTGTTAGATTATTGTGAGGCCATTACCGCATCTCATTTTATTGCATTTTTCTTTAACGTTAGTTTAATTTTATTCATCACGTTTTATTACAGTTAAACTATTTATTTGCACCATTTAGAATTAGAATTCAAACGTGTTCAAGAAATAAACAAAATTAGTGAATAAATTGGAATTATGAAATAAGACTTTTTTTTTACAATTTTTTCTGTTTTTCAATATTTATTAATTCTCAACAATTCTTAATAATTTTCAATAAATTTCTCCTTTTTGAAGAAAGTACAGAAATTGTTTTCATTGTTTTGTTTTAAGTCATTCGTATTGACAGCAAATCTTTCTTACAACCATCATTTTCAATATGTCTAAATGTTCCCTTTATGAACTGTTACTAATATTTCATTCATTTTTCATTCTCCTTCTATCCTACACTATACTTTTTTCCTCTTCTCTTTCTTCTTTCTTCGTTCGTCATTCTTCTTCTTCTTCTTCTTCTTCTTTTTTCAAACAGAATGGGAAACACATTCAAACTAGTGGGTATGTTTGAACTAAGAAAATTGAGCCGTTAGCACTTCCGCTGTTATTATGAGGGAATGTTCATTTCATTTGCATTCATTGCACGCATACATCTGTGTTTACAATTTACATTCTAAGACCTTTCTGTAAAATGTCAATTGTTCAGAATTTAAATTACGCTAGATCCTACATTTTTTTGCATCATCATTTTCTATGACCTAATATATCATTATTCCTATTATAAATATGGTTTCGTCCCTTTTCTTAAGAGATCATTTTTCACCATAATGATGGTGACAACTAGAATGTTTATTGCATTTTGGTTTCATGTGCTATGAGAAGTGTTTATTTTAATATTGGATATCTTTTGCATATATGTATGCACTATAGTGCACATTTTTTTTTTTTTGAAATTATTTTGAGACGTTTGTATTCCGGAGTTAAATCAAATTTGCAATCCGTACAACTTTATAGTATTATATAATACAATTACAGTATGCTAATTTTTAAAAGTCCATTGAATCATTTTCAAAATAATAAATTATTAAAAAAAAAAAATTAAAACGATTTTCTACAGCAAAGAGTGAAGTTCTCACCTGTAACATGATATTATTGTTACCCTTGCATTCTCTTCCTATCTTTTCTATCTCTTTTTTCCTCCTTCTTTCTCTTTCGCACTATCCTTCTTCACCTTCTCCTTTTCTTGCTCTCTCCCTCTTTCTCTTTCTTTCTCTTTTTTTCTCACTCTTACCATGGTTTGAAAAAAAATTTGTACTCTCCCCTTCTTTTTAGGTTAATTTTGACTTAAAATTATTTTTATTATTGATTTATTTGATTATGAAGAGTGCAAATTTAATTTCAATTGAGAAACTCATATCAAATATATTTTTTATTATGAATAAACATTAAATATCATTGTTCGAAAATTCAACATAGAAAAAAAACATTTAATGGAGTGTATCTCAAATTATCTGTGCCGTCTCCATCCATGTTTGGTGCTTTTATCTAAAAAGCTATAAAAAGTTTAGTGTCAATAGTTCAAACGAAAATGTTAAAAGGATATGATTCGTTTGTAAATAAGTGAATCTGATCTATTGCAGAAAAATATGAATTAAATACAAAAATAAAACAAAAAAAATCTTGAAATAATATCTCCGATAAGATTTTATCAAGAATTGTATTTGAAAATTGAACACATTCACTTTTTTTTTTAATAAGTATGAAAGCAATGTATGTAAACATTAACTCAAAGCAAAAATGCAAAATTTCAGCAGCATTGTGAATAAAAAATTCGATTTAATTCAAGTAAACAAAAATTGGATTTGATATTTTAATTGCATAATTTATAATAAATTACATTACCAATTCAAATAGTATTACAGTTGAAATTAGTAGTATACATGGACAACACATCGCCGTCCAACTGAACGTGCGATTCAGATGAAGATAAATTGTACGATGAATCCAGCGTTCTTTTTTCACATTTCTCATTCAATTTTACAATATGAATAAGTATTTCGTGAACTAGACATATCATACTTACATAGCATAAACATGGATTAGTCATACAGGTTCCATTTAAACACAAACAAATAACGAACTCAATCTTGTATCCTGATCACATATGTGATTCTGATGACGATGGTTGCATTGAGCTCAATTCGTGTTTGCGTGTGTCTTTTTTTCGGTCTCTATCTTGCTACTGTAAAGCCATTCATTCATTCGATTTGTCACATGTTGGATTTTATCGGATGTTAAGCGGCACAGTGTCTGGCTCTGCCACTCACGCGACAAATTCGTACTTCTTTCAAATGAAGGTATTTTCATATGTTTTATTTCATGTTATTTGCAAATAGGAGAGTTTGACCGTTCAGTATATAATCCAACAATGTAAATTACCATGCATATGCAATGGCACCTGTGCACCATTGACGCGTTTGAATCCATATGATTTATGCATTCTCTTCCTGAAGAAAAAAGATAAATATTCTTAATTCTTGATCGAGGGAATAATTATAATTGAATCAATTGATATTATATCGACGATGTTCATTGAAAGTGTGTGACTCACATTGTGATTTTTGTAAGATTTTGTTTACAAATTCAAAGGTATTTTTGGATTTCATTGATGTTAAATGCAGTATGGTCCTAAGTCATTTGTATTAGAAATTGTTTTAAGTTCCTATTCTGATGCATCAAAAGAAAGATTGGAAATGATTAGTGTTTTGTTAAAATTTACAAATATCCATATAAATACAAAGTTTTATCATTTTTACCATATATTTAAACGTGAAAACTTTTCCACTTCATTCTATTTCTTTTTTTTTTCATCCTTTGAATAGTTTCTTGATAGAGTACATTTGTTTTGTTGGGGTAATTTAATGCGATTATGTTTTTCTACTCGATGTATAACATAAATTGGTTATATCTCACAATATTCCGACAATATCTAAACGAAAATAATTCTCCTCCGCCGGTTGTTTATTATCTGTTTTTTTTTTGCTGTTGTTAGGTGAATGACCGAAATGAATGTTCGTGCAAATGATGTGGCAAAACCGAAATGCTCAAGGGGCAATAAACGAGAGACATGCTGACGACAAATAAGTTTTGTCATTGCGAATCGCACAGATAATCCTTTTTTTGGTGGTCTTGTTGAGTTACCGCTAACAGCACAACCAAAAATGGATTGGGATAGGTCATAAACGCTATCTGAACTCGCAATTCATTCGTTTCGCTTACATCACGTAAAAATTAAATGGAATAGAGTATTGAGTAATGTATTTGTAGTGTGCAAAGTGTTTTTTAAAGAAAAATATTTATTCATTGTTTTTCCATTTACACATTTATTTGTAATTCAATGTATTTCATTAAAACTAACATTGAACATTTTATTATGATATAAGTATTGAACATAATAACATATTATATAGAAAGATCATTTTAATAAATATCCAAATAATCTAAAAGCCACTGAAGTCACATGACGATTCATTTTCAGCTTTACGATATTCTGGAAGATTTTGATAAAATTGAGCATAAATCGACTTAATAATCAGTTCATATCTAACCTTTGCCGTCTAAACAGCTTCGACGATCCATCAT
The DNA here is from genome assembly GCA_029041755.1 of Resseliella maxima. Classification (NCBI taxonomy): domain Eukaryota; kingdom Metazoa; phylum Arthropoda; class Insecta; order Diptera; family Cecidomyiidae; genus Resseliella; species Resseliella maxima. The sequence goes on from JAQOWM010000491.1 coordinate 166,279, forward strand.
ACATTCACTAGAGAAGACCATGAAATTGTTTTCGCCATCAGTACCACAAATGGGCTTGTAAATATAAGTGCACAATTTATTACAACCAATTTTTTCCGTTTCTTCCTCCGTTTTCTGAACATGAGGATACGCCGAAATGACAGTCAAACCAATCAATACTGAAAAAAAAAAAACAATAATTATATTTATATATAATTGCACATATATGTTAACGCTTTAAAATCGGGGAAAAAAATAAATTACAGAAAGCAAATAAGGTTTTCATTTTACTATGTTTTGATCAAATGAAAACTTTGAAATTTAAAAAGTATCAAATTGCTGATAATACTATCTTTGCAGCTGAACTGTTACAAACACAATGTTTCTCAACGTATCGAAAACTATTTTTATATGGACAGAAAATTTTGAAACCGACCAGATTGCCGGTATGAAATATGCAAAAAATGGTAATTTTATGACATCATTTCATTTTTCTTCTTTAATAATTGCCAATCACAATGTTTCATTTAAAAAAAAATTACCAATGTCGTCAATGTTTGTTATTTTGCCGGATCGAACGAAACCAGTTTTATCAATGTCAATAAATTTATTAGATTACATCGGTTATACTAAAAATAAACCAATTTTATTTATAGAGATTCTGATTAAGACGTGCATTGCATACCGGATTTGGGCATTTTCAAGTTAATAATTTTAATAAAGCAACAGTTCATAAATGTGGTTACGAGGGGTTACAGCGTATTGAATTGATGTTGAAATAAAATCTTCAATGCACATATAGATTCAATTTGAAAAATCAACTGTTTCAGATTCGAAATGGAAATTCTATGAACATAATATTTTTTTACAAAATATTTAATGAGCAACTCCTGAAAAATTATCACGAGACGGTCTACGTGACTTCCAAAAGCTAGTCTATGTCATATGCCAGATAAATACTGTTTTATTATCATTTTTCATATATATTCAATTCGTGCGAAAACACATGGCATTACATAATTCAGAGATCGGATAATTGTGTACGACAGGTGTTTAATTTTTACTTTTGGATTAACAGATGTAACGAAATGTACTATTTCTTTTTATGTTGGGGAAATTTTATTCATTTGATTAAACTAGGTATTCTCAATATCACCAACAAGTTAATCAAAAGCTAATTTCAAAATTGAAATATTCAATTTAAAAATTGATTTAAATTCGGCAAACTCTTAAATTCATTAATTAATTAAATTCAAACGCATTACCGCCAATTGATATTGATTGAATCATCATGATATTGATTCGATACCAAAACATTCATGGTTATAGACTTTCATGTGATTTTATGGTTTTATTTGGTTTAAAACAAATATATTTGACAATATATTTTAGTTGGCGGCTATTTACTTTGAATTTTACCTTGAATTACACGTAAATTGATTTTGTGCATTGATTTCAGTGGGTTTTTTCCCACAAAATAATTCGCTATAGGGTTACTATTTGGGTGTCAATTTATTGAAAATTGGTGGTTGCACAAACATTGCAATGAATTATGCAAAGTCGATACATGTGATTCACCAAGTACAAAGATTTTATTTCGAATTTTCTCCTGAAATATAAATGAATATCTTGAATTACTTTCAAAGATTTGAGATAAGATTACTTTTTTCACATACGGTGTGAATCATCTATCTGAGAATTGGTATCATACATTTGCGTTTCAGAACCATCATTCTATCGAATTTTGAAAAAAAATGTTACAGAAATTTGATAGTTTAACGTTCGTTTGAATACATAAAATTTTATGTAAATTAGACTTGATCATCAACAAAAGAGGCGCAGGCACAATAGACATACATGTACGATGAGTGTGCAACATGCATTGATTGACAGCCAATCAATATTGTTCCTTCTGTAGTCTGAATATAACATTGATTTCCGTGTCATATATCCATTCTCACAGAACTTTGCATTTTAAACAAGCTGATACTTGATATGTTTTGAAAGGATTGTCAATGAAAATGCTTGCCAATGGAACTCGCACAAATGCAAAAACCTCATCTATGAAAAGTTTACGAAACCAAAATTTAAATAGGAAGCCTGAGAGACTTCTGACTAATCTCCATGCGACTGAAAACCAAAAATTATTTATGAAGCTTTTATCAAAATAAATGATCAAATCTCTTGCATTTATTGACAAATACGTTTGCATTGAGCAATTCAAATTACTTCGCTTTATTTCCTTGTTTTGTCGCTTTTACATTGGAACAATCGAAGTAATGCAGTAATTTTGCATGGACGATTAACCAAAGTAATTGCCATTAAATTTTATTGAAAACCATTCGATTTGATCGAATGAAAAGTGTATTATTCTTACAATGGTTACCAAATAAATGACGTCTATTTTATGTAATAATTACGCGTGCTGTAACTGCTAAACAAACATTTGAGCAAACGTTTTTTCTAATTTTCACATGAAGGGACTCGGATTTAATTGCTCATCAAAAACGATATGCATTACTGCATCAAGTTACTGGTTGTCCTGGGATTTTGTGCGGTTGTATTTGTTATCGTTTCTATCAGGTATATTTGCTTGAGATTGAAGATTGAAATCAGTTGACAGTAAAATTTCATTGTGGTCAATATCAGCCAATGTACAATAACTGTCAGAAGTAAATGCTGCTTTAAATAAGACAAGCAGCCGATGCACAATTGGTGTTCCACATCAGATGTGTTAAATATGCTATTGAGCAAGTTTGAAATAACAAGTGATAAACACCAGTCAAACGGCGTACAGTGATACACAGTGTACAACTGTATACCGTCTTAGTGTTTTATGTGCATTCTTTATTTTTGAACCGCGTTTCGTAATGTAATAAAATGGAATTAGTCGACGAAATGACAACATGTGCGGCATCAGTTCTTTTATCGAATCTGTTCCAAAACTGGCATAAAATATGTTTTCGATCATAAACGAAACATTTTATCGTGTTTGCTAAATAGCTTCCAAACATTCGCGTTGCCGTTACCAACAATTCATTTTGATAATAAAATGGGCTTAGAAACTAAATGTGAGTCGTGAATCGATATCGTTTTGTTGGACGCATTGTAATTTTGCTGAGGTACAAATATACAATCTCGGCCAAAATACGCGAGGGATTCCATTCTCATCAAATAGCATCTCTATCATCGTCTCACACAATGTGTTCATTCAAATTTTTTGTTCAAACTTAAAATTATATATACCGCGCACAACACTACGCATAATGCATTACTGTAAATAATCCCATTTTTAGTGGCTTAATACCATTTTTATGGTCAATATTTTATATTTTTGAACGAATATTTGTTATTACGTGTATTTCGATATTTACTTAAAAGTTATAAACGTATTACCAATGATTTGGTCACTTATTGCATCAACCCCTAGGCAATTTTCATCATTCAGAATAGATTATATTCACTTTGAACATTCAAATACATGTTTACCAAACGAAAACCGTATTTTGTAGCTTCGATATATCAACGAAAATCTCTCAACCGAATTAATTGGCATTCTCAAGGTTATTGAAAATGGTAAAACATTCACTGAAGTGTTTTCCCACTTTCTTTTAGATCAAAGAAAATAATATTTGAAGAATGAACACGATTGTTCAATGTTTATGTATTGTTTAAAATGCTCACACATAGTCGACAAAACTTTTCACTTCCTAACAAAAGCTTCTATACGATTTCGTGAAGTGAAAATTGTGGCCATTCATGTTTATTAAAGTCTAACCATCAATTAAACAAAATTGGTACCAAGAATGTCAAATCATTTTGAATTTCACATATGAAAATCCATTTGAGTGAGTATAGAACCGCATTAAATGTCGTAAAGGAAAGCAAGTAATCAATTAAAATTTTCTTTGCAACATCTTTACATGACTATTCAATCTCTATTGTGGTTAGATTTTGCTACGGTTTGACGCCAGGAAAAGGGAACTCCTTTTATCATTTTGTATAAATTCAAATTGAGAAATAGTTGCACACAATCCATCATCGTCACTATTCAAAAAATTTTAGTTGAATGTGGTTTTATTCAATTCAAAAAGGAAACAAGTAAGTTGAATGTGGTTTTACAATAAACTTTCGGCAAATTTTCAAAGGTGCACATCGAATAGTTCGTTTCGCATCGATAATGTTATTTCTGAATACGAACCAGAACCATATTGTTTATTTGCAACAATCTAATAGTGATTAATCCTCAAGAAAAACATATTTTCTGTGGCACGCATCGCATATTATGTGAATAAATTTACTTAGCATCTTAAAATATTCTTCTTTCATCTTTCATCTTTCCAAAATTTCAATTTCTATTTCCAAATTTAATTCTAAAAACAGACTTTAATAACTTTATTAGATTTAAAATTAGATACTGAGTGAATTCCTGTTACGAAATCCATATAAACAATCTTATCAAAAATGAATGATTTTTGAAATTCTAATTTAGACAGTGTCTTCGGGGATCGTACTATTTTATCATAAAAAGCATTTTAATTCAATTTGCTCAATCAATTGATTTAAATCGCAAATGGTTGGTATCATTCTTATCCTCAATTACGATAGAGTATTTGTTTGTCTTCTGCAAAAGCGACAAATTTAATAAAATAATTATACATTTGTAACTGTCAATGAAGAAGAGAATAAAAATGCACGACAACAATACATGTACTGCTTGTTGACTTCTTCCGTAAATGGAAAAATAAAACACAAACACGTAACAAATAGCACAAACATTTCATTTTTTGAGTGAAGTGAACTAAAATAAGGGGAATAGCATACGCACACGCGCTACTACCAAAAGAATTCTGCATAGAGCAATGAAACATATCCGCAAGATAAATAGAATAAATAGAAATGGGTGAGCAGAGTAAGTTTGGATAATTGAGACAATGCGCAAATGCCCCTGGCCCTAAATTCGCGTCTATTAACAACAGATAGGTTCTGCAACAATTTTATTTACTTTCATTTCATTTGACTGCGCTCATCAATTCGATTTATTGCATTTTACTAAACTCATGAGAACGACAAAACCATTTTTTATTTACGTTGCTTTGTTTGTCATTCATTCATTTTGACTATGTATGGCAGAAGATATTTTTTTTTTCTTTTTTTTTTTTTTGACTTGCCATTTGATTTGTTTTTTGCAATAAATGACATATCGTTAGCACTGTAATGGTGATGAATTTATCATTTTTAGGTCACGAGACAAAATATGATTATTTTCGACTGCGAGCAGTTAGATTCACACTCAAATTATATTTGAATTTTGAAATAAGGAAATAACCCATACGCAATTCACAAAAATAATTGAAAGGATATTTATTTTCTTCTGAAGAAATACTTTGTCTTTTTCTTTGAGAAAAAATAAGTTATATTCACTGGAAATGAAAAAATAACAAACCTTTTTACTATTACATTACATTTACTTCATGAAATATTCGAATTATGTTACCGTCTTCACACGTGACATTCGAAAAAATGCCCACAATCCTTTTATCGTAATTGGCTTCGTTTCAATAAAAAATGAAATCAATTTTCCCAAGTTTTTATATGTATTTGCCAAGAAATAAAAGGGGTATTTGCGTATCAGGTTACATAGAATAAATGTTGAAATGGTGCCAATCGTAGAAAATACAACTGAAAATGTATCATTATGTTAATTCTTCAGTATATTTTGTGTCAAATTTTAAAAAATATAATTTTGGATCTGACACTTCAAAGAGGAAACTAAAAATATGCAGAAATAGAGAAACATCTCCTCGGAAAATCAATTTCGCGTATCGCATGATTTTGAAATACGCAGTTCACATATGAGGGGCTAAATTTCATGAATTCAGTTTTTTTCTTTTCTGTACTATTTAAAGGAAATGAAATCCAATTATAACCTTAAAATGGACATTTAAAAAATAAAATTGAAAATTGTATTGAATTTTTCATAAAAAATTATTTCATTAGCTAACGAATTCAATTCATGAATAGAGTTCAATTTAATGCATCACTATGACATAAGCCAAACCATTAAATGGGAAAAATATTCCCAATTTATTAAAATATTTTATTATATTTTCAATGTATTTTTTGTTCTGTTTATTATAAAGGATTTTTTAGTACAATTTTTATGACTTTTTTTCGGTTGCATACTGATTTATTTTCATGATTTTTAATCAGTATTTAATTTGATAATATTTCTTTAATCATATTTACCTTTTAAATAAGCTGTAATAATATATTCAACATTTTTCGCTATGAATTGATGTAGCCCTGGAAATGCTGAAACTGTTGTTTTTCACCTACTTTTGAAAAAATAATTTGTTTTGATTGAAGAGCCAATGTTTTATAGCACTGGTAGATCAACCAAATGCACATCGATAAATCTTCAAAAAAGCAAACCTTACCCATATCAAATTACATGGTATTTTCCACTTGATAAAGTGTATTAACCTCTCGAGAGTCTCATGCGTTCTCAATCACACTGATTTGCATAAATTTTATTATTTAAATTAAATGCGAACTAGGCGTTCAATGTGTATATTTAATAGGGGGTTTGTTTAATTCATGATGGATAAACCACGAAACTGTTACCAATAAAAAGAATATAAATAGAAAACACGATTGCGATATGAATATAGTAAAGCAACAATGTCGAGTGTTATCTTGACTGACAGTTGATATCAACGTTAATTTATCATTTTCACGGGCTCAATTCGGATTTGTTTTCATGTCTATTCGGTCTTAGTACTTTTAAACTGAAATAATCTACATTTTGTCTTTTTTTTTTTTTTTTTTGTCTACAAGATTACAAGTCAAGATTGAATCGAAGACAGGTCTTCGTCAACTTTATAATTGGAAAAAACAACAATCAACGGAAATTCAACGTAGAAAATGTCTGTGTAACTGATGCCATTACTCGCTCTTCGTTTATTTTATACGCAAAATTGTGCACAACAAAATATGAACGCTCGAAAAATGTGATTTATCAAAATCATTTTATGCAAACGTTGTCACTGATAATGATAATGAAATGGAACACACGCAATATCATGTTAATGATTTTCACAGTTTCATTACAAAAATTAACTGTTACACACGATTGTTTGTTTATTGCTCACATGGGCTTTATGCATTTAATTCGATATGCGATTTTGGATGAATAAAATATTATTTATGCAATGTTGCATGTGTATACATGTATTATTTATTGTAGATGGTGATGGTTTTATGGTTGCACCTGGTCCACAATTCACGATAACACTTTAATTGATGAGAAAAACCATTAACAGATTGGCGAAACATAACAATGATTTTATACACACAAAATTGAAAAACTGTGGAGTGAAATTGCAAATGGAGCCCAGGATAGCAGTTTATAGCAAGTGCTTTCCAATTTTCGTCAAAGATTAAAACCGATGGCCTCAGTGAATATTCAAAAAATTAATCGATATTTTCAAAAGGTAACAAAAACCGGCGCACTTATATAAATATATTTGAATGCATCAATTCAAAAAATTTTCACTGTAGTATCTAATATCTCTGTATGATGGTTATCTTCAACAATAAAATTTTCTTTTTTTTCATGTAAACTTGTTGCCTGAAAAATATGCACTTTAAAACGAAGAATAGACTCCACAAATGTGGGTGAATTCATTTTTAAATATTTATTTAAACAATAATCAATAAAGTAAAATTCGAATACAAGCTGAATATATTTCATGGTATTGCTTAAGGGATGTTGAATTTAAAATCATTTTTATCAAATATGATATTGTATACAATAAACAGTTATTTTATGGAGTTTAAAATCAATCCATTTGGCAAACATTCGATAATCAAATAACATCCATTAAAATAGAATTTTCTGAAAAATTTTGATTTAGAAACTCCCATGATCACGGTGTTTCAATCATTTTCAAGTATATTTGCCAGTCTAAGGACATTAAGTAAACAGGTTAATCGAATTATATTTAATGTGGGAATCTAAAAATATCAATTTATACTTTCTATTTATGAATATATTTACGCAATTGTGTCAACATACAAAAGCCATCATTTGCAAGTAAATGGTTGTTGAATTGTGAAAAAACATTGGAAATACTTTAATTTATTTCTTATTTGTTCTCAGTTTATATGAGAAAATATGTGGAATCCCCACCAATGTTCGAAAGTAAATTGAATAAAAGAATCATTCTTCATTGCTCAATGCATCACAGAGATCTAATGTTGACATTAAAATTGTAGATTCTTTCATTATTCAGTTCATTGAACAATGGCAAAATCGGATTTTAAGAGATTATATTTGGATTGTTGGGCAATGTATTTATTGATAGAAATGCGGAAATGTGATTATATCATTCCTACTTTGGTCCACTGCTTTCACTTTAGTATTTTGGTCATGCGTATTCTGAATTTGTGGTAAAATTGAATGCTGCAAAATGATGTAACCACATGATTTTCATCCGACTTACCAATATTTATATTTTCGCATACAAAGATTATTTTGAAGAAGGTAAAAAAGAAAATTATATACGTTCATAAAATATATTTATAAAAATATATATAAAAAAGAAAAAAAAAAAGTTCTGATCAACTAAATCATAAAAATGAAATGACCGATATATTTTTTTGACCTCCTATTTCTTTCTTTATAAATGCACTACTGGTTACCGAAAGGAAACAAATTTATCATTCATTATTTATTGTTACATGTCGATGTGTGACACTTGGAATGTGATCATTTTCATTTTCATTTTCATAAACTATGTCAATTATAATTCTGCAAATATGTAAGGAAAAAAGTCGATTCAGAAAATTTGTAGAGCGTGCCTATCTAAATGGAAATGATAGTTCAGTGTTACATATTTCTAAAAAATAGCGTTTCCATTAACAAAATTATATTGCATCATTTTTCAAACTTTGAAAGCCAAATGTGGATATTTCATTTGATACGAGCGAAAAAAACCTCTACAAGCGTTCAACCACGAAAATCCAAAACATGTAACAATCACAAAATTCGCATATAACTAAGGCTCAATCGAACGGGACCAAAATCGATTTGCTATGTTTGGCTTCATTGAAGCGGGTTTACCCGCATTTCCATTATTGTACACTAATATCTACATCATTATTATTATCATCGATATTATGTGTTTTGGAAGAAGGAAAAAAATCATTTATTATCTTTAAAGTTGAGTTGTTGTTTTTTGTTTGATTCGCATTCGTTTTGTTCATACGATTACGTGAATCGAAATTCGAACGGATTGCTTGAAGCGGAGACATCAATTTATAACATTTATTTTTCATGTTTTATTATGTGTCATTCGAATATTGTGTGCCAATGTAAATGTATTCAATGATCTAATCGTATGCTTTTTTCCAACGATTTATTTTCTGTTGTATTTTTGCAAACTGTTCGTTGTTTTGCGAATTATTCATATGGAAAAAAAATACGCATTTACTTGAATTAGGAAAAGAAAATGAAAATGAAAATGTTTGATTGTGATAAATGGTCTTTATTATGGAAATGGGAAATTTAATGGAATGAAATGCCCGTGTTTTTTATTAAATAATTTCGCGAAAAATATCTAATTTGTTCAATAAAATTTACCAAATGCTCTAAACATCTGGTTCTTGTTTACATTTTCTTTTGCATTGTTTAGGAAAGTATTTGCTTGAACGTAATTTAATCGGAATTCAAACAAAATCAAACCAAATTGCTTTTTTTTCTTCATTAAATGCTTTAAATTACCAAAATTTTGCTGAGAATCTGATGCAAAGAAAAATTTGAATATTAACTTTTTACCGAACAAAATTACTTTTCCATGACCGCAAAATTGAGACATGTCTGGGTCAATAAACCAATCAAACCCATGGCCATGATTAAAACAACAGCTCAATAAGTTCGGTCAAAATAAAAGTATTAAAACTCAAAACAGAATTGCATTGTAATTAATAACTTGTTGTAGACCACAAAGTTCCGTTCAACATTCAACATTTCAAATAAATTTTTTTCGGACGAAAAATATTGGTGAAGTCAGCGTATGGTGCTAGTATAGCTAAGTATACTCATTTAATTTCATCAAAAAAATTTCATTCAGAACCATGATTTTCATATATGATTAAGAAATGACCCAAATTGAATTTTTGGTCTTTTTAAATAAAACTGATTAGAGAAATGTATTATATTTTCTTTCCATTTATTTGCGAATACAAACCTCATCATTCACTCGGTATGTTAAATCGAATCGAAAAAAAGTTGAAGAAAAGATCGTAACAAAAACTGATTCCTGAGTGAAAAAAGAATCACTTGGAATTTATTATTGTTGCAGACATTTACGAGGGAAAAAAGTCCAGACCTCACCGAAAATACACCAAAGTCACGAAAACATCGGAAAGCAGAACCAAATTCATTGAGTAGTAGCGACAAGGAAAAACGGTAAAATGCAACACGAAATTTACCATCAAAAGATAATGATAATTTAATAGTTAGTAGCAGTCAGTGAAATGTGCTGTGTTCAAGCACAAAATCATTCGATAAGGCAACGGAGTAGGATTGCATGTTGATTTGCTGGTGCCAGGTGAATGAAAATGAGGTAGTCATTTAGCGTTGATAGTGGCAAAAACGAGTTGTTTTATTGCAAATAAAATGTAGGAAAATCCACATTAACTTTTATTGTTACGACACTCCATGTGTTGGAATCACGCTCATAAACCACACACTCACCGGCTGTCTCATTGGCATGTATTTTTTTTTTTGTTGAACTCTAGCACTTTTTTCGGGTAGTTTTGGTATGTGACTAATTTTCTCTTCGCTATTTGATATTTCAAAATGGTTTTAATCAGTTTAGTTTCATTTCAACTAATTTGATTTTTGTTTCTCTGAAGATTCAATGATTTGAACGAAGCACCTTTTTATCAACTTTTTTTTTCTTTCGATTCCTTTTTAGGTGAAATTGGTTGATAATCCAAAGTTAGATGTTGTCACAATAAAATGACTTAGTAATCTATCATGTAAGAATGTCATAGTGTGATTTTGATGTAAACTATAATGAACGACGATGACGTGCTAAAAGTTAATTAAATTGAACACATTTAATCTGCATTGAGATTTAAATGGTATTTTAAATATTGCAAATGTACACATGTTGGAATAGAAGTAGGTGAGATTAGATTTGACTTCTCATTTTGCGTATCATAATAATGAATGAAATGAAAGTAACAAATGAACATTGAACATCGCACCCGACAATCGTAATAAGTTAATGGAAACTTTTTTCATGGATTTTACTTCATGCAAATCCAAGCGAAATATTATCATTTGTACGATGCGAAGAGAGTTTTTCATTTTCTCATTAACGATGCCGTGTGTGGGTTTATTTATTTTTGTCAAGATTATAAGATCTGTGTAAACAATTGTAAAATGACCACTGGCCGAAGAATATTTCGTATGTAAATAACATCATCAATGATTGTCATCGTCACTTCTGTATAGCATTTGAAGAAGGGCATAAAACTTTAATGGTTTTAAAATGATATTCAACAATCCCTTGCATCGCATTCCAACTTGTGACAAAGCAAAGGCAATGTTTACCAAACAAAATTCATTTTTAGTCCCTTGACGCATACGGCGTTCACCACTGTATATTCACAAACAACTGTTGTGTCCGACATTCATTAAAACACGTGTGAACGACTACACCCGATAATGTCCAATTCAACTTTACTTTAAATTGACTATTCGTTCAGCTTCGTCTCTATTTTGCGAATAACAAACGGAACTAAGTAATCTTGGTGTTATCTCATTTTAATTAAACAGAAAATGGCCACCTTTAGATAAACTATTCTTCGTCTGTAACGTATCAATTCATGTTCTGCGACATTATTCGTTCAGGCGCTCGATTGACACAAACGTGTGAAATTTGCATTTAAGCCATTCATCAAATTCAACTTATGCACTGCACACATTTCCTTCTTTTGTTTATTTTATAAGCATTCTGGCGTGTTATCTGACGTTTAATTGTTTTCATTTTTAATTAGTCGCAATTTTATTCATTATTTGGAACTCGGCGCCGAATTTATCTTTTCTCAATACGTTTACTCATCAAAAGTAAACATAATCAATAATATTGAAAGATTAATGAGACATTTTAGGTGTTTGCAAGCAATTCGTTGGGTTTTATTTTTCAACAAATCATCACATTGAACGTTGTGATTTATGCATTCTGCCAGACGATAAGAATTCAAACAGAAAATGAGAGAAACAAGAACAGAATAAAAATGTTATAGTGTCCACTATGGAATATTCCTCAAGGATTTTATCTAGATGGAAAACGCGCAAAGAAAATTTACGAAATTCAACTGGACATATACACATGTATGTGACCATATATTAATTTTGCGCAACGAGAATGACTATTTGACCACTGTGAACAAGCAAATATTCTTAATCCATATATGAGAGAAAATGCATTTGCATGGATAGAACTCATATATCAAAAATTCGTTGATTAGAAAATGTACTTTTGTCATACTTTTGCGAACACATCACAATATAGTGTTGTAAAATAAATGTTAAACGGAGTGAGCTCCTGTTTGTGCCAACTATGCAGACAAACAGATAGATAAGCAATTGGACTTGCAATTAATTCATTGCAACTGTTTTTAAATGTCCATTTTAGCTCGAATCATTTAATTTATTGAAGAAAATTCGAATGAAGGATGAGGGGAACAGTGGAATAAAAAAATATATACATAAATTAAGTGGAAAGACTGGGTGCGCTGGAAGGAATCGAAACTCAATGCTAAAAAGTCAAAGTTCGATGTTCTTTATATAAAAGTCTCTTGAAACTAACGCAAAATTCTTAACAGAGAATTTTTCATGACATCTGAAGCGCCTGGAATGCTAATTTATAATCAGATATTTTACACAATTCATTGACCGGAATAATGCAGACACAATTTTCCGAAGCATGCATCTAAAGCGATTCAACAACATTTGAATGTAAATATTCTTCAGACAACCGCATAAATTTAGTTTAATTTGTCAAAACTAATACACTTCAAAAAGAGAACGACTAATTCGAGAGCATTTTATGACCAGTTTTTTTTTTTCATTCGACTTTCAGGAGCAAGAAATTAAATTGATGAAATGACTAGATGCATTTAATTAAATAGCAAATTGATATTTTTGAGATTGTCACTATTTTGTAAAATTTTCGACAATTAAACAAGCACTCGAGAGAATAACTAACTGAATATTAAACGAACAAATTGAAAATAAATTGAGATACAAATCACAAGCCAAGCCGAATGTACGTCCTCTGAATTCAGATTATCCAAATATTTTATAATTCCTACGGAAATATTATTTATTGAACAAACATCGATTGGATTTCATGCGGAAGCTGCAATATTCGCAATCAATTAGAAATTTCAAATAGTTTCCGAAAAAGGGTAAATTTGTTATCAAACGACACACCAATATTTATCGATGATATGTGATCTTTTTGTTGGTCCATTTATGAAATTTAATTCTCTATAGTGTGAAGCAATGAAGTGAATACAATCCTTTTACTTGTTCAACAATAATAATTTTTGGTTTTTCCCCCTTCAAATTTCTGCTATTCAAATCACTTTCTGTGCATCAAGAAACTGTTGCAAATAAAAAGAATATTTTTGATTATTTTCAAAAGGATTATTATCACAAGCTTGATAATAGATTTCAAGTGCGAGCATTAGGAACGCTTTATGAACATACCACAAAAGATGAAGTTGAAAACCACTTTTGTAAATGATACACTTTTCAAACAAAACGTAAACGTATGGCGAGTGTTTAGTGTGGTGCGACTGTGACATAAATACGATTCATATTAATACAAATGACAGCGTTTGTGGCCGCTTGTTTCATTGGGAGATTTAATTTCGTCATTTATCCCATTTTTGTTGAACAATTTTTTTTTTTTTTTTTTTTTTGAACAAAAAGACGAGCGTTACCCTTTTTTCGGTGTGTCGAGAGAAATAAAATTGAACGAAAAGCATTGAGCATATTTGGTGCTGTTATCAAGCCCATATAGCCCAATGTTGATTCCATTCCAATTAATTCCCCGGGCCACGTGTAATCATTGTTGCACGTGGCAAAATAATGACAGCACACATCAAATCAAATCTACGTCGATCGAAGCATTTATAGACTGTTTGTCTGTTTTAGCGGACAACGTACAACAATGGACTCCAATAATTTTAATAAAATGGGCGGGTTAAGTTTTTATGCCATTTTTTCGCATAGATGGACAAATGTTCAATGCTCAATGCTTATTTTTAAATTGTGATAAAAAATACAACATTTCACGGATAAAAATGGATTTCTTTGTGCTTCTGTGTGCATTAAATGTCTTTGTGAACAAAATCATGCCGATATTAACCCTATTGGTATTACATTTACTTACAGTTATCGCATTTCAAAAGAGTGATACGTTCAATTATTGGTTGGGTTTATCGTTTGATGTTCGGGTTATTTTAGGCGAACACAAACTGTGTGTTTGGCTAAAACATTATTCTCCCCTTGATTGTGATTTGAAATTAGGATTAAAAAATAATTCAATCGATTTGACATTTATCAATCAATATATCGAAATAATGAATGAAATATGTGGTCATTATTTGTTCATAGATTTTATTGCAAAATGTCTCGATCGCATCACGACCAACGTCTATTAAAAAGTTCTCATATCATTATAAATTGGCACATTTTATACCTTTTAAAAAAAAAATCTGCTCATTTCCCCCTGAGAAAATGTCCATACTTTTCAATGGATGCATAAAGAGAAAAAAATATATCCGATCAATATCAAATTCCAATTAAAAACTGGTAAAACCGATTATTCGTGACTTGTGCTTGGGTATTGCTATTGGCATTGGTCCTTCAAAATGTAACCGCTGAAAAAGATTCACGTAGTTCAGACGATTTCTGATTTTGTTGTTGAAAAGGCGCTTGTGGTAAAACATTGACTGAAAGAGGGATACTTGAACACGTACCACAGCTTGACGTCTCAAAATAACGATATTTCGCGAATATCCTGCTCACTATTAAGACAGGCATTTTTTTTCTTTGAAACAAAAAAAAACTTCGTTTTCTAAATAAATTAAAGCGGTTACTTGGTGCCCGATTCAATGGGTTTTCGAAATATGTTCAACATCTCCTCCGGATAAATTTAATTTCCGGTGCCAAAATAAAATTACATTGGAGTCATTAAACCTTTCGAAATGATAAAAAAAAAACCGGAGACCAATTGGTCAATGCGTTGACGAATAATCAACCCTTTTTCAATGTCTAGATAGATAGTATGCTGAAAAATACAATGTCATTTTATAAAACTTTGCTTGAATTTTATTAAATGTTCAACGCGCTGTATGAAAGTGAATTAAAATTAAACTGCAATTCACAGTTCTCGTATTCAAATATTGCTATCGGTATTGCTGATTATAATCTCCAAATGTTGAATACGTCGAGTGCCTTACACCAAAAAGGGCATTTTCATTCAGGTAGAGCATCCAATCATGATGATTCAGCATTAAATTGTGAAAGAATAAAAAAAACTTCATTGCATTTGAAATGAAGTGCAACATTACGAAATTCCATTTCGTTTAACTGCGCCATGTGTAAATATGGAAAATAATTTCGACTGTCATCGAAAAATTAAAAATTTTCCGCATTCATGAACATTTTCAACATTTAAATGTACAAACATCTAATGAAATTCATGAATTCATGACACAAGTTGATAGTATTTAAGTTGATGATCGTGTGGATTGTCAATTGTGGCCACATAATGCCACACACACGCACTCTCTCCATCGGAGAGCATCTGTAGGATTTAGTTTTGCACCATATGTCACTTATATGAATGGAATATATGTTATTTAAAGCGCCCAATTCAAATTGGATAAATTGAAAATGTATTGCCGATGTCGTGCAATTCTTTCAAGAATTTGTATACACATTGCATAAAGTAATTAGAGTGAATGTGTGTGGTAGAAATGACAAATTACCCAAAATTAAAATATTTCACCAATTAGGAACAGAAAAGCGATGATATCAAATTTTGCTAGGATGAAAAAAACTCCGATTTATTTCTGTTATTCGTTATATTTTCATCACACTTGTCGAGAACATAATAAAATTCAGTTGTAAACTCACTAAGCATTGAGATTTGTTGTTTCTCTTTATTAATGTTAAGGTTTATTCTTTGTTTTGTTTTTTTTTTCATGTCTACGCACATTTTTCGGATGACTTGATTACTTTGCGTTCACTAATGCACTTGAGAATCGCTTGAAATCACATCACATTAACAATATTGCACATTGCATTTATGCCGCAATGCAAACAATTCTTTTTTTCATTGATTCATGCGAAATCAAACATTCAAATAAAAATTATCTTTTTTCTAGCAATCGTTTTATACGTGGCGTTTATATCTCAAAGGGGGAAAAACTCAAAACATTCGAAACAGTCGATTTGCGTATGCAGTTGCACATGTTTCTAGATGAATCCTTTGAAACTCAATTTACTGCAAAATGAATCAGCACGTACTTTTTTAAAATAAATCAAACGAATACAAACACAGAGTTTGTCGTGTGTCGAGCATTATTCATAGAATTCAATCGAAATGCAGGTCTTTTATAATATAAACTTTGAATCCTTCAATTGGTTTGAGAGTAAACGTAAACGTTTTTTGCCGGCAAAAAAATGAAAAGAATATTCACGTTCTGAAGTAGTATACGCAATTTTTGAAATCATTTTCTTGCTTCACCTTCATGATAATAGTATTGACATTTCGATTGAAGTAAATTTGCGATTCAAGAAGAAAATCGCTGAGAATTAAATGATTCATATTTTTTTATTCAATTGATATTTCAACAAGAGAAACTTTTAGACTTAAGTCAATTATAAAATGCACCCTATCAATGGCCACATTCCGGTTAGCATATGCGTTTGTTTTATTTAAAAAATAAATAAAGGTGATATAACAACATTTTTGACACTTGAAAAAAGTATATAAAAATTGTTAGCAGATAAAGCTTGTTCCGATTGTTTTCACCCCAAAATGTGAAATAAAATGTTTTGCCGTTCACTGTTACTTGTTGTTTATTCAAAAATGAATTTAAACGAATTGATGTTATCGCAAATTTGCATAAATTATTATACTTCCACCACTCATGAATGTGTAAAAGTATAGCTGACCATCCTTAAAAATTGTTTATGGTTTCATTGCAAGAAACGGAATGTCCAAAAATGTCATGTAAAATTATTGCTGAGTGACATGTAATGTGCATAATTTGCATTTCAAAATCATGCATATTTAAGCATTGTTTTGTTTTCAGTTTTATTCTCGGTTAATAAAATAACTAGAGTTGAGTAAAAGAATTTTTGTAGTGACTAGTGAATATATAGAAAAAGTATGCCAATATTCATAATAAAATTATAAGAAAAAAACGTTTTTGAGTCTTGTTTCAACTTTCAAGTATTTTTGCTTCGGAAATCTTGCTGAGAATGTTAGTGGTATGAAGAAAATTTCGGCCAACGCTTGTCATCAATCAAAAAGTCAGATTGGGAGTGAATTCATTAATCAATTTTCTATTCTTCCAGTATATCGCATATTTTCGTTACACATTTTGGCTATATTCACTTCCTGCGTCATATATGATATAATTTTTAGAATATTCAGCTCATTTAATATTCAAATTAAATTAAATGCTCACACGACCCGAATATTTGTGTGCCATTTATGAGTGATGGTGCCCAGTTTGATTGATTGTTGATGAGTAGGTTTGGAACGTACGCGTGCCAAATGACAATTTTCATATCAAAGACAGGAAAACCAGTTACACGTACATTTTCTATTCTCATTACAATTTTCTTTTCTATTTTGATTCGCAACATTGTGAAACATTGACGAATCACAAAATATCGAATAGAGCATCATTCTATCAATCCGATAATTGTACCAAAAAAAGTTTGTATTGTTCATGTAGGCGCATGCGGTTATTTCCGTTTTTGTAAATGGAAATTTACATTTTTTACAAATTTACAAACGGTAATAGTAATGGTAGTAGGCAATAAGATATATTCATTCAGTGAAATTCATTAATTATTTGGACATGTTAGAAAAATGATAACTATTGCAAATGAAATTGACAAAGAAATGATCGGATTTGTGTAGGGCGCGTCATCATCCATTTAATTTGGAAAAAGAGATCATTCATCGAGAGACTTGTGATTGCGTATAATAATAGGGAAAAAATGCTCATTTTGAATGTCACAATATTTTTTCAGCGGAATCACTTACATCGAAACGATGCGTTAATATCATTTCAACTTAGATTGATACAAAAAAAACAACAACAACAATAACAACAAAAAAAAAAAAGAATGAAGAAGTGGACTGGAAATTAGCGACAGGAAGACGCGTGACTAAAAGACTTGCTCTTAAAATCATTTGCCCCTCATCATTTTAAAAAAGCGGTGTATCCATTCTAAATGAATTGTTTGGCGACCCTCAAATGATTGGGTTCAGTCCGCACATATTTTGTCATTTTAATTAGAAAATCCAAAGTTTGTAAGAAGAGTGGCTGATGAGAAGCCAACTGCTTGCCACACAATTTGAACAATGTACAGACAACAAAATAGAGAGAGATATCGAAACGTGTTATTATTCTAATTATTTTTCTTATTTTCAAAAAGCGTTGAGAAATATTTTTGTCTTGCTGTTTCCTTGAATTGTTCAATGCTTGCCAAGTGATTCAAAACCATTTGCATTAAAGTGATGAACATCTTACGCTCCGTTGGGTAAACAAACCCGCGCAAACTGAGAACCGTGAATCATATACATATAATAAGGGATTAAATCTTATGGTCGCATCTGAATAATGCCGAAATGCTTGTACTCAAAACTCTTGAAGAAAAACACAAAAGGAGTACTTTTTGGATGATGCCGCGAAAAAATTCGAAATTGAGATCCATAAAAAAGAATTGAACAAATGCGTTTCAATACGAAATGCAAAGGAGCTGAAAAGCTGTTTACATTGTTAGAGGGTGTGCACGCGATGAGCGCCAAGTGGTCTCCTTTATCCCCACATACACACACGCAGAGAGAGAGAGAGAGAGAGAGAGAGAGAGAGAGAGAGAGAGAGAGAGAGAGAGAGAGAGGGAGGGAGAGAGAGAGAGAGAGAGAGAGAGAAAGAAATATAGATTGAAAAGAAAAAACGATGGAATATTATCATTCACCTTGTAATTAAAGTGTCTCATCGGCACAACAAAAAAACATAATAACGAATTGTAATGCTCATAACCGCGTGTCGAAGCGTTTGGTGAAAAATCACAATGAAAGAATTACTTCGGTTGATTTTCTTCCTTTTAACGCTAAAGTAAATAAATGAAAAAACTCAACATGATGTCGCAACAGATCCATACAAATTGCATACTTCAAGTATATAACCAAGTCTAAGCCGAAAAACCAATTTCACCGCACCATTGCTATGTTGAAATATTCAATCTCCCTAATTATTTTGCATTTTATCTGTGTGTTTGTGTCTGTCTTTTTCTTATTCGCTTCGCATTTCCTTTGTTATTCATTTATTTGATGACATCGAAACTCTTGTCAATGAATTTTTAGTTGGCTTGTTCGTGTTATATCGCGTCCGTCGCGTTGAACTCAACCAACCATACATAATATGCAAAAATGCCTTTTATTCATTTGCCGGCCGTTTATTTATTTCAAAAATGTTTACTCAAACCATATGAATCTCTCTGCTTGATTTGTTAGAAATGAAATTCATTCACAAAGATAAAAGTGAAAAAAATTTCAAAATTTTCAGCAGAATTCTGTAAATAAATTTGACTAGAAAAACTTTCAATAAGCCAATCGACATTTCACATTTCACAAAAAATACTAAAATTGATTCTTTTTTCTTTGAAAAATCTTAAATTTTTTTTCTTTTATTTCCACCGAAATGAAATCAATTACAATTTTACGCTTCATTTGAAATTCATTGGTATTTGATCAATATTTCGGAATCACTTCTGAATAAATTGAATTGAAGTGGGAATGAAAATGGCAAATGTAAAGCAAGCAGAAGACAGAAAGGAACGTTGCTTTTTCGAATGATTTTTTTTTTTAAGAAGAGAAAATGTGAAGACGTAAATTGAAATAATTCGAATACATCTTACCTTGGAAAAGACTCATTGACAAGCGACGTAAATTGAAGAAATTAAATGTCCTCTAATTTGTGAAATGTGCATTTAATGAAATGCCACTTCTTGAATTTAAAATAGTTTATAATCAAAGGATTGTGTCTGAATAAAATGTATTTAAGTCGTTTTGCAATTACTTAACTAGCATCCGCCTTAATTTTGTCAATGAAGATATCAGACGATTCTTTGTTGAGTTCATTTGTGGTGTATTGTGAATGATGTCAATTTTCCCATGAAATTGAAAAGACGAACTCCCTGGACCATACATTTTTCACTCTTACCCTGCAACTGTGAATGAGTGAATCCTTTTGCAATTACAATTAATTTTAAGAATTCATTCACGGCTTGAACCGTTACATCCGCTTCGTGACAATTCTGAGGATTTTATTTTCTCTTGTAAAATGTATTTTAAAGAGATTGTATTTCATTCCCGTGTTTTATTTAAAATTTTAAGCGAATGCAATTTTTGAATTGATTTCATTGTTGTCATTTTGTCACCCGTTCGGTCATTGTACATATCTCATATTAACCCGTACTCGATGACAAAATTACATGCAATACGATAAACAAACCGAATCAAAAATATGAAATTTAAATCTAAATTGACAACCTTGAAGCGATTGCCGAAATATACGCATGCAATACATAGTATTATTTCGAGTTGAAACCGGGAAATTTGAGATTTATTTGTGATTTCTGTGACAACACAATCAGCAGATAAACTGACACGCAATCATTCCCCGCACAAACGACCGTGCAAATTGATTTGTCATTTTAAAATGCGTGCAAGATTGAAAATTGAAACATGCAACTATGGAGAGGGTTCGATTTTCGTCGTGCTGGTATTTTTATAATACAAACTGTCAATCAAAATGTATTCGTTTTTGCATTTTTTCAATAGAAATGCGCCAAAAGTGAAAACATAGCACATGAACGAATTGTGCCGAAATTCACACGCAATCACTTTTCAAGTGGAACATGTTCACGGTTTATTATGAATTTCAAATTGATTTAAATTGGACAATATTTAGTTTTAGAGTTAAAATGTTCATTTGACCACCAAATAAATAATCAATTTCTTTGTTATTTTTCAACTCTGAAATTATTCATCAATTTATGGATTTTGCGAATAAAACTTTTATTTTACTAAATTTAAAAGCTTTGGAGCGAAGTATTCTACGAATACTTTTTCTACGAACAACAAAAAAGAAACCAATTTTATTAATATAATAACATCAATATTTTATCGCAAATAAATAAATAAAATTCAAAATAAATAATTTCACGCTTCAATTTTTTCGAATTGAAAGGAATGCAAACAAACATAAAACTGCAAGTTTTAATGGCGCATAAAGCAGTTTTGAAAACCATATCGCTGGAACAAACGTATTTTTATATTTACCGGGTCAAAGTATTTCATTTTTTTCGTAATAATTTCTGGATCCATTCATTTATTTGTGTATTTAAACCAAAATAACCTCCAGTGAAACATTTGAATGTAAAAATTATTGTATTTATAATTTCATATTTCATATTTTGTGCAATAAAAAAGTAAAAGCAATTTGCTGAAACCTATTTTTTATTTCCTATTTAAAAGGGTCCTTTGGATTTGATGGTTTTTAATTTCATCACAAATAATATGATTTAATATAAAACTGTTTAATAATAACAAGTCATTTCAACGAATTCATTTCGTAGATTATCTGTGCTCCAAGAAATCACATTTTTCAAGAGCGAAATAATTCGATTCAGTTTAAAAAAAATCTATTTGTTCTATTCCGATCAGGAAAAAAAAAAATGTGTGGAATTTCCGATCAGAATCTTTGTCTCCAGGTGTATGTAATAAATAGTCTCAATTATAATAATTTGATGCGATGTGAATGACACAGGATTATTAATTGTTGGTATTCATCATACTTCATAGTTCATTATAATAATCTATGTGCATGTTTTCAATCTCACACTTACAATCACAATGTCAATGGAACATACGATTTTTTTCATCATTCTTCAACACATTCCTTCTTATTCAGATTACATAATATTTTAATGATGATGTGAGAAATATCAAGCAATTAAGCATCTTGAAATTGTTATGTATTCAAAAAAAAAAAAGAAATTGGACATTAAAAAATTGCCGTCGATTTTTATCATTCAATTCATTTAAATTAATTTAAACGTATTCATCATATTAACTTTGAATATCGAATTAAATTGTTACGAGTTGAAATAAATGTGCCCGTATTTCATATACAATATCCATTATTACAACAATGAGTATAGAAGAAAAGAAAGAAAAAATGCACTGATTTTTCTACTGAACCAAAACACTTGATGCTTTAATTTTCTATTGTGTATACCAATTGTGTCTAGTCGTTGTCGAAATTGAATCGAAGCACAATAAAAAAGGTTCATTCTATTGTATTGCTCGTAGCCATTGTTGTTCCGAAGGACATGTAACGAACACAGAAAAATGCACAGTAAATCATAAAAGATGCGCATAAAATAAAACGAAAATACCGTTTCCATTTCGAATGAGTACAAAGAGAAATTGTATCGTAACAAATCGACTGGTGTATGTAAACAAATGTGCATTCATATCATAGTGATTGGGTGAATAAAACTAAAGCCACGAAAGGCTAAAAAAAGACACGGCAAAATGAAAACGATCCGATGATCGTCACATTTCTAATGGTATGTCATATCATAACAAAATTGGTTGCCAACATACCTATTGTGAATACTGTACAAGACCAACATGATCTCGGTGAATTATTATAACATATTTTTGTGGATGCTCATCATATTGAATCTGGTTAATATGCCATGACATCAACTAATAAGTAACTGCAATGGATACAGATTGCTGCTGGAGAGATTGAATTTTTTGAGAATTTCAATTGTTTGAAAATTTATTGCCTATTGTTGAATGATGCAGAACTTTAATCGACATTGTTGACAGTTCGACAATGATTGATTGAAGGACATTTCATATGGCTTAACAAACCAAAAAAGAAGAACTAAACCAAGAAAATTGTTTCATATCCAACCGTAATCGGAATTCTTTTGTTAAATGAATTAGAGTTAAACAAAGTTTCTTTTTATTCTTTACAAATGTGTTTTATTCGCGTTATGATAAAAAAATGCTTTAATTTGTTTTACATTTGATGGATTTAGATGAAACCCAATAAAATTGAATAAGATTAAATTGAGAGGAATTAATCTACTTGCTAGTCATTACACTTGTGACGCCAATCATGAAATTCGATTCAATTTTAGCAGATTATTTTGTAAAACTAATCATGAGTTAGAAGTATAATATTATGACTTTTTGCGCCCTTTGTCAAGCGATCGAAGTTTTCTCGTTTAACTTAAATTAAATATAAAATGCAAATAAAATGTCAACTTATTTAAAATAAAGCGACCAAAAACTAGTGTTGAAAGGGTTAAAATCAGACCATAAATGAAAACCGCAAATTCATAAACTCCCTTGCTCGCATAATATCATCAAGTGGGAAAAGAGTTGCAATTATAAAACTCAAACAACAATAAAAACCGATAACAAAATAATTTGAAAATGTAAATTTTCGTTTAATATTTTGGTTTTTTATGTGTGTTTCATTCATTGACACTCGATGACACTCTAATGCAAGGTTTGGTTTGTGTTTGACATTACAATGCGTCAATTGAGAGCATTTGTAATGCACAAGAATGGATGCGCTGCAAATATCAACAATGGATAGAGAAAAAAAAAGCTTTTTAATGGTTATTTCCGTCGCGACAAAAACCATTTCGTAATTTATCTAGTGGAACAGTGCAATTTATTCGCATTTCTAGAATCGAGCACCAAAAACTGAGCACAAATCACACAGGCTAAGCTCAGTTTCCTCGCTAACTTATGGTAGATTGGCGTTTCAATAAATTTCAATTTTCATCGAAATTGAAGTCAATCGCGTAGAAGGGTTAAACGGTGTTCAACTCTTCGTCTATATATAATCCTTCCTTTTTTCTCTCCTGCTCTTCATTTTCACAGTAATAAATATATGTGGCGGCTTCGCGGAGAGTTACACAATTTTGATGATACAAAAAAGGGGTTTATTGGTTTTCAAGTTAACTTCTAATTAAAGGAATTGCAACAATAAAATTGTAATGATTGTTGTGCGAATCATAAAGCGATTTTAAAAATGAATAGACAAAGCTACCACCCGTCGTTTTATAAACCATCGCTGAATTTTGTATAACAAGCCGAAATTAACATTTTATTTATATAAATAATATATTTTTTTGTGTAATTGTGCAATTTATTCGCAAATCAAACAATGAAATATTATCATAAGGATCCGAGCTATTTAATGTGCGTTTGATTTATGTGGGCGAATATAATTTGCATATTCCATTTTATAAAATTATTTGTATAATAGGGATTCAATGCAGCTTCAAAAACTTAATACTCGTTTATTAGAATAACCCGCACCAAAAACTCGTGTAAAAAGGAAATAACATTTAATGGATTTGTAACCTTGAGTTGAAAGACGTCACTGAAAAATGGATAAATATACTAAACTTTACTCAAGGATACAATCTTCTGTGTTTAACTAAACATGAATGCGTTTACTGTAGTTGTTACTGAGTTCTTTTTCTTTTTTCCTTTTTCATTGTTTCATAGAATAAATTGTCATCAGTCAAGTTCATTGCAAAACTACAGCTAACTAACGTTTGTTGCCAAGAAATCACAGCAGGACTACACCGAGAGTTTGCAATCTTAAATGAAGTACCTTGAACTGCCAAGAAACAAAAAACCTGCATGTGGGAGGTGGGGAAAGAAGAAAAATTAATGGAAAACAATAGCTTTGTTCATATTTATTGTGATTTTGACAAATGTTTATTGTTATCAATATTAGAATAATAACTTGAAAATTTCTAATTATTCTTTGGCGTATGATAAACAAATAAGTAATGATCATTTTTCTATTATGTGAATATAGTCCGGCCTTTCGATACAGGATAGATTTTTTTACTCTCTCACTCTCTCATATTAAAGAGTAAACAAACCAGAAATCCCTTCTTAAATACTCCAAAAACTATATTGTGTAAATTAAAAGAAGCGCCACATCACTTATTCGATTCACGACTATAGAATGTAGACTGTAGAGTCGACCAGAGCGAATTGTTAAATTAAATGAAAAACTTTAAATGAAATTCATGCGAATGTGCAGTAGAAATGTTTGTTGCCCAAGAATGTCGCCGAGTTGGTAAATTTATCTTTTTCCTTATCATGTGAAGATTCATAGAGCATACCATTTGCAATCTTTGAATGTGCAGAGAATTTCAACAATTTAATGATTTCAACTTCTCAAACCATTCGGCACATAAATCTAAAACAAAATCTCTTTTGCTAAAAAATATCGAAACATCTTGTTGTTTTAAAACTAGAATTCTATCCAGTTTGTTCTTTGCCCGTTCTATTCTATTTTCAATTTTTATCGGATAATCAGAGCAATGAATTTTTTCGAACTAACAATAAAATTACTCACAGAGGATGACTCATAAGTTACAATTATGTCCAATATAAATTTGTCTTTATTATCTCATCTACAATGATAATTCATATGTGGGATAAAATTCAACTGAAAAAATTGATACTAATGCAAAACCTTAAAAAGAAATTAAATTGAAGAGAACGCTTCAATTTATGAACAATAGAAGGTTTTGAATTTAAGAATCGGAAAAAATATAATTCTTCATGAATAGTAATTATGCAAAGAAAACCGAAAAATTATTATGAAAACTTTTTGATTGAGTCAATTTGATGGGTTAATCTTGAACAAGCTAGAAGCTTAGAGGCGATAAAAATTCAGACAGGACAGTTCAAATACTTGATAATGGTAGTATCACTAATAAAAAATCTAAGTAATTCATAATAGCATCCTGGCAAACAATAAAGAAAACTTGAGTTTCAGCAACTGCTCTCATTTTGTGTTTAGCGTTGAATATATAGACATGAAATGTGGAGGCGGAAGCGATTTTTATTTGAGTAAATGTCGAAAAACTCAATAAAATTCAGAAGTTGATCTAAGTTTATGAATCAGCCTAATTAAAAACACTAATAAAAACAAACACGTTAAATTGTGACAGCTATTTGCCAAGTATTGACACCATTTGATGCCATGAGCCATGTTCATCCACCGTCATTGTCCGCAATTTAATGGTCTCTCAAATCGCAACACGCTAATCTTAATAAATTATCAGTTGGATTATAACAAAATAAATTATTTTATGGCTTGAATTTGTTGTTTTTCCCTTCATATTTCTTCGAGTTTTTATTATTTACTGTTGAATTTTTTTTTTTCATTGTGCTTCTGCTCGCTTTCCACACTTGTAATGAAACACACACACACGGAAAAAAACTGACTGTAAACCATTGTTGAATCACATGAAATTACGAACAAGCCTGAGCGATTTTTTATCACAACATAATTTGTTGTTTACGACTTGCATTTTAAATTAGAAGATTAATCACTTTTATTTCGATGTATTCCATCTCGTTCCACCTATAGGAAGAATACTTTTGCAGAACGTCTATGCCGATACAATTTTCGGAACAGTGTATTGATATTTGTCGATTGCATTTGAATTTGAATATATGTTTGTGTGGATTTTATGCTATGAATGTGTATTGTGTGTGCACTGTACACCTCATCATTATCATATGACATTTCGAAGCGTCAAGTATAATAAAATTAACGATAAATTGATGGCTGCTGGAAAAGTTGTCAAATCTATCTGAACGAAGGGAGAAAATGCGATAAATTGACATTGCAGTCTTTTTTACTTTAACGGTAATAAATACTTTTACATGTTTATAGCTAAACGCATACTACATTTAAAGAATTCTAAGCCACAAAATGCGGATGATTTCACCTTAAGTCAATTTTTACCAGCACATGAAACTCAGTGAAAATGATTTCCTGCTCATAAAAGAGCGAGAGCTGTATGGCCGTACGTTATGCACTTCATTGCTAATGCAATCGTCGTACAATATTTCTTCTCTTCATTTCCTCTGTGAAATGAAACAAACGATAGCAAAGACCCTCATTCAAATTTTAATGCAATAAAAATGCGCTCATTTCAGCGGATTTTGTTGCAAAATTTTAATGCGGTATGTGCTGCGTTAAATTACAGATTGATTGGATTTTTATATTCGCTTATAAATACAGTCAATTTGAAAAAAAAAAAAAAAAAAACTTCCCAATCTAATTATGAATTGCCCAGTGGTTGGTGTGCTTCTTGCAAATGCGTTTAAATCCCAAGAAGCCTTTCAAATTTAGATTTGCATTAAATATATGTTTTTTCATTTATTTAAAAACTATATCATATACGAACGTAGAATCTAAAATTCCATTTAAAAATTCAAATAAATGTATCCCACATAATTGTTGACATGAATTTTCCATATTTAAAAATTTACATTTGGAAAATATGTAATGAATTTAAAAATAAATGAACTGTAACGATTTTTGAGATGAAACATTCAATTTATTTATAACGACTTTTGAACCGATACACTCTGGAAAGCTTTATTACTGCAAATATATATATTGATGACTAAAAACAATATTTCAAACACTTTTTCTCTCCTAATAACTCAATACATTTCTAAGAGTTGTGTTAGTTGTGAGTGGATAAAATATTTTATTTATGGAAATTGACAGTTTAGTTAAAGATTCTTAATGTAGTTGATGTTACAACAGTTCATTTTCCGTCGTGTGATTGAAAATATTTGTTGACAATATACGTTTGTAGCAATTGGCGAATTGACACCGCAGTAGTGATGCAGTTGAGTGGAAAATAATTGGCGTCACATGCATAAATCTATATATGAAGTGCGTACGCTACTACATTTGCGAACGCATGTTGTCGTCCGTAACACAACTTCCATTAACATAAAGAGTAAAATACATGGGTGAGATGTACACTGTGCAGAATGGTGATTTATGTATGACAACTTTAATATTGTGCTCTGGAATAGTGTCTTGAAGAACGTGTGTTTTCCGAAAAAGTATTGCTATTTAATGATGTTCAGTAGTTCAGTCTGCAATTTTTCTTGTTCAAAATTACAGTAGAGGCAAGGAGTAAATTTGAAACGTTATTGGTTACAGTTGTCATTCGCTGAAAAGGGGCAAATAAATGCGATTGTCACTGTAATATCTAAGTGTTCAAGTTTAACCCATTTCGATAAAGTATTCGTCAAGTTCGCAAAAAAATAGAAAATGACAACTACAATGAGCGTGAAATAAGACATGTCAAACGATGTGATGAAATCAAATTGAAACGATTGAGACAGATCAATTTAACGATATTGAAAAGTTTCACATGATTTCAGCATGTTTAAATTGCTTTCTTTAAAGTGATATTGCCATTAATAGCATCAAGATCCAAACAATTGGCTCTTCGAAATCAAACAAAGAAATAGTGAATTCTATGAAACTTGAATTGAAGTAGTTTTCAAAATTTAACTATTCTCAATTACTAGATTATAGCTTTACTTCGATTTACACTGCCAATGGACTATCAAACACATTTATAAGATGGAAAGAAATTCAAGATCATTTCATTTTGTTACATCAATGATTCGTGATAACGTTACAAGAAGAAATACTGAAAAGTATTCTAAAAACGTGTTCTTTGATTCAAATGTCCTTTTGAATTCAATTTTTATTATTATCGTGAGATTGATGAAATTTCATCATACTTTAGAATGGTAAAAAATTTTTTAAGGAAATAAATGAAATTTATGTTTTCAAGTTGATTAATGAACCTATAGGCTATAGCACGACGACCAATTGTAACTGTAAAGGAATTATTTTTGCTTATAATTAATCAAACATTTTCAAAGCAAATAGAAACGAATTTAACATTGAAAGATTTAGCTGTTTATTGCAAAACATGAATTCTAATGCCCCACACTGTGCACCCTTGGAGACAAACGATTGTAGACATGATAATAGAAATATTGGTTCGAATGAACTAAGAATCGCGAATTGACATTTTCAATTTAGTAGTTTGTAAACTTATACGTTTTCAATACGATTTCTTCATTTGTTTTGTATATACAAATGAATAAATTCTATTAAAAACGGTAAAAATATGCAATAATTCTAATCTTGAAGTTAATGATAAAATCAAAAAAGAAATTATGTATTTTGTATAACTTTAAAAATCTACATAATATTGCCACGATTCAGCAGATATGGCGCGTGTAGATGCAATGAATTTTCACGTAAATATAGATAAATAAATAAATCGTAGTGTTGTTGATGTTATGGCCTCGACATTCAACTTGAGAATTGCACGATGCATTGAACAATTTATGAATGGCACAAGCAACTAATGAAATACCAGTGTAATGAAATATTTTATAAGCATGACACCCGCAAACTGTAGAAAAATAACCAAATACAAATATATTGTGTTTTGATAAATAAGTGGTTGAGTTGTTGTTCAAAAGAGAATGCTTTCACTTGAATGAAAAACCTTCATGGTAACGTTTGTTCAAAGCATGGAGAAAATGAGAGTGCTAATCAAAAGAAAAAATCCATTCACGTGTTCGCCTTCGTAAAAGTGCCTGAACTCTCATATATTCTTTGGAATTTTTTTGCTGAAAATAAGATTTCACAGCATTACACCCTTAACTCGGAAACTGTTTCAAGAAAAATATGAATACACTTGAAGCAAGCGTCTAGCAAATTTGCTAAGTGTATGAATTACGATTATAGCCGTTTATTTGAAATTATATTTTATTTGCATTTCGTTAGCGTTAAACACTTGTGCATACAATTTGTATTGCAATAGAGAAATGCATGAATTTATCAGGTAAATAAATGGTTGTTGTAGCTGCCCGCAGTTTTGCTAAAATATATATATATATGTGTGTGTGTAGTGTCTGCGGTGGTTCAAATTTCAACGGGGCCACTTTGCACACATCCTATTTATATTATAAATAGTCAAGCTATCTAGATGGATATGAAAATGATATGCCATAAGAGAAATATGGAAAAATGCATAATAAAAGTTGCAAACTCAAAATGGAAATGAAAACAAAAGAAAACACAATGTGGCGATGCTTTGCCACATTTCACAAATGTTTTTGGTGTATAAATATTATCGTTTCAGCTATATTATTGTAACATTTGTTATGCCAGTTAAATCTTGTTTAACATGCACATGCATTTTTGCCATTGCAACAATACAATCTGCACAATGGTGGATGTTGCCAATAAGATGGAAAAACGAATCAACATTTCACATTTCACATTTCGCCAGTATTATTATTGTCTCTAAATGTAAAGTGGTTTTCTGTTTGCTTCCACTTCATTTTGTGGTATCGCTCTTTTATTTACTCTTTTCCTCTGTTTTATTCATCAAATAAACAGAGAATATGGTGCACGTTTTCATCAGATGTGAAAGTTTATTTGATTGCATTTGTTATCTTTCATCAGTGACTGAAATGGATTTAATATGCAAGGACATCCGCATGCGTTTGCAGTGCATCAATCATAGAAAAAAAAAATCAAATACGCAAAGTATACCAATAAAATGAAAAACCAAAACGATTGACAATGAAAAAAAAAAAAAAAAAAAAAAAAACAGTTGAGCGAAGATTTTCTTGAGTTCCTGTTGTCATGTCACTAAACATGATTCATCTGTTTTTACGATCGTCAACTTTCGATTCGTTTCTTTTTTTTTATTTGTAAAGTTTTGATTCGTATCAATGTTATTCCAATTATTTCTATATATGTAACCAACTGTATAACCAAATATTCTGTGTTAATCCTTCACATTACAAAATATTTTTTTTTTTATTATGAAAATTTGACCGAAAGTCGTCATTCATAAACGATTTTAGAACTGACATTTTGCTTCTTGGCTTCAATGATAGGCAAATTCAATAACAATTTGCCTTTAAGCGGTTTTATAAATTGCTTTACTCCATGCGTGAGCCGAGTCAATTTATTTCCATCACACGAATTCTCGATTGCAAAGCAAGTTGCAAAGGGTTAAATATTGACTCAAGCCAAAGTACAATTAAACAACATCAATTCGTCTATGTTTGATCGGGAACAAATTGAAGCAAAATGTTTGCTTGTGATTCACGCATTTTCATTAAACTGTAAGCAATTTTATCTAACGTTAGCGGAACCGGAAGTATGCATCACATCGATGATTTCGCGTTCAATTGATTGGCAAACAATAAATTCTTATTGGAATTTTTGTGCAATGATAAAAAAAAGAATTTACCACTTCATTGGCTTAACGAATGGAGTGGTTGCCGCATCCCAATAGAATATTTCCATTCGAATGAGTTTAAATTTAATTTCGACGGAAAAGGAAAAAAATATGTAGAACACACATTTTTTTTTCGCAATGAAAATTGGTTAACGACATTTTGCGCGCGGGGCGATGGAAAGCAATATTTGATTATGATTTTTATTTTTATTTTTAAAATGGTCATAATTTTTTTAACGCGGGTTTTGATTTATGCATTCAAATAATATTTGAAAATGTGCTGCGATGCGGCCAATATTGTTTCGTACATTTGGTTTCCATTAGCTACCAATTTGTGTACAAATAATTTTTGTTGTGCAATTTTGTGTTTTTGCTTTATCTGCGATTTCATTTTCTCTTTCGGAGGGGCAACACTGAACCGAAAATAAAAAATAATAAAAAAGAAAACGTTGAATTAAATAACGAAAAAACATAGAATCTTCAAACAAAATGCAATAAAATAATACTTTTACGGGCACATTACTTGCGGCCGAAAATCTTATATTAGAACGTAGAAAATAATGTAATTTTGCTACCAATTTCCATTATAAATATTTTTTTATTACAAATTTTTTTTGTCTGCTTTCTGCTTCTCACACCTCGCACCAATGCTCTCTACCACAAATATTCACAAATGATACAAAATCCGCTCACAATTTTGACTGTGCGTGTTTGAAAGAGTGCTTGTTGTCATTGTGTGCACGCGATTTTTCAACACCCTTGATGCATTCGGTTCACTTGGTATTTTGCTGCTTCTATCGCATGGATAAAATAGCACATTCAAACGCACTCAACCATTGCAACATCTTCTTTCAACCGTCTCTCATTCTTTTCCTCATCCAGTTGAGTTTAGTTGATTGCTTCTTTTGACTACTATAAAGAAAAAATACACGAACGAAGTGATGTGCATACCATTTTTATTAGCCAAATATAAAAATTTGTGGATTTATTTCACGAATAAAATGTGAGCAATTCTCATTTTTCGTCCAAATGAAATTTATCATTGTGAACATTTTTCGGAAAACACAAAATAACAAATGGAAAATATTGCGTAATCATTCGATATACAGCCGGTCAAAGTGAGAAAATACAAGATCCATTTGGAAATATAAAAATACCATTTAAATAATAAATTCATTTTTTTATCGCTAATTTAAAACAAAATGGTTTTTTTTCGGCCGAATATTGAATTATTGAATCGGAAGTGAAATGCATTCACCTAAATAAATCTCTCGTTCATTTTAAATTTTCTGTAAAGTTTTCCATTTAAATTTTTAATCTTTTTAGAACTAATCCAGTATCAATTTCAGGCATGAGTTTACATTTAATTTGTGCAGTTTGAAAAACTGCTTTTTGTAATAGATTCATCTAATTATTTCATTGTTTGCCGCATGCTGTCAATACGATTCACGTGCCAATGACTTTCTGTAAAAAATACATCCATGTTTTTCATCAACGATTTTAAAATCGTCATTGATATATAAAACTACTAAATAGAGTTAGATTGAATATTTTGAAATGCCCGAAGAAAAAATACAAATTTCATTCAATGTGAAAATGAGAACATTATGATGTTACATTGAAAATTAAACGATTTACATGAAAATAAACATTGAATTAACAAACAATTGACACGTTTTTGAATAAATAACGCCTTTGTATATGTCAAATAGAGAAAATCAACAACAAAAATATTAACGGAACGTCAAAGAAAAACAATGATGGCAAACAAACAATGTTCAATTTTGACACCCTGTCAGAGAAAAAAGAATTTCTTATTTTATATTGGGTGAACGTAACGTTTGCCGATTTTGTTATTTCAGTGTATTAAAATCTGTGTAAGATAGAACGTTGACGGCTTATTACGCTTGCACGATTTTCAATCAGAGAGACGACACCATTATATTATCGGTGGTTTTGTATAAATTTTTAGATTTTGGCGTGTTATGAAAATCCGTTTCTTTCCTAAACTGAGTAATGTGATATTGATGTTTAAATGAACGACGTATTACAAACCACAAAGTGCAATCAAATTTATCACTTTTTCAGAGGCACTAAGCTACTTTGTGTTTGTTGACCAACGTTAGAAAAAAATGTTTTTTTCTGTGTTTATAAACTGGCTTAAAATGCGTCAAAAAGTGTGTTGCATCACATGCAAACAGACAACAACCCCAAATTCACACCAAATTCGTGGGATTGAATAGGAAACTAACAACATATTTTATTAGGTGCAAAGACATGAGATAACAATTGTTTATGTTTTAATTTATGACGATTAAACTTTGTATTGGATCGATTGATGTATTTTTCGCTCTAGTGATTGGAAAAAGGTGAAAACACGCACTTATACGTACCCTGTTGTCAATGTGCTGAAAACCAATGTTTGATACATTCCTTTTTTCAGTATGTTATACTACTTTTCACGGAACTAAAACACTTCTAACACCTACTGTGACAAGGAAATAAGGAAGTGTCCATTTGGTGTCACACAAGTTCCTTTCAATGTGAAATTGGTGCACTCGAGAAAGGTGCCGACAACATTGATACCTATCTCATGCATTCAACTTAATGATAAAACAATAAAAAACATAAATTTTGTGTGAAAATAAATAAAAATAGTATAAATTACATTTTGATCATTGACCAAACGAATTTCCAATGGATTCATTTGGTTTTTATACTTGTCAAGCTGTGCGCTTCTCTTTATAACATACACGCAAATAAAATTATTTATTTAAAAAAAAAATACCTATATATTTTCGATAGAGTTTTTAATGACTTTCTGAACCGTTGAAACAATTGTTGCTGTTATTTGTAACCGTTCATGTTTTCGAACAACGTTCACTCAAATATGAGAAAATTATTCGTTTTTAACAAACACAATTTTTATATTGTTGACTTTAATAACAAAAATATTAATCTGCTTCAATCCGACAACAGATTTCCAATAAATATGTTTGGCTTGTGCATAGCTTAGTATTTTACTTGTCAATGTTCTGAAAAAAAACTGGATTAAAAAAATGATAAATGGAAATCTATGTTCTTTTTTTTTCGTTCAATAAAACAAATGGAGTGCCCAAATAAAACAGCAATTATGCCCAAGGATAGTAAAATGAAATCTAGAAAGGTGCACATATGGTGGCATCAAATGCTGTCACCAAAAGTGAAACATTGTATAATTTGCATTTTTAATATTCCAAATATCCACACAAAAATGATTAAAATTGACACAAGCAAACGAGATACAAAAATCAAATGGAATAAACAATATGAGATCCACATGATACTATGTTTTCATAATCTACGGTATCTCTGCTATGAATACATCAATCGTTATGATTTTGTTCCAATCGTGCTGGATTTACCAAATGTGTAAACATTTAATGACGAAGAATTTTGATTAATATTTTCAGCACCGTTTAAGTTAAAATTTTTGTTGAATTTTTTTCATAAGACTCGCTATGTCAATGTTCTGAGTGATAATTGTAATAAAAAATTACTCGATATATTTTTCCCCAAATTATCACTAATATAAATGGATGAAAATAAGAAGAGCCAATATGAAAATGTAGAAAAAATGATATTTCAGTTCTTCATAATTACTTTACTTAACTTTTTTCCATGTAAAACCTTTTCAATGTGAATATTTTTTGTTTTGTAATGGTTGCTTCATCATTATGCAAATATGCAAAGGCACTATAATCAAACCTAATTTAAAGTTTTGTCGTACATCTTCAAAGCAAAAGTTGTAAAAACCGCCAATATGATTTGCGATGAATTGCAGCATTGGTTTTTAGTGCAATTCCAATTTAAAATATGGCAATGAAACTAACGCCACAATGAAAAGAGATAATAAAATTTTACGATTATGCGTTTTGTGCGTGTGGGTCAGGCTTATTCTCTGTTCGTTTATTAATCAACCGTTATTTGCTATTCATTTCGCTGATGTAAATGCAAAAAAAAAGTGTTCACAAAATTCTCTAGTATTTTTTTCGCAAGTTGTAAAATTTTACGATAATGGCACATTGCAATGAAAATAGACGAAATGGAACGACGAACATGAAATAATTCCATTGTCACTATTGGAAAATGCAAATTCACAATATTTACGGCTCCATCAATGAGCTCTATGAAAAAGCCTAGAAAAATTGTCACGCATTAAAATGAATACAAAATTGCAATTTTAATTTCCATTTGCGAAACACTTTCAAAGTAAACAAAGCGACAGTGAAACCGCAAGAAATCCGTTTTTTTTTTGTTCCTATTTGGGTTGGAACATTTGTTCATGAAAATTATGCAAATTTTCATTGACAAAATATGTTTGCCATGAACATCACGTGGTAACAGATGCCACCAGCAAGCATTCGATGAGGCTCGTTTTTATTGTTATTACAATGAAACTGTTTCATTAGGGTTATACTTTTCATACAACTTCCCTTAGCTATTGAGTAGTATTACAATGTGAGTGATTGGTATATCGAACTTATTTTGTATATATAATAATATTCCGCCTTTAAAAATTCCCTCAAAATGGAACAATATCAATACGTCTATCATGTTTACCTGTAGATGTTTGATAGTTTTTGAATTCTCATTTATCTTCATATATCTGTCGATTATGATTCAAAGTTGCTACTGTAACTCATGCGGTGAAACATTTTTCATACGTTATTGAGAGTCAATTTCTTTCATGATAAACCAATCGACGAACAATAATATTTTATGACAATTGAAGAATTCCAAACGGCCATAAAGAAAAAGAACATTTATTCTTGTTATTTCTTGAATAAAGATCAACTTTCACTCACATCATTAGGGAATATATTCAATTTCACTTTGTTTGAAGACATTAGTTCGTTTAGTTCAATTTGTGCCAGATCGACTGAATCAGACAAGAAATATTAATTTAAAAGAGTGACTCTTACAATTCGAAGGCAGTTTTTATTTAAATAAGAAAAATGATTCAACCAATAAACCTGTTGAGTTGAATTTTTCTTTTTTACTTATTGCTCTATCATTTTTATAATGTAAATAATAAATAAACAAGAGAAAAAAAAATTATAGCCTGATTTCTACGTAGCTTCAACAAATATCAAAATTAAATATCTGAACCATAAGAATGAGGTGAAAATATATATTAGTTATTACAGTTTTTCTTTCCTCTCAACTATTAAAGTCTTACGAATAAGGCTAAACGAGGCATTTTTCTCGACAATTCAGCTACTGAATTTCGAATCAAATTTCATCTTGGTTTGTTCAAATTTCATCTTATTACCATCAATCGAGATGCCTGAAAATGCAGTTTTTAGTTTTATCTTTTTGATTGATCGATTTTAAACCGTAGCTATTGCACTACTCTTTAATCAAGCAAACTCTATTTATCGCTCACTCAGTGTCTCTAATAAATGCAAGCACCACGATTATCAAAAACGATTTTGATTAATTGAACGAGATAAAATTTTCGAATGATATTCTGAGCTACTTGAATTTGTTTATATCAACGAAACGAATGATAATATAAATTTTCAGTGAAATATTACCAAAGCCGATATAATAAAACCAGTTCAATTTCCAAATTAATTGGAACATATGATACATGATTGCTCTCGGTTTTACTACACAAATACCAACAACTGTGAACCATATTCAAATGAAATTGTTCATCATAGGAAATACAGTAGCTCGTATGATACATGAATAAAATTGGTAAACATTTTGAGAATGCTGACACAAAACCACAATCGAGGGTTTCAATCAATATGAATAGGTTTACCGCTGTTACGTTGCATTCAATCAAAAACGTACAATCAACATAAGAATCTATGAACAAGCGCAATACAAGAAAAAACATGTATTGTGGAGATGAATATCTATCTATATGTATATAGAAGAATTATTTTTGAAAATGGCGCGCGAATTCTTTTTCTTCTTCTGAGTGGAGGAATATATACGAATAAATTAGAAAAAACAATCTAAATACAAAAATAAAACAAAAGATCGTAATATAAATCAGGCTGTGATTTGTTATTGTTCGTTTTCCACCTCATTCTTATCGTGATTTTCGAATGAAAATCGCACGAATAATTCTAAAGAAGAAAATTATCAGGAACATTTTTTTCTCATGTGTACGAATTCTCATACATTTTCAATGGTATACTGTACAAGTTTTCCTATTAGATGAATCTATTCAATTTATTTTGCGTATTTTTTTTTTTTATTTTATTATCTGATGTAAGTATTCACTTCCTCATTATTCAAATACATTGTTTGTTTCAAAATGAGAAGGGTTAAATGAATCTTGTGTTTTGAGAGTAGAATGTGGGAGATGGACCGAAAATAAATTGAGAAAAGGATGATTTTTGTCACCAAAATGTATTCAGTTCAAATTGTAATCGTGCTTACATATGTTACATATGAGTGATTTTGTTTTGAAATTAATGAATGTTTTACCATTTCGCGCTATTGATAAATAGAATGTGTGAATTATTCTGCTTATTTATCTGGATTCATTACATGGATTAAGGCGTGTAATATGGTTAATGTATGTAGAAAGAAAGAATAAATGGATGGCGCCCTAATTGATCATTCACATTCACTTGACACCTGATTCGATCCCTCATCAAAAGATATTATTGATAATCCTCAGAATGCTTTATTCTTTGCGAAACATTTCAATTAACTTAATACGTCGCGTTTCATTTTATATTTTTTTTTTTTTTTTTAAATTCCAACTGTGTGAGTCATTGTCTCATTATTTGAGCTCTGTGTGCGACATGGCGATGAAATAAGGTGCACGTAGTGTCTACTACGCGCCAGATGTGCTCTCGGTAGTACAAAAATGTGTTATCAGTGGTACAAACGGACGCGTAGTAGACACTACGTGCACTTATTTCATCGCTATGTTGTGCGATGAGTTTTTTTTAAATCGACTCAAACGAATCCACATGAAATTGAATTTCACAATAGTTTGGTTTTAATTATTATTTTCAATAGGAATAATCCTGTGTTTTACTCTGGCTTTCATGTTAAAATTGATTCGATCACCATGTGAATATTAAAATGAATTTATTGAATTTAAAACGAGTCAAAACAGCAGAGAAAAAAAATTTGCCATCAGTTCTATTACTCGCTTATGTTCGTACCAATTTTGCTTAACCAAGATTAGTGGTAGTTTAAAAATATAGAAGAGAAACACAATGTTTACTATACACTGTGCGCTGTCCAGTTTTAAAATAGAACTCACATCATCCAGTTCACCACATATAGAGGGATTTAGAAATATATCCCCGATTCACAGTGAATTATAATGTGTCATCTATTGAAATTGACCACCTGCCAACCGCTTCATACAGGCGCAAAAATATCGCGCGGACAATGCAATGGTTTTAAGCGGTCATTGAATTGCATGGTCTTACGAATGGTCAGATGCTAATCCGTAAAATATTGAAAGTTGAAACTTATTAACATGTTGATATTGCCATCGCATCTATTTTGTTATTAACTGTTCGTGTATGGTTTATTTGTTTGTTTCCGGTTAAAACATTTTTTCTCTTCTCTTTCTCTCTCTTTCTCGCTCTCGGTTGTGGTCAACATCGAGAAACTCAATAAATTTCCCATTGAAATATCGTTTGT
The DNA here is from genome assembly GCA_029041755.1 of Resseliella maxima. NCBI lineage: Eukaryota > Metazoa > Arthropoda > Insecta > Diptera > Cecidomyiidae > Resseliella > Resseliella maxima. The sequence goes on from JAQOWM010000491.1 coordinate 205,502, forward strand.
GTATAATTTGTGTCGCCATTCGCTGTCCAAATTTGTGGTGTATTTTCCATTTGGACGAATATTTATGTTTGCTATACTAATGATGACAGCAGTGTCGATGAGATTGTAGTTCTCCATTCCATACAATGTAAACAAACTGACTCACTTGGACTCTCATATATGGACCAATAAATTAAAACAATGAAGTGTTGTGCATCACCTTTTCTATTGGGCACCATGCATTCGAAAGTATGGATTTTCCACACTCAATGTCCTCGCTAAGGTTGTTGTTGTTGTTGTTGTTGTTGTTGTGTGTTTTTATCTCGATTTTATAATAAAATATGGCAGTAAATTGTTGGCCAACGGAATACAACTTGTCAATGTTTTCCTGAATTCAAAATTTGTTGTTGCATTGCTTCATGCGTATAACCGCCAACAACATTTTGCATATAATTTATTACAGTTCAAACCATAAAACATAAACTTGGTGATTTTAATACGTTCAAAGTGTGAATTTCCAAACGAATGTCGATAAAATTTGTATTAGAATATTGGATTCTATGCGAAGTAGAATTGGCTTTCGTTTAAAATGTGTGACACATTGAATTAACGCTTTAACCATTTTTCCAATGGATTTGTTTGCTCAGATTTCGGTATGTAAATTTTTCTCGTGATTTTAGCCCATCACATTTGGATTTATTTTTTAACAAACAACTGCGCTATCCTTTGTTTTTGGTTGGGATTGGAGCGAAACGCAATGGTTTAACTGTACATAAATCTCGAGCATATTTTGTAAAATGTAGTAAATCAATTTTGAAATTGACCAAACATTGACATTTAAATGCTGTCATTGTGGTTATTTCCCGTTATTTATTTGCATTATTGGTAATTTTACCCATTTTGCTACACTGTTGACCATTTTCATAGTGAATAAGGGTTTTTGATTCGATTTGCCAAATGGATATTAATACTTTTACGGACATATATGTACGCGCGAAAGTGTTTATATGTTGATTTTCGGTAAAATTAAATTCACTTATAATTAAAAACCAAAATTGTCCTTTGCTTTTCGTTATCCGTGACATGAACTAATCGTTTTATATAGATTTTTGCAATTTTATCATATTTTTTCGGTCATTTTTTTCATTTTCTGGACGAATTTGTAATTAAATCTAATGGAATTTACAATTTAACCAAAAATCATTGGCTTTGATATGTTTAACTTTCTGTTTTTATGTTCCAGCAGGATCAGCCTGTGGTTCATTAAAACATGCAATGGATTGAGGTTCACTAACCGTAATTTTTATAATGAAATCACAAATAGATAGCTGAACTGGTTTCTGATGAGCAAGATATAAACACAATATATTCAATCAAATTAATTTAAAAATGTAAAAAAATCAATGGAATTCAGTTAAATATTACGCAAAAGTAAATTGATTTTGTTGTATGCCATTGTTCCCGAGTGTGATAACTGATTTTTAAATTCTATAATGTGTAATCCTTTGCAAATCTGGTTAATTTCATGGGCATAAAATAAGTCGTATTTTGAGTAAAAATACCAACTCGATACTTTTTGTTCACCAAATATTCACCTCAGTATGTAAGCTCAACTCATTTTGCTCACACCATTTATTCATAATTTAATTGAAAATCCATTTAATTGCGATGCATGTGTACGCGTCGCAATCGCATCAACAAAATACCTCAAGATATTGTTTTTATCGTTGTCACCGCTGTTGCCATTATCCATTCATTCATTCACCCTTTGATTTCTACATATCCTTAATTAAGTTTTTACGTAATGTGAGGCGGAAAATGGCCATTCACAAGTTTAGCGCGTACAACAGCCTCGTCATCACCATAAATTACTCATCCATGTCTTGAGGCAATCACCTATAAATGATTTATTGTGCATCGCAAGTTACTGTCCAACGTCCATCTGTGATAATAATTTATACACATACATACATACGGTTCCAATTACTTATATTGCCGCAACAATAACCACACTTACACATATATGCATGCATTAATGCTCCTGATATAAGGTAAAGTAATTAAGTACGGACGAAACGCATTTCGATATTATATTTTGGTTTGCTCATTAAAATTTATATAGATCACATATGTAATGAAATGAAAACGCTCATAACACAATGCAAACAGATGCGTTTTATGCTATGCAAATGAATTGAATTGGAAAATCCAAGTAACTTTGTCACTCCTTCCATTTTGAATCCATTCTTTTTTTTTTTTTTTTTTTTTTTTTGATAAAATGAAAAATTAAAATCTATCTTAACCGCTATCATTGAAACTATACGAAGTTCAATTCATTGCTTTTTCTGATAATGAACTTTTCATATCATCATTTCATTCATCTGAGCAGTTAAATTCATCAGGAATGCATATCAAATTAAAAAAGGAGAACAAATGGTTTCAAAAGTGCATGTCAAACAAATGCAAGTAAATTTGCTTAAATGCATACCATTTCAATGCTTTTATTTCTCCAAGGCCTTGAAGTTTGAAACCAAAGCTACATACATAGCTGTACTAGTCAAGTTGTTGCCCGATAGCCCAAAGATTCCACTCAATGGCAAATACAAAATGATTTTCAAATTGCTGATTCTTGAAGTGAATCGATTGTTGAAATGCATTGTATGAGTGTCAGTGAATGTTCAAAGTGTCATCAAAATTTATTTCACCATGATTAATGAACATTTGGATCGTCAATATTTAAGTGCATTCCATCGTTGTTTCCAAGTCTATGCACATTTACCTCATGCATCTTGTCTTTATACATTTCCCTCAGAATGCACTGAAAATCCACTTGAAAAGACCGAAATACAATCAAATGTAAAATAAATTAACAATTCTCCAGTGGTTTTCATTACACAAACAACTTGCAGATAACAGATAAATGAGAATTTTGACTACAACCAAATAGATATATTTGTTTATACAATTTGTGGCATGCATTTTGTGCAAGTGCAATATAAGTAAGTGCTGCGCATACTGATGTTACAAAACATTTTTCTGGGGGAATGTTTATTTTGTGGGAAAGATGCACATTTCAATTTCTATGACCATTTTGAAATGAACACAACAACAATTTCAATAACACATAGGACATTTCCGAAATAACCGGCTCTATGCAATCCTCTAACAAACATCGAAACGTACAATGTTAATTTCATTGCACCTTTCAGGCACACATTTAATCCAATTTTATGGTGACAGCTATAAGTTCTTGAGACTTTATTAGAATCGAGAGCTTCGAATGCTTGCACTTTCACATAATTTGTATCATCGCATTTGCTTGTTTGATTGGATCAACACAAAAAGAATTCGCAAATTCGAATTGAAAATTGCATTGCAATCGAATTGAATTCACTGAATTAATGAAACATTTTCGAATATAAAAAATCTTCTTTGATTGAAATTGTTTTATTTTAAGATGAGTTTTTTCCAGCTTGCTTTGATATACTGCAGAATATTTCAAAATATTTTCTTTATTTTACTTTGATGAAAAATATGCTTGAAAATATTTATTCAAAAAGACACTAATAATTTTCAAAAATCTTATTCTTGATTCTAACTTCTCTCATGTTAATTCATCTTGTATCATCAATCAATAAAAGCACCTGCTACAATTTTGTATTTATATATTTTGCTTTCATACGTGCTTGAAAATTTACGTATTCATCTGGCAACAATTGAAGAAAGTATAAAATCTCTTAAAAATTTTGATTAAATTCGGAAAAAAAGTGATAACCAACAAACGTCTCAATTTCCAATATATAATTTCAAACTCAATTTGCGAACATATTTTCTGTTCCAATTGAAACTTCAAGCAAATTCATTTTCCAAAGTACATTGCTCACAGAGTATTACTGTGATAATGCATTGAAATGGATAACATTGAATGAGAATTTATGAATTCTTCAAAACGAATTTTAGTTTGGACCAACCAAGTAATCCATATGCAATTGATAAGTCGACAACGCCAGACATGTTATGAATAAATTTTTGGCGACAGACGATCGAAAGATTGATACGGTATTTATGAGTGCATGGCAACACGTAGCGTCAAACAAATGAAATTGCTTGTAAAAAAAAAATGGGAAAATATTTGTCTATTTGTTGAATATTGATTTGAAAGTGTGCACTCAAAGAGAAAGAAATAAAAAAAAAATTGAAATTCCAAAAATGAACAAAAGGCAATGTAGTTTCCATAGAAACTCATCAATAACTCATTGAAATTGCGTTTGTTTTATATGAGACCAAATGAAAATTCAATCGAGACTAAACGCAAATCAGCTAAATGATGATTATGATTTGGTTGCAAAATTGTTTTGGGGAGACACAAAAGGGATGGATCGAAATGTTCATTTCCAAATAAAGAATGGTTCAATCAACCTTTTTTTTTTCGTTGCTTGACAGTAAAGATAATGCCCATTTTTATTCTTTTAACATCGCATGTTTTTTTCCTTCCATACGCCGTTTCATCGTTGCGCTTTTCATATTTTCATTTGCTTGAAGCAAAGAATGTTTTCAATTCATATGGAAAATTTCGTTGAATTCCGGTTAAATGACCGAAGCAGTACATTGAAATTAAATATGTCACAAACAATATTCGGTTGATATGTTCAGGGAATGAACGGCTACATGATTTTTATGCAATGCGAATACGGAATTCTTTTAAATACGAAACGATGGCCAAACGTAAAAGTGGTAATTTAATGACATGTCGTGGTTTAATTCAAATGTGGCCCGAGTCAAGTCTCTTGTTGTCAATTTGAATTTTACACCTCTCTTCATTCCTCTTTTGTTTGTTTCTGCCGTAGCAATTTTGAATTGAATTTTTTTTCATCATATCACACGAAGCAATGGTTGTCAATGCGATACACCTAAAGTGGGAAACAGTGGAAGTGGCAAATGTTTCGGGCGAATATATACAACGAAAAAAACAACGAAATTACGTAAAATTGAATATTCGCGACCAAAAAGAATATAACGCAAATATATGCCGGTTCGCCGTAGCAATGGCACCCTCCATTCTAGCGCATTCATAAATGATTAAAGCCATTGAGTCTGGCGTCGATCGTCGGTATCAAATAGTTGGTCACTATACTCATTCCATCGATTTATCACAATACAATATATACATATATTTGTCATTTTTGCATGCTAAATGGACTATTCTCGGTTTTTTTTTTCTGCTGCTCAGTCATAGCAGACAAAATGCACCTAAAATACCAAAAGACATAAAACCGTTTCGCTTTGTAATTTGACTTTTAGCAGTGATCTCAAAAGAATGAATGCCGAACAGTTTTTGCACATTTTATGACATTTTCTATAGATGCAGAAGAAAAAAAAAAAACACAAGAGAAAGAAAGAAAACGATTATATAGTCAAATTGAATGCGTCGACTTTTCCTAGAAATTTGAAAGCATTTTAAACGATTCATTCGGTTTTCATTGAGCGTACACACGTCGTTCCATGTACATTGTACATACTTTGAAAAATGTGTGTGTGCATCGCATGCAAATGAATTTAATCGTTTTTTCAATTTAGCTAAATATTTTAATTACATTAAAGAGAGACATCGTTCCAGTTGGTTAACACATAAAATATATACAAACGTAAAAAAAGCGAGAACCTTTTCTGTCAATTTTGTTTTGGTTTGTTGTGTGTTAAAATGACGTGAAGGATTTTATGGAAATTTAATGTAATCCTTTGTAAAATGATGTTTTCTATACAATTTTTGTACGATTGCATTCAAAAAACCATTACGTCGCAATGAAAAAAAGTTCTTGTATGTGTGTGTGTGTGTGGTGTGTGTGTGTGTGTGTGTGTGTGTGTGTAACTATTTTGTCAAACAAAACTTGATGTGTATGCGAATGTTTAAATTGAAGAACTCAAACTCTATTTCGAGAAAAGAGAAGTGCAAATGAATGGAAAAAAAATGGTGAAAGTGTAAAAAGATTCAGGAAGCTTGGTTACCCGATATTTCGCATTTTATTGGGATGCCACCATTGTTATTATCATCAATGTGTCTCATCTTCGTCAAAATGTCCAGAAAATGACCAACGAAAAAATAAATAAAATGCATTGGTTGATGTTATCGTTTTATGGTGACCAGACGGAAAATTCAAAGTCATTTCTTTATTTTTTGCTATTCAAAATGTGAGTCTGTTTATTTTATTGTATATTAAAGTTTTGTTTACGGTCATGGGCCATGGGTTTCTGTTTGGCATTTTGGCTATGATTTCGAGATGGCTGTCGAACCAATTGTAGAGAAAAACCAAAAAAAAAAAAAAAAAAAAAAAATTACACAATCTGTTGCCATAATTTAAGCAAATAATAATATGAATGGCAATGAAGATAAAAATTAGCTTATTTTTAATGCAGCTACTTTCCCAGTTTGAGCCATTTTACCATTCGCTTCAGCAATCTCATTCAACATAAATTGCTAGATTATATTCTATGCACAACGCTCCAAACCAATGCCGGCAAATGTTCCAATGCAAAAATGAAAACAGAAAAAAATGAAATCCTTTCGCATTTCATATTTAAGAGCAAAAATACTTTGTCAATGGGATTGAATAATACAGTACCAAATTATACAAGCGAATACATTCGGTTAGCAATTATACTTTGTAACGGTTCGGTTGGCTTACAAAATACCTGCAGGACAATTTGAGATTGAGATTGTCGAACCGGCGCATGTAAAACCAGAAGTTATTTTAAATGCACGACTTCACGACGAATTTGCCGACGGTTTATGAACGGAACCACAACAATGTTGCCCTTAAAAAGAGCTAGTTTTCAAATTCATCGCGCTTTCGAAAATCACTGCAAAAATGAAAACACGGCAAATTCACAAGCCAGCTCTCAATTTCTCAACTTAATGAATGCTTATTTTACATGCATTCTTGAAATAAACATTACAAACATATTCCTATATGCTTTTTTGCAGTATTTGAATAAAAATAATAATTAACACAATATGTCGCGCATAAACTTCATTTCACCCCACTACTTTCCTAATATTTGTTTGAAAATTTATTTATTTCACATATCATTGATAAATAATTATGCTTGTTGAGTACATGTAAAAAATTCCAATAAAAATCTCCTAAAATCTTCTCTAAAAAAAATTTCAAGCGCATTAATTCTGTTTTTGGTTTTAATTTCTAAATTATTAAGTTGAAGACTATTCGTTTTTTTATTATATTCTCTAAAAAGATATCATTTAATGCTATCACAAGTGAGACATTTGCAATAATTGAATTCATTGATAATACATTATTGTATTGAGCATATTCCCACAAAAAACTACGATGCAGCACTACGGTGAAGGAAGAAATCCCATTTAAGCACTCAAATTTATTGGATTGAGTTCCTTCGTTTTGTAAATTATTCGGAATAAAAATGGAAAAACATTTGTTAGAACGTTCTAGATTAATTATATCTCATTTTTCATGCATTTCATGATAACAAGGTGTGTCAATTGGAGCAGCATTTCCGAACAAATTGCAGTAGCATAAATGTGAACATTAGCGTGCACATTTTCTAAATCAATACATTGATTGAAGAGACAAATCCAATTACTCCATTAGTTGCGTCAATTCACCACATTCATTGCATTAATAAACTCGAAGTTCATCCTTTAATTAATGAAAAGAAAAAGCCCCCGATGTGCGTTGCAATCGTCTCCATGTTGCAACAACTTGATATGTATTTCGTCAAAACGATCATGCCTTTGTCGACAGATAATAATTTATGAGCATATCATTCGGGATAAATGTGCATGTTTCACCTGTTAAATATACCATATCGAAATCGTGACTTAATTACAATCTTTTTTGCACAATGGTATGGGCATGTGGATTGCAATTCGTTTATTGTGTGTAAAATGAATGCATTTTGTATTTAATCAGTTTAAGTGCGTGCACTTGAAATTCCTATGTAGCACACATAGATGCATACCATCGACGGATTTTAAAATTTCAAATTACGCTTAAGTGCACGTATGCATAAAGCGACTTTTAAATGAATTAGCTCACCAAAAACGAATTCAACTAGCGAAGAGAGAAAGAGTGAGAGAGAGAGAGAGAGAAAACGTCATCACTTTCAATCCATTTGAAAATTATTCAATTTTCATTGAGCATTTACAAACGCTTTGCAGAAAAAATCATCACGTGGAAAAATGCATCGTCATTAAATGCACGCTTCACGAAATCTACCGGGTTTCTTTCTCTCTACGTGTCTGTCTCTCTTTCTTTCTCTCACTTAATGGTTGGTAGGATGAATGAAGCAGACGAAGAATGATATAAAAGCAGTGGAAAAGATGAAAAATGCACTCAACTCTTATCGTACGGAAGTTTTAAATAGAAATGAAGTGAATCTGATGTCAATGTGGCAATAAACCACTTTATAATAGCATTTCATTCAATTAATAGCATTATTACCGCCAGTGAATAGATTGCCATTTCGAAAGAATTCAAAAATATTTTTTTACGATTACATTTTCAATTGCATTAGCACTTAAATTGAATCATTGCTTCAGGACGCATCTTAATGGAATATTTTTTTATTACAGATTTTTGCCAAAAAATAAAAATTTTGACTAAATAACTAAAATTGCAATAGAGACATGTATCTGTTTACGGTCTGATTACGATTTTTACTGTTGCGTAAAAAGTTGATTGGGAAAATGTTTTAACACGTTAACTGAAAATTGTTATAGACTTGATATAGATTATGTAATATAGAAGACTTATGAATGAATATATCAAACCATTCGATATGCCATGTTCCAGATAAAAATATCTTTTGTTAACTGTACAATTATTTGAGGTAAAATCGAAAAAAAATATTTTACTTCAACACAATTCGAATGTTTTTTTTTTTCTCAGCTTTAAGTAGCATTTAAAGTGAGGGCAAAGATTAATTTATGGTTTCCATTCAATAGCATTGAAAGGTCAAAATAATATTTATTTCTCTGAACAAACACAAAAGCAACCCTTTTTTTTCTCTCAAAAAATTGAAAAAAAAAAAAAAAAAAAAATTAATAAATAAAACAAATTCATTTGTTACGCTACAATTTCTCTTTGAGATTGGTATAAAATAAAAAAAAAAGAATGTAAAGATTGAATAGGATTTATTTATTGCGATAATAACACCAAAGCTAACACTTGAAAAATGTATGTGGTGACAATAGTGTCAGTAGTTATTTTAAAAACCATATGGTTCATTTTTTAAAGCCTTTTACATTTTACCTAGTTTCGAAAATGCAATGAATTTTTCATCAATTTTTCACCACATCCAATTGTTTAAAGTCTTTACAATCCCCTAAGTTAGGTCGATAAATGGAAGTTATCATTTCATTGAACATTTTAAATTCGTTGTTGAAGTGGTTCCACTATTGATATCGGTTTAAACTGGCTTAACGCTTAACTATAAATCTTATAAATCGATCGAATTTCAAAAAAAATTTGTAGAAGTTATCCAGTGTAAAAAAATTAATCGAATGTATTAAATTTTCCTTGCCAATTATAAAAAATTCATCGGTTGAAAGTTTTACCATCAAGAGGGTCATCCTGATGACAAAAATGAACAGCATTTCGCTGAAATGAAATGAATTGAAAATGTAATGAAAGTCAAAAAACAAAATGCGACAGATGACGCGATTAAATACATTGGATACAATTTTTTTCCTTCCGAAACAATTGTTGACAACAAAAAGGCAAATCTGATTTGTAAAAAGGGTGAAAGAGATTGACATATTTGTTTACTCACTTGCCCGAATTTATTCAAATAATTTCAGTTCGTATTGATTTTATACCATTAAAATGGTAACAGTTGAATGCATCAACGCATTCAAAGCGCAGATTGAATTTCAAAATCCAATTGATTAATTTAAATAAATTTAGGCAGTTGAAATGGCAAATGCAAAGTGTTTTCGTTTTTGTGCTCGATTTTTTTTTCCAATAAACTCTTTAGTGGTTTTTAGGTTTGGATTTAGCGATTTAAACACCTCGTCACAAAAGTCAGCAGAGCGAATATGCCATTTCGAATGTTATTTGAATAATAACAATAAAAACACTTGTTCACAAGGCTAAACATATTTGTGATCAACCAAGTGGTTCATGTGCAATGTCTAGTATGAGATTCGGTAATTTTTTTTAATCGCCTCTAATGGATGTTTTTCAATTTGACATTTTTTGCCGCTTTTGCAACGGGTTGTTTCGTTGTTTTTGAATTCACATTTAAATTGAACCATTTTTTTTTTCAACTCTGTTTCAATTGAATTTATTTTCTTTTCAAATTTATGTTACAAACACATTAAGGAATCAAATATAGCATACATTCGAATTAGGGATAGATAAAGAGCTCGGTATAAAATTTTATTTTATTTCATTGTATCGAGTATGTTTCATTCTTTGTTAAATGCAAACAAATGCATCGCAAGTAAACAACTTGAATAGATTTTTCTCAATGATATATTTGTATTAAAGTTCTACAAATTTTATTGCTATTTCAATTCCAAGCGAATGAGTGAATTTTTATTTTACGCGCCTCTGAAATTTAGATAATTTAGTTTTATGACATTTTTACTGCATAATTCTTGTGATTTTCAAATGATAAAAACAATAAAATTATGACTTTTGAATTTAAATTGCCCCAGTTAAAATGTAGTTATCATTTTAGTCTTATCATTTAAATGTGTGTATATATTTTAGCTGTGAATTGTGTTCCCGCGGCACAATTTAAGGAAATTTCTTTAAATTGAATGTTATGCGTAATAATAAATAAAAAAAAAAAGAAAGACTGTACTCAAATTGCAGGAAGTGTGTTTCAATTTTCTTTTTGTTTTTGTTGAATTTCTTTCGCCTGTGAATACTATCCATATGTGAATCATTTGTGCTACAACGTTTGTTGTGTGGAATTGCGTAATTGTCATGTAACTTTATTTCACAGATTTAATTCCAATTGCTATGTCGCAAAGTCCATTGAACAATAGAGACCCAAAATTGACAAATTAAACTTTACACACAATAATAATAGTGGTTTTAATTTTGAGAAATGATGTTCAGCAAATGATCCGTATTACATGTGATATGAGAGTATCAATGCGCTTCGACACGGATATGGTTGACTGGCAAGAAACCAAAAAACCACATTAAAAATTATAATTATGTGCGTTGGTACACAAGTCATATAATTAGAAAAGGGCCTGGTAAGCATAAACAAAACGGCGCCTGATGGCAAAAACAACAACAACAGTAACTTGAATGTTGTTTGTGTGTGGCGACGGCGACTTATGATAAATGATGATGATTGTTGTGCATTCGCAGAAATGTCAATGGCTAGTGATTCCACGGTATTGTTTGTAATTAATAGTTAATGCGATGGAAAGTGACACGAGAAGAGCAGCCACGCGTTCATATTGATGGTTGCTCTAGTCCTTCAACGGAAGTACTGTTCAGAGCGTTGATTGCGACACGTGCTTTTCGAATCGATTCAAAAATTACCGGTGTCGATTTTTTTTTTCTTTTTTTTGAAAAATGCCGTTCGATGTATTCACCGTTAAACTATCAATGAATAAAACAAACGGTTTCTGTGAAGTATTTAAGTGAATTATGCATCATTTGATTTGGATTATTTTGTTATCGTGCGCCATATGATATTTAAAAAATGAAAGTTGCACCCATTACATCAAAATCGTATGTTATAATTTCATCACTTGTATAAATTGACAAGTTTGAGATTGCGTAACAATGTATTCAGATGTTTTCATCATTTTTTTTCTTTGTTTCAAATGTCACCAAATATGGCCATAATATATCCAATGATTTGTTACAAATCACCATCAACCTGTCACATATTTTGCCTAACTGACTGACATTCATATCAATCCTTGACAATATCAATGCAAAACGACAAAAAGAAGAGCCGAATCAAAATTAAATCATCATCATCTGTTCAAATCGAATGCAATTTGGTGTGTAAAACACACATTTTTCATAACGATGAAATGGAAAAAGTCATGAATTCAATTTTTCGTTCAACAAACCGAGAATGGGATGTATGAAAAAAGGACAGTTACAGTTGTCCCCTATTTTCATTTCTCGTGATTGCTAAATACGTAATATACAACTGAAGAATCTATTGGAAAAGGTACCGCTTTTGTGTTCCCGACACGGCAATGTAAATGTACCCATACTTACAGTAGCATTGTTTCGATGTATTTAATAATAATAATTCGGTGAAAGACAAGATGGGCCACTGCATACAAATAGCTTCGACATTAGCTTGTTTGGTTCATTTAGGCATTGAATTCAATAACATTTTTAATCGTAGCGAAACGATGTTCGGCACAAGAATAAGAGACGCGAGAGAGGGAGAGAAAAAAAATTGAATATATACACAAATAATAGCAATAAACATGAAAACCATGAAGCTATTTAGTGAATTGATGAGCACATGATGGATTTAGCCATGTGGAAAAAATCCACAATAAGCTAATTGCGATGTATACATATATATGGAGTAAGACAGACTTCACTTGAGCGCCGCCGATACCAAGTCAGAAAAAAACCAACTCAAGGATAATAATGATGGTTAAATTACACCTACTGCCAAAAAATGCTGGCATACTCGAGATGATACCAGCAATTAGCTCTTTTTCAATGCACACAGAAATGCTATTAATTTTGTTAGTTGTCGCGACACAGTCTTCGGTTGCAAGGAAGATACTGTCTGCACAAAAACGGAAAATACCATTTGCTAAAGGTATTTAGTCTAAAAAATTTTGTGAAAACGTCTTCAAGCATCGATGAAATCTATTGGGACTTAAATGCTTCAATGATTCATTTAGTCATTACGGAGAACCGAGCGAATGATTTCGATTATATTCACTCATTTAAATTTTATTCAAACGGTTTTGGCTATAATTTTGATTGGGTCGTTTTAACAAACCATTTAATGAAAGATGATTCGAAAAGGAGAAATAGAAATATTGTAGCAAAAATATTGTCCAAAAATGGACAAATCAAGCCAATCGAAACATTGTGTCAATGCAATTCATCAGATTTCATCCTCATCAAAATTCAATTGTTATGCATAAAATTATGATTGCTCGTCACAAGACTGCGTACGAAATGTTCAGTTTTATTTTACTTTTCACAAGCTATTCATTTTTGAAGTTTCAATTTTCAAGAATGTCACGTGTCCATTGTATGCATATATATTTTGCAATTGTTATGAATGAGTGTCGTTGAATATTGTCATGAAAAGATGGATTATATTGCAATCGAATACATTTCAAGTATTGGACTTGATGATGAACTGTGTAACACTTGAAATCAATTCTATAGAATAATCAAGTTGACAAAAGGAAAAATCAACTTTTAAGTAAAATTTCAATAAATGACAAAATGGTCACACAACTAACTTAGATCGATCAATGATTTTTGTCATACGTTTTATTGTTGAACATTGCGCAAGTGATTCATTGCCGGAAGCACTTTTCATATCGTGTGAATTGATTTGACGTTCCAATCATGAAGTTGAAATTCAATAGATCAATACTCAACTTTTTCAAATATTTCTTGCGTGAGGATAATAAAAATATTTGTATCAAAGCATTCAAGTAGCTAGCTGCTTTAGTAGCTTCATATTTTTTCAATTTGAAATTATATTGAGAACAATTTAGAGAAATTTCTAATGAAGAAATAATGCACTGAAGAAAATAAATGAACTGTAAGATAATGGTTACAAATGAATGGGCATTAAAATGGCAAAAAAGCATATCAAAATCCTTATGTCACGTATTTTATGCAAAATACCATCTGCTTATTACTGCATCAGATAGCTAATGAATAAAATATTGCCGATTTACACTAGTCAATGGTATTATGCAACATTTACATTTTGATTTTCAGTACATGAATAGAATTATTTTATTGATGAATCCATCAATTTCAACATCTACATGGATCTAAATTGAAATCGACTGCATTGTCACAGTAGTAATAAATAACCCTTTAGAGTCAATTAGCCATATTTCTAACTTGCATTTTATTAAAATTTTTATTGCTTTTAATTCATTTCACACCTTAGTTGAACAGTTGAGAGTGAAAATGTTATCCAGAAAAGTTCCGGATAAAAATGTTATTATTCAGTGTATTCAACATACAAAAAACAACAAAAAATACATTGAATAATAACATTTTTACCCGGAACTTTTCTGGATAACATTTTCACTCTCAACTGTTCACTACATGTATTGCAAATGTTTTTTTTTTTTATGATGGGGTGAAAATCATACATTCGCTACGTACTAACTAAAACATATTGCCACCATACATCATGATTTCGGTTCAATTTCGAAAAGTTCAGACTTAATAAACATTTTTTATGACATAAAATTCTATTTTGAAATGCACAAAATTATACGTGCAGCGTTTTGACGTGCAGGTAACCAATAAGAATGATTATTTTATTTGGTCGACTTGTCCATTTTTGATAAATTTTCGGTAGCATATGTTATGAGGTAATTTAATTTCATGTCAATTATATCATAAAACACTTTGTTGATTTATTATAAAAAGAAGAAGGGCATTTATGGTTAAATCGAGCCATAAGTGCATTGTGCAGAGTAAATATTATTGAAAATTAGACGCAATCAATTTAAAATTTCGTCCGATAATCAAGCAATTTTATAAATTGAGTAATATTAGGTAATCAAGAGGAAAACGAAAGAAAATTAAATAAGCACATGTGATTGGAATGATTGTTTGAAAGAACGAAACTAATTTACTAATCTTAGAAGGCTTATAATTCCTTTGACATTTATTCGAAAATCATACTTAAGCAACAAGTTACATTTTCTAACATAAAAGAAATAATCGAAACCTTAACGAAACCAAATAAATTAATTCAATTGACTTGCCCGATGAAAGTTGTTAGATTTATTAACTGAAAACCAAATTGTTAAACAGCAGCACTATCAATCTAATCATTTGCCAAAGGTAACTTAAACAAATGAACCAATATCCTCGGGCATTGTGTTTGATATTTTATTTAAAAGTGAGTTTTGAACCCTAAAAAAAACAAATGTGCCACTGAGAATGTCTAAAGTAAAGGTCCGAAACCCTTTTTTTCATCATTTGAGTCACTTTAAATAGTTCCGCAAATGAAAGAATTTGTACCATCAAAACCCCTTTGCAACAGCAAGTTCCTCGGAAGCAACAGCGCATACACCAGACGCCGATTGTTGGCCAGCTTCGGCAAGAGTCACGGAAGTTAAATATCAAAATCGTTTTTGGTGACAGTCGCACTTCATCATTTTCAATCACATCAACAAAAAAATCTTGGCAATCTCTTTTTTTTTCTCTCGATACAATTAACGTGGTACACCAAATACAACAAGCAAAGGAAGGAAATAAAAACAACAAAAAACATCATCAATAAGAACAACAATATTGTTGGTCTAACTGATTTTTAACTCGGAATAACTTTCACACGATATAGTTTCGAAATGAAATTTGTGTTGTATTTTTGTTGTTGTTGTTGCCTATTTTAGTCAGTGTGACGATTTAAGTGTAATTCATAGTAAATACACGCATTTGTTTTGAGGGCATATTGAAAGTGAATGTGAAAAGTGTTTTTTTGAATCACAGACACACAATACACAGAGACTGACTAAGAGAGTTTATTGTTTTCAATACATTCAATTGTGTATGTAAAGAACGGCGCCTCTTATTTTATTTGTCGCCCTAAACAAAAATTTACATTTGTTTTTATGCGGGTAGCAAAGAGTAGACGACACGTGACTTTTCA
Source organism: Resseliella maxima (assembly GCA_029041755.1). Taxonomy (NCBI): domain Eukaryota; kingdom Metazoa; phylum Arthropoda; class Insecta; order Diptera; family Cecidomyiidae; genus Resseliella; species Resseliella maxima. The sequence continues at coordinate 221,336 of JAQOWM010000491.1, forward strand.
GTTTATTCGTAAGTAATTTTTCGGGTAGTGTTGATGAGTCGAGCGTCAAACAAGATGAAAAAAACACGTATACACATAGAAACTCACATTCCTGTCGTATGCATTTGCATCATTCATCATTTTGTTTGCCTTTGTGTTGGATGTTAACCTTTGTTTTGTCTATTTTTTCTGGTTCTTTTTTTGGCCTATCACACGCATTACCGCCCCATTGTTGTAATCATCATATTTTCAGTATGGACTTCATTAAATCTAATCTAGTATTATAATTGTTATATGAAATTTATCAGATGGAGAAATGAACATTGGCAACGAACTGAACTGATGTTGTTTTTATTTTTTTTTTTTTTCATTTGGAATGTTGTCATTGTGTTTTATTGGATTTTAATCATTTCCAATACAATTTGGCATCGTGCTTTGGATTATACTACGCACTGTAATGTTTGAATAGAAGAGAAAAGTCGGCTTAAAAATTAGACATTGTGTATTTTTAATTTATTTTCAGGTCGATTTTTCGTTTTCCATGTGCAAACATCTTGCAATGGATTTGTATTTGGAGTTGGCAAGTCGAATGAAAAAAAAAAGAGATTGCCGATGTATTCAGTTGAATGAAAAACCAAAACAAAACAACAAAAAAATGAAGAAAACGGATGAGAAACAAAAGATCAAAAGAATTGTACAATGACAAAATGTAAGCACCGAGGAAAAATCAGAAATACTAACTATGTACGGAGCAAATGCCATTGAAAATAATGATGAATCCGCTCTATGAGTTTTTTCTTTATTTCTTCATTTCGTATATCGGGCGTTTGTTTTTTTCTTCGTTGTTCATCTGCAATTTGCCATTCGTGTATGTCCCATCGGTATTGCTTGGAAGCGCACTTTTACCGTTTTACGCTCATTTTTCAAATAGCATGGAAAATTACATTTTTTTTTTTCTCTCTGCCGCGTCAGTCGTGACTGTTTCACTGTTCGTAATTTGAATAGCTAAAAGCATTTTACTTTGATGATTTGTACATGTGAAACGTTTGACAACGAGAAAGAGAGAAGTAACTAAATACAAATAGAAAACGCATTAGCCCGATCCTTTGGTTATATGCTTTATTATTATTTTTTTTAGCAATGAATTGTTAACAATGAATTAACATTTTTACAATGGAATTTGAACTAGCGAGAGCGCGGTCTCACTTGCGCGACAGAAAAAAGGTAAACAAGGAAATTACGGTGGAGAAAAACATACGTCGTTTTTCCTCAGTTTTTTAGCAACATTTTCTTCTCTTCGCGCATTGGTTTTGATGTTTGGCAAATGCAAACAGTTTCGATATCACCACAAAGCATTTCACTTTTCATTTGCTGTTGCTTTTTATGATCCGCTTTTAAATATACTATATAAAAACATTGAAGATCCTTGGCATTTTTCCGGTATTTTCGTTTGATTTATAGATGTTCATTCTCTCTCACTCCCTCACTCCCTCACTCTTGTTACTTCTTTTTTTATCAATGTGCTTACATGCCGGGAAAATGTTATTATGTCGCGGTGTGCCATGATTTGTGATAAATTCAATTTTTATGCGTTCAACTCTATTTGCATTGTTCGCACTCTTGAGCATCTTCTCATTCCATTGTTTTCACGTAAATTTTACCTCGTCATATAACGTGATTCATATGTGATTCTTATGCATGCCCACCATATCTGCCATTCATTTATTATTCATTTGAAAATAATGATTTCGAAATAGAACTGATAAAACATAAATACAATGTAGACACATGTGGCATACTCACTTCAATAATAAACTTTGCGTTCCAATCAGATCACTCTGTTTGTTCAAATTCTTTAAAAAGACACAAAGGATGTTTTTTTTTCTTTGCATTGAGGGAGTTCCATGGTTATTTCACGTGGAATGAGAAAATCAATTTGGGATAAAAATGTTGCAGTAAATAATTTAAATCATACGTATATTGCTATTGTAATTAAAATGCGATATTCTAATTGAAACGGATACTCTTTGAACTTTCAATATTGAAGAATTAGATTTATATGTGAGTGATGGTTGGCTTTGAGTTAGGATGTCGCATATGTATTTTTTCTTCTTTCATTTCTTTATTGTGATGAATAAATGGTTTATGTCTTTGCTCTATTGTTCCGATATAAAATCTCGTCTGAACGGATGTGTTTATATGCATATTTTCAATCAATATTTCACGTTAAACATGAAATGAATTTTCAATCGCATGAAAAATTCAAAAGAAATTTCTCGTATTTTTTTTTTTTTTTAAATGAAATTGCTGCTTGTTAGTTCCACACGAAATGGGGTGTTTACAGAATTAGTCAAAAATGAAAAATAAATACGCATACATATCAAATGTAAAATCTACCAATATGCATGTAAACAAAATCGATTTAATATTTTCGAAAATCTCTATAAAGCAGATTAAGAAATGTAATCGATACACGTTGTTTTTGCCATCCCAGAAGAATACATATTATGTGATATTAAAAGTGATTTCGAATGATTTGAATAATGTCTTTGATTCAAAACAGCATTATTACACGCTGTCGAGCGTCAAAGAATCCAATAATTTCCACTTCATTCGATTTTGATGTGAATCAGAGAGGCGTTGACTAAATTTTCCATTTTCATTAAGCACAAATTTGAAGTTTTCGAAGATGACCATTGTAACAAGGAAATTGTATTCAAATATAATATAATATAATGTAATACAAACAAACAACGCAACAGGATTTCAAATGCATACGAAGAATGTGACACATTATACTGTAATTTCCTTGAAAATCCAATCAACAATTCCCAGTTACAGTTGTGATGTAAATTGTTCAATTGGATTTATATATATGTAATAAAATCTATTTAATAACCTAACTATTGGCAATAGCCAACGGTGACTGATTCGGACGTGTTCGATTACTTAGTAAGTACTTAGCCTTTAAACATTTGAAATACATTTCGATCGAACACATTTCACCGAAACCAATTTGTAGTATCTTTGAAATGCATTTCAATCGGAACGATACAATAGCATCTCGGCAAGCGCATCAACAAAGTGAAGGGACATGTTATCAGAAATTGGATTATGGAAAATGTTTACCGATGCCATCGAAAATTTCCAAATTTTCCTAATAAAATCTCATTCATTGACATCTGTGCGTGCAGAAATGGCCAAAAAACAACATACCAAGTAATTTAAGTTGCAGTACGCGCGAGTTCTCGATAACATTAAAATTAGTATCACATTGGATTAAAGACAATTCGCATTTTACGTCAGGCATTGCTTTCGTGTACTCTGGCTTGGTTTGAGTAAAAGTAGCGTCGCCTTCCAAAGGTTTATGAGGTTTACGTATTTTCGTTTAATTCCCATGTTAGGCAATTCTACGCGAAAAGGTTCCTGTAGTCATTCTTATCAAGAAAAAAGTTTATTGCAAATTCACAATTCTATACATTTCGACCGTCGCACAGATACAGCATTAACACGAAGTTGACGCTAGACTGTTAAATAACCTGATAATCAATGGAGTCATTTTTGCTACAGAATTTCAATGAATGAAATCAAATGATGTCTGAATTTACACAAAATCCCACAATGTGATTAAAACGCGTTGAATTTATTAGGTTGAAAAAGCCACCGGTAAAACCACATTTAAACTGCCCCCATCAATCCAATTTCCATAATTTCACTTTCATTTAAAGTTTTCCAATTTACCACACCAAATGGTACTCACCTTGAACAGATCATTTATATCCTTCATTTGAATAGACTTAAAAAATGGTTACGATGAAATTTTCTCTTTGAACAGAATTTAAGTCAGATATTGATTCATCAGAAACTTTGGACCGAATATAGAAATATATTTCTCTTTTGAAAAAAAAAAATATTGACACTGCAAAATGAATTTATAGAATTCGATTTGGTCCGTTTTCTTATGTAACATTCAATTTACTGCTTTTTCTTCTTTTCTTTGGTTGAAACTTCTTATCTACAATGAAAAAAAAAATATTCTTAAAAATCGTTGACTAATTTAAAACACAGCTGTTTTTACACTGCATGTGATCTATTTGATTTCGTATTTTTTGGACAGTGATGAACTATTTGACATTGTCATCATGTCATTTCACGCTTTATTACTTTCCATACACAATTTCGTAACTCTCTTGAGTTTCCTCAAACATTTTTTCAAGAAAAATTTCTTTTGAAAAAACTAAAATTACCCAAAAACTATCAGTCTTGATTTCAGCAGATTAGAATATTTTGTTGCTTTAAATTTCTTCATCTTACATTTATGTTTAGTATACTCACAAAAGTCAAAAACAACTAGTTCTTTTTCTACGATAAACAACTCATTCTTCTCCTATATATGACTATAAAGCTAACTCGAACCAGGCGATCATCATTAATTTCCTCTGAAATTTACTATTTAAAAAGTCTCAAACTTAACTACATCTATTAATTCATAAATAATTGCACATTTATTTTAAATGAAATTAGTAGCAAATAAATTGAAACATGCCTAATCTAAATAGAATCAAATTGAAATAAATTATCTTGTAATTAAATACGCAAACCATTCCCGAATAAATAATGTATAAATGAATATATTTGAATGTTGAAAATTGTACATTTTGGAAACTGTAATTAGATATTGCTCGCGAGTCATTTGTTAGGCTGAATGAAAAGAGTGTCATAATATTCATACGGACATTGATACAAATCTAGAGGTCGGAGTTCTAGTACCTATTTATTTATGTTTATCGTAATATTTTATGAATGAACAGGACACGAGTCATCTGGCCTAAAAAAAAACAATTCACTCCACGGCTCCTGTCATCAAGATTTGAACTTTATGAATTCATTGTTTCAACGATACCATTTAATCTAATTACGTATCGAAATCAACAAGGTATGAGGATATTGTTTCTACATTAGTATTCAGTACTATCCATTCGACAGAAAATTTGTTTCAATAAAATACAACATATTGACCAATTTACAAAACTATTTACAAAAAAAAAAAAATTCTGAAACATTCTTATTAGAGTATTAACTCATTTTTAATTCATATTTATCGAAAAATAGGCGCATCCAAATGCTTCGAGTGTTGTATCAGCTGTTGTGTCGCGCGATAGCGACTATTGTTTAGCGAACAAAAAACTGAACGCATTCACTCTAATTCGAATTCGATGCATGCCGTTCATCGTACATTATATAAGTGAAGCGGAATGCACGAGTATAAATGTCCAATATGTTTGGTGAGGTAATTACAGTTGTTTACAATTTCATGTTTTAGTGCATTTTGTAAGTACATTTAAGACCATTTAAACGCTGACTACCGTGCCATTGCACTCAAAACACCAAAAGCATATGTCATATGGTGCATCGTGGTGCATGAAATTTTCAATGTTTCCCTGCGTTTGTGTAAATGTAGTCACTAGTCATGAGTCTCTAACAAATGAGCAGCCGACAAACATGAATTGAACGCATGTATCACTTTGCATGTTTGCATAAAGCGTGCAATTGCGATTGATCATTGTCATAGTGCCATCGTGCATCTCTCAAACCCAATGAGCCAATGTTCTCTCTGATATTACCCATTCAATTTATGATAGTTTGTAATGTTTTAAATTACGGTTTACCATATGGTGTATTTATCTATTGCCATTGAACTAAAAATAGTCAGATTCGCGCATTGCTTCAACAATCAGCCAACAATAATTCAACAAATATTTCGCTTATTTGGATTTCCATCTATTTGTCAAATGCATTCAAAGTTCTTCATGTATCGCATATATTCCGATGGAACCTCGTATCTTCTGCAGAGAATTAATTTTAGAAATGGTTGAGAGTTTGTATTTTGTCGAAATTTAAAATGATTTACTCATGTCAAAACACTTGATCATTTTTTTTTTAATTCGCAAGTTTAGATGAAGTTAGAAATACTGTGCACACCCTTCGTTGAAATGACACAATAAACTGTTGGTTTAATTGTTCAAATATTAACAAACAAGCTTATTTGTCGTCATGAATAAATAAATTTACATCAATGAAATGGATTTACATTAACAATGAGACGACATTTCTATAAACTACCGTTTCTAAATCAATCAACTTGTTTTTGTAACATTATAATGTTTTTGTACATAAACAAATGTTTACAAATAAATTGTCATACACCTCAGGCATTTCACTAAATGCTTCAGGCAATCACATAGTTCCGACTTTAATACAGTAAATTCTTATTCAATACATTGAATAAAGGTGTTTATGTCTATTTTAAACGAGTTTACATATTTATTTTAGACAATCTGTTATTCAAACGTATAAAAGAGTGACCACCCTCATGTATCTTCACAAGATGTTCCTGTTGGCAAATACGTTCGATGATACTTTTCTTCAAATAAAGTTAACTTAAACTCATTGAATGGTTTTCATGCTCATTAAACGTGATGAAAAATATTTAGCATACTTTTTACATCAAATTTTTATGCTAACCAGAAGAGATGCTAAAATCCATCTCAATATCTCATTTCAAGTTTATGATTTTCCAATTTGCTATACTTTCGGAACAACTGTAACATGGTGACTATTTACACAAATCAAATTTCCATTTAAAATAAAAACTCAAATCAAATGCTCGAGAAATGGTGTGAAAGGTGTGAGAAGTGATAAACACAGAAAATATGAAATTACTATGAAAATAAATGAACAATAAAACTTGCACGTGAATAAATAAGATTATTATTTCACGGCGTAAAGTTTTGCATAAATATTGAGTGGGATTCTGGTAATGAGTCGACTGACGTTTATTTTAAAAATAATAATTTCAGTATTTTTATGTCGATGCTCGCTAAAAATGCAAACATATCTTGCAACATTTTAACAAAATTCTGCGATATTTCAATTTTGGAAAGAAATGAAAAGATGTTCTCAATGCCCTTTTTATGGAAAACCATTAAAAGTTTATTTATTTTTTTGACGATTTTTCATCAAGGATTTTGTATGGATGTGCATATTTTTTAATGGAAGTTTTTATCGATGTTCTCTCCCTTGAATTTATATAAATATATATTTTCCACTCTTTCCCTTATTGTGAATTTATAATGAAAATCAAACATGGAATTTAAATGATTTTCTTAGTTGAATCAAATGAATGCAACAAAGTATTGCGCACTATTTTTATCATTGGTAAAACTAATCAGTGGAATGAATCTGTATTATTAAAGTCATCATGTTAATTTCTGATCGTTTACAGCCTCTTCGGTCCATTCATTTTTACGATTATTACGGTGCGATGGCGCACATCAAAAATTACGAGCCAACAATTTTTGGCTACTGCATCGCATATTATTAGCATCGATTCAATCCCAAACGTATCGGTGGCGTATTAATTTATGTCAATTATTCCATCACAACGCCCTTCGTTCATATTATAAATAATCAAAAATGAGCGTATTTTATCCATCGAAGAAAAACAAGAGCCTTTTATTGACGCATTACGCACCCAACAATGAGAAGAGAGTAAAGCAAAAAAAATAAAATCAAATAGAAACAATAGAGAAAGTAAGGAGAATGAGAGAAATTCAGTTGCAATGCAACACCGGAAAAGTTCTAATAAAATTTTATGGTCGGAAATGAAATAAAATTGTGAACGCAACTCAAGTCGCAATATTTGTTCAAACATATATTGACTAATTTATTGGATTCATTTGATTTTTTCGGCCACTCAGTGACAAGTAATAGTAGTGTTAGATCAGCACGCATCAAAAATCTGACACAATGATGACGACAGACGCACTCTGTCACACATTTCTTACATCGTTCATATCTCACAGCAGCACAGATTGCTGGTAATAATAATAAAAGTCACCAGATATCTTCATCGTGAATTGTCGTCGTTCAGTCAGTGTTTTATGTGAATTGAATGCATTTGCACGATCTTGATAACATTTGACAAACATTGAGAGTTTTATATATGGTGCATTTAAGTTGTGACTATGGACAAGAGACTTCTGAATGAAACAATGAAATTCTCAATTATATGCGCGCCTTTTATTTGACGATCAACTTAACAGAATAACGACGTGAGGTAATGCTTTAATCTGTGCATATAGAGAGTAACTTTAGTCCCCGCACAAAAACAATGCTAACCGGCGGAAAGAAGGCGAACTTTGAAAATTATGTTAACAGGGAAATGTATAAAATCCTCCCAACAGCTACAAATCCGCTCATAAACTATGGACCAGAATGGCACCGAAAAAGACGCTACTTGTAAAGTCGAATACACTTTGCAAAATCGTAACTTACGTAAAGCCGGTAATGGTCGCATCACAATAATACAATAAAAGTCCGTCGCCACCACGAACAACAATACCAGAAAACTAAGCACAAAAACACAAAGACAAACGTTTCAAATATCTTGCATAACAATTCTCACAATTTACGAGACATTTTTAATCTGTTTTTGGTTGTGTGCACTTGCCCAATTCTAAACACACTTGCAAACAACAAACTTTGGCCAATTCACATATATTTGTTGTGAAACCGTATTTTGTGGTACAACAATACTAGCATACCAATGTTTTGTCTATTGCATTTCTTGAATGTTTAATTTTCCCTCTTTTACATTTATATACATTTTCGAGATGGTTTTGTTTTTCACTTTTCACATACACAAAAACGACTACTAGTACGCATCATTCACTATGCAAACCTCAAGTAAACCAAAAAATTTCTATTCAATTATATATAAGATTTTCTACGATTTCGACATTAAGACGATTCGCCATTGTTTTGTTTTTCACCCCGTATGAAAATTGGGAGAAAATACACATGTATATGTGTATACACATAGAAAAATTCACATATATTAGATCCAATTGACGTCGAACAACGCCGAGTAATAATGCAAATGCTTCATTTGCAATTATCTCAACGAACTGTTTACAGAGAGCTACAAAGATACATGAACGATGGTCAATACCATCGTTATTCATGCGGCACTAAAGCGAACCCACTCCACAATTATATGAAATGTATCAATGTGCACTGTGAAAGTCCCTTAAGTATTTTTGTGTCATAAAATGACTTGGCTCTTTTGTTCATTCTTTCAATGTTGACGAAAACAATCTGAACAAAAACTCAAGTATCTGCTTGAGTTTTTGTCCAACTTTTTGACTGTCTACAGATGGATTGTATACATCTTCTATTTAATTGATGTTATTCAATTTAGTCTGGTGACTCGAAAAAGGTGGTTAATTACATCATTAATTGTCGTAATGATTTCGATTTATGACCATTGTTCGCTTGGTACTTCAATTCAATTTTCATTCTTTCACAAATGTTCGCTTCATCGAACATGGATGTTACTTTTCGTTTTTGCTTTAATACCGCTCTTTCTGTTATCAGTTTTGCTACGTGATTCAGTAGAAGAAAGGGATGAATATTATTATATTGATGAAATATTTGTAAACTGCAGTCGAATGGCGAAAATGTTACGTAAATTTGCTCCAAAAGAATGAACGCACTTGTAACATTATTTTCTAATGAAAAGTTCGTACGATTTATAAAAAATCGATATTTATCTCCAGTTAACTGTCATAACAAGTTAAATTAAATGAACTAGTGCTAAAGAAGGAATTTTAATTGAATGTTCGTTATTCGGATGAAAATAAAAATCGATTTTATACCTTTTCTATGATTGAACGCACTGCAGTTAGGAATTGTATATCAAAGAAATGAGTAAATTATAATCAATAGAGTAAATTTGATTTGTTTATTTCCACACCAATAAAAAAAACCACTTGACAAGTAATAAGGAGTAATTTAAAACTAAATTAGCATTCAAATTAGAAATAAAAGTAATTAAATCTGTTGACACAGATTCCTTTTTGACGTTTTAGATATATGTTTTTACACAAAAAAAATCTCAAAATCCAGTAGTATAGGCGAGTGTTAAATTTGTATTTGACTACAAAAGAAAACAAAAACAAAACCAAAAACACGAATAAAATAACAGCCTAATGAAGGCCATTTACCGTTCGTACAGTAAATGTGAAATAGTATGCACCCCCTTCCGTTGCACCCATCATATTCATCATTAAAGCCCATTGACTTGACATCGTTTGTATATTGTACATCGTTTCGTTCACACAGTCACTTTTCACTACTACACACAGTGCTCGAAGGGAAAGAGAGAGAAAAAGGAAAGCAATCTCATGTTAATTAGCGTTCTATTCAACCAGTAACAACTTAACGCCACTTCTTTTTGCATTTATACGAGTTCATTGTATTGTTCCATATTATAGCTGTAAAATTCGATTTTGAAATTGAGCAATGGGCTCGTGGTTGCATCGATGTAATGTCACACAATTTAATGTTCGATAAGATTCACAATTCTAATTTCCGAAAATAATTAGAAAATAGTTTTTAAAGAAAGGGAGAGAAATTTTTTCTAAAGTTAATGATAGTGTGATTTTGCGTACAAATAAAATAGAATACACCAATATCATAGAATGCACAATGCATATACGCGATTATATGCGATGCACGAGTGATTTACGTGAAATTGTGTGAGAATTTTTCGGAATGTAATTTAGGGTTTATCGCTTCCGATTTCCATTAAATTGAATTTCCACTTTGTAATTATTTATGAGCATAGCGCTCGCACCATCGATATGCCGTTATTTGCCGCTCGAAAAAGACCATTTTTCATATTGACCATGAAAAGAACATGATTGTGGTTAATGAATGCATACGATGTTCATATTTGAAACCATCATTCTACACCAAACTTTGTTCAAAATTTTCATTGAGTTTTCGAGTTTGGTCAGTGAACCATGTATTTTGTTGGTAGTTCATTTGCCCGACGGACGTCCAAACACTGTTTGACTGACCACAGTGCACACTTTCAAACCAAAAATTGAATTTGCTTCAGCAATTTTCGTATTCCTTTGAATATAAATTCATGTGCCGCATATTTTGATGTCATTGTGGCGTCAAACGAACACATACACTTGAAGCACGTAAATGTGTTTTCTTGAGGGTGAGTGATGACGAAATGAATGATAAGAATGAAATCAAATAAATTCTATGATGCTGGACGATTGAAGCGTAAGCAATTTTGGTGGCATCATCGAATTTGTTCAAGTAGTCATTCATCACGACGAACTCGTTTGACATTTGAAATAGAAACTGTACTTCATTTGCAAATGAAAGCAATGCTGAGAAGAAAGAGGCTGATTAATTAACTTGTATTTGTTTCGATGGTCGTTCGGCTAAAACAGATTAAGCTAATTTTGTGTTCTGTTTGCAACGATATCAAATTGCTTTTTTTCGTCTTTGTTTAGTTTTTTTTCCTTAGCTTATCTCAGTTCATTTGTTTTCCTTCTTATCGTAGCAATTTGATCAGGTTGATTTAATGGCACATTGTCAGCATCCCATTGCGAGATCAGAGGAGCATTGCCTATGATTTTTCTACCCGTGTTTATTCAAATTCGGTTGAAGTTTAAATGTTTAGGGATTCGATTAAAACGAGAATGATGTAAAAAAGAGGAAAAAAAAACATGTTTAAAAAATTAGATCAAATTAGAGTGAGGCGAGTGAAAGTGACGTTAAGTTTGTAATTTTTAAGCTCATTAATTCTCTTTTATCATAAATTGCTATTCAGTGAAAATGGAAAGTGGGCGGACAGTGAAAAAAATTAGCGATTCGATGCAAAGAAAATAAAAGAAATGGAATATTTTCTTGTTTTTATGAAGATAAGGATCAAATGGTAAAGAAAAGGCTACAAACACTTGAATTACAAATAGAAAAAAGATGTGTGACCCTTTTTTCAACGATCCCAATGGGCTTTACAAACAATTTTTTCTAACCCTATCTCAGCTTATGTTTTGCATCCTAATTTACAATTTAACAAATTAACAAAAAACTGAAACAAATCATTTTGAACATTTGGTTGAATGCTCATTTAGAATGGTTTTATTAGATTGAAGACGCCGACAGTTTTCCTTTTACAAATGTTCAATTGAAAAGAAAATCCTTTCAACGAAATTGAAGCGATAAATATTGCATGACATTTTCAACCACATGCGATAAATAAACATAATAATCTGCCATTGGTTTTGTGCTTGGCAAAATGTCTAAATGAATGCAATTTAATCCCTTCTTCGTTTCGCTTTCGCATTGATAATTTTAAAGTAAAATTGTCGTTTGAAAGGACTTTTCCGTCGAAACCACAAGACAAAGAGACGTCTTTTGTAACATTTCTGTATATTTTAACAAATCCACGAGGAATTCAAACTTTCAAAATATTCTAATTACAACGAAATGTATGATGATCTCTAATCCAAGTAAATGGATGCTGTTCAGTTCGGTTCGGTCATTTTCACAAAAATGAACATCAAACGCCAAATCGTCACTCGACTGCCCAGTCTGTGTTTGAGCCCTGCATGTACTTCTTTTATTAATTAATAAATTGTCTTTGAATTGGCTTGAATCATAAATTTTGTTTCAAAGCGGTTTCAAACGTGACCACAAACAGAAAATGTATGCACATCTAAATATTGAATATGCTTATACATATGAACTTTCACAGATATTGCATTAGAAGTTTCGCAAAATTGAGACTCACAAAAGGGAAAATATTTATTTTCTCTTCATTTGATCTCTTCATTCAAATAAAAACCAAAACATTGACAGAGCTGCCCTTCCGAATTCTTTCAAGTGTGAATTCAAAGTGTTTTCATTGCACGAATATCAAAGGAGAACACCAACATCGAATGCAATCGTCATAAATACCAAAAGGCATTAGCCAACTCGGTTGACATTTGTTATGAAAACATTGTATCTAGATCTCATACCATGATGGGACACAAAATGTTGAATGCACTCATAAATAAAACGAAACGAAATCTAACCGAACCAAACACTGCACCACGTAATATTTTATACACTTCAACAAAATATAACAAGCTCATTATCATCTTCATAATCCCGATACATAGAAACCTGCTGATTTATTCATTTCAAAGCACAATTAACAAATGTCCGTGAATTATTAAGTTTGAGTTTTGATCCTTTGCACATATCTGCAATCGCCATCATCATAATCATCATCATCGTCGTTCTATGTGTCGTCGTGTGTCGATATCTCTTTTTTTGCTTGAATATTTTGTGCCAATGCTTGCAAAGATTTGTTTGCACATAAATTACAAGTTTAACCTCAGGTATTACACAAACTCTAGTAGCCAGTGTATGCGATATTCAACAAAGATTAAACATTGTGGATTCACTCTTAACCGATTTGTGTGTGAATTTCCCATTCTCAGATTATTATAGAATGCACTTTTCGAATTTGCTTCAATTCAATGAAGTAAAACACCATAACACATGCACAATAAGACTAACCACAAGAATGGCGTCAATGTGTTTTGGCTAAAATCTCATTGAAAATCAGTTAATTCATAAATTTTCCACAAATTAAGGCAATGATAAATATAAATTACCATCGATGCATTGCTTTATCGAATTTTGCCATTCGTAATTGATGCTCAGCATAAATTTATGAGCATATTCACCAAATGTGTAAATGCTTTACGCATTTTGAAAATCGATTTGCCAACGGCATAAATCAACTAGGCACAGCTTGTACGATTATAGAAATTTTCTGTTTTACAAAATTAATTGCTTTCGTATAAATGTCCAATTTTACTATTGGCAACGATATAATTTTCCTTTTAGTTTATATTGGGGATTGTGGAAACATTTCAAGTAGACAACAAATTAAGCCAACGAAGAAGATAACTGACTCACTTACACATGAAACAAGAAACAAGTGATAATTTGACGAAAGTGCAAATACAACTATGTAGAGATCAAAAATGATAGGCACGATACCAATATCACTTTATGCAAAACAACCACGAAAGGGTTTAAAATCAATTTAGATTTTTATCGCATTGAATGCAACCGAAACCTGCTACATGAATAATAAAGAAGATTATGAGTATTATTCACAACTGTCGCGCTACACTTCGCGAAATTCGAATTTTTTTTTTCAACTAATTTACAAATTAAAGAAAATAATTCCATTCGTGTATACAATTTTTTTTATTTCATATCAGATAACGGGTTATTATTTGTTTGGTGTTTCCATTTATTTGTATGTTGGAATAAAAATGAATAAATAATAATTTTCAAAGATTTAGATAGGGAGCGAGCGATATAAAAAATAGAAAACAAAATTGAATTAATGAAAAAAAAAAAAAAAAAAATTTATAATCTCAACTAATCCTTGTACCGGTTAAAAAAATATGCCAAGCGGGAAAAGAGCAATAGAGAATAAATAAACAACTGTAACCCGAATGCAATGCTATTATCTCTTGAGCACACAGAGAGAACGGTGAAACCGTAATAAAACCGAAATAAATGTTCAACGAATATGCCGTTTGTGGTAGTAAACCCATTTTGATACATACAAATTGATGCCCTATGCTTGACAACTACTGAAGAATCTGATTCAATGTAACATTCTAATAAATTTTTTCCGTGTCTTGAAGCCTTGCAATAGCAATAGTCTTCATTGAAAATGTTACTCAATCACATATAGAAAATGTCATGCGATGAAAACAATGGGTTTTGATCCGTAGGTGACATATTTTATTCAATTTTATCGTTATTTGAGGCTTAACCGGAGGATCAATTTGCCAACGCGCACATTCATAATTTCATTATTTTTTTTTATTTGTTTCGAATAGTGTCATTTGAAATATTCAAAAAAAGCAAACAACATAAAAAAGCATTATCGCATTCAATTTGACACTTGCACATCAAACGCCGCACTTGGCTCCTGCTCTGCTCTTGCTTCATTGCCAGTTTGTCAACAACAAATGGCCCAGATTTATTTTTATTGACAATGGTTGTTTGCCATTCGCTGCATATGTGATTTTTTATTTTATAGATTGATGCCTGGCACTTGTTCGTCAATGTTACCAGCGATGTGCCAAGTGCAAATCCATATCAACTCTTTTCATTTTATTGGTTTTATTATTAAATGTGTACCCCATACGCACATTTTACACTGTGCACGATGATATTTTAGTGTCGATAAATTATTTTTCAGCAAATTGGAATCGTACATGTTTAGGGGTCGTTGCATCACATCAAGTAAATACCACGATTTCCGCGTATTTTTTTTTTTTTTTTTTTTTTGTTCCTTTCCGAATGATGATCATTTGTGTTTGTATCGTGAAACCGGTTTTCAAATTTTGACGACTTAGTAAATTCAATAAACAAAACCATCTAATGATAACGATTATGATTATGATTATGATTATGTGTTGGCTTGATCAAAACACACGCGTGCACACGCAAAATATGCTTTAAGAAAATGTAACAAATCCCATATGTGTTGATTGAGCAACCGCAGTGTATATAACGAAATGCACATTACACACATGATGTAATTTTCGTCTAATTATTACAACGTGCATCAAACACAAGTGAAATTGCAGAATTTTCTTTTTATAGCTTATGTACAAGCCATTCACTTTATTTATTAATATGGATATGGATATATTTGAACTCAGAGGTATAGTTATCGTAAAAACTGAACGTTAAATGTTTAAATGTTTAAATGTTTAAATGACAAAAGTGTTAAGAATATGAATATTTTCATTTTGGGCTTATGCACTTGCACATATTTTATCTTTTCAGAAAGTGGGATAAATTGAATTAGTTTTGCATTTTAAATCAATTAAAATGTTCAAATTTTATTTTTATATATTTGAAATCAAATTCCAATAATTAAAACTTTCGAAATACCTCCAAAGATAAACAAAATGCACGCAGAATTCCTTTTCAAGATCAATGAACAAGTTGAGCACATGTTTTTGTAAGCTTGATTGTCTAAAACAGCATAAAATTTCAAAAAATTCAAATAATCGATTACTAGTATGACAAAAACATTTCCAAAAAATAATATAAAAGACATTTCTCACAACACATTTAATATAAATGCTTCTAGATTATTGGTAATAGCAATGAATTTATATAAACGAAAACTTTTCTTAAAATAATAGTTCTCAAATCACTGCATTGATGTGAAAAGAAATATGATAGAGATGAACTTGTGACGTTAGCTAAAATAGTGTATTCAAAACAGACGTTAGCTAAAATACTATGTGCTCAATGCTCTTCCTTACGGTTCTGGAGACAATCGAAATAAAAGTTAGCGAGCGTACAAAAATAACACGCTGTTTATGTGAAAGACAAATGCTGCGAGAGAAGAGATCCTCTTCAAAGAAAAATAAAAGCATATAAAAATATATTGCAAATTTTCAAGAGAAAATGCGTTTGACGAATGCAAACATAATCGTAAAAATCAATGAAACGAAAAGTTCTTTTTTCTGCTGATTCTGACTGCATGATTCAAGTGGAGATGGTGTTTTTATTTTCGCGTCATCATTGAGGTTGATTCCGATCTTCATTCCGCGTCTATACATCAGTTAACGATGTTCGGGTGAGAATAAACACCATTCAACAACTTATCGTAATATTGAGCTCAACTCATCCTAACATATTCGTAATCACTTATCGTCGAAACGATTCAGAGATTCCGGTGGAATGAATTGAACACAAAGAAAAACCAGAAGAGTATGGCAGATATGTGGAGAGCAAAAAATCGGAAACGATTTGAAGGATGAAAATAAATTACAAACTATTACGCGATACCACTGGAGAGACTTTTCCGTTGATGAATCAACGTGCGTTATAAACACTCGCATAGATTCTATTGTTATCTTGATCGATTTGGTTCGCGACTGCCCTTATTGTTACTACTGTCCAGTGATACATTAGGGAGACGCTTGCAATTTTTCACTCTCTTTACAAACCATTCTGATGTACTATACAATAATATCGATATTAATTTAAGTATATATTTTTTTTTTTCCGATTTATAAGTACATTGTTCGCTGATCATAAAAAACGGGACATTTTTTCTACACAAAAAATTGTCTTTTGATGAACTTAGCTCGATGCTTGCCAAGCTATCAGTTTTAATGACTGACCATTGGTCGAATGCGCTCCTAACGACTTGTCCATTTATCTCCTTTTGATTGTATTGAGTCAACAATAAAAACTGAATGCGATTTCATCCAAATATCAAAATCGAACAATAGATATTGGAAAAATATACTCGCAAAGAACGGTTATAATAGTTTCACATAAATTATTTATTGGTCATCATTCTGTCTATTGTTATTTGTTCAAGGAGATTTTTCAGATTTTAGCAAATGATTGATTTCATTCGTCTTACGTTTATATTCTTTTAAAATGAAATCACAAGGATTCACTTTGGTCAATGGGAATTTTTTCACTCATTCTTATGATAAAATTTGATTTCTCATCGTTTCGAAGTCAGGTTACGTTTTTCAATTGTTATTGTCACAACTAAACAATCAATATCAAAGTGTGCAGTGGAATTCTTTGTTTCGGGTTTAATTGTGTTGGTACATTTTGAATTGAGAATTCTATACGAAATACAAATACTTAGACCGAATTTTATGTGTCACAAAATTCTACGATATTTTGTTTTATATTCTATAATGTCAGTTGCATGTAGAAAACAAAATATTCAAATTCCCATTTCTGTACATACATAACATGCTGTATATAGGAGGGAATCTAATACAATTAAATTTTGTATAAACTGTGAGCTCTTTTAGTTTGAAAATGTTCGCATACGATAAAAGATGGACTAGCAGAGAATATTTTTGTATTGCAGACGCCACAATAAAAGAAAACAACAATAATAGTAACAACATCAACAACAACAACGTCAACAACAACAATAGCAACAACAACACATTCTGTAAGTCACCGAAAACATAAACAAACTATTTGCTATATTACATTGCATTGTTCATGTGAATTTCCATAATGAAATACATTACATCACATCACAATTCAATTTGAAAGTTTGACATAAGCTGTGATTTCCCATTCTGCGCCTGCACAATGGTATGTTTATTAATTGTGTGCTCATTAAATTACAATATCAACAGTTATGAATGGTACTTTCAATCATTTTTGGTAACAGCGATCGGAAGCACTTTACAAAGAGTTTTAGCATGGGAATAATTTACACAGGTTATTCGAATTTAAGCCACTTTTGTTCTAACATTTTTGAGTACCTGGGAAAATGGAATCGAATCCTTTTGGAACAACTTTCTAATTGAATTATTTAGGAATAAGTGGTAAATAGTTTAGTTATTTTCTAGTTGTTTACCATTCAATAGAAACTACTTACCAATGAAACAATGCTAAAAATGATTAACAACGACCAAATTTGTAAAGGTAAAACATTTTCAATAATAATTAGATTTCAACATTTTCAAGTGGAACCAGTGGTAAATTGTTCAAAGAGGTTTTATCCCGATGTATACTACATACGTTGTATTGTTTACTCTTTGTTAGTTTAAATTTCCGTGTTTTCTACATTAAAAAAAACCGAAGTTTTTTTATAATAAGAAATGGGTTTTAGATATGACTGAGAAATCGAAAAGTATTGGGGAAACAACCCTTTTGGTGTTAGAAAACGTCTCAGATATCGTTTAGTTAGAAGCTCGTCAATCAACATAAAAACGTCTTTAAGCGCTAGAAATCATTCAATCATTTGTTACATTCTGAGGGTATTGCAATATTTTCCCTATTTTCTACGAAAATTTCACGTATTCTGACGTTTGAATTTTAAATGCAAAACGAATTGATGCCACCAAATAACAAAAAAATACTCGTTACAAACGACCAATCGACAAATTGACGAGTCACCATTGAAATCAAATGTACACGTCTTTCGTGCAGCAACTAAAACACATCAAACATAAAATGCGTTCAATCTCAGATTACGCTTTTAACCCAAAACAATTATTATTGTGCGTTGTATATGTAAATTGGTTATATTCCCCGCTACTCAGATACACTTTCAAATCTCCATTACATGGCCGTGTAGCTATCATCAATACAGCGTAAAAATAGTAATCAATCAATTTTGGATGACGTGAAAATGGTTTTCGATTCATTTTTTTCTCTCTCCTTTCGCCTTTTTATTCTTTATTCTTATGCTACAAATGTGCATGCATTATAAATTTCCATGATTTGTTTCTTCTTTTCCATTTTGGTTTACTGCAGTTTGCTGAGGCCAAAATATGACTTGTATATCAATCACATTTAATGCGACACACACAATGCAAATCAAATACAAACGAAACAATAACAGCTTAGGAAGATTAAATTGTTCGAATATTGATCTGTATTCTCATTGAATATGTAATACCTTTTGTTTCGTGATTGTTTCGTACATTTTGACTTTTGAATTTTGAATTTAAATCGTAAGAGTAAAACGCATTGGTTAATCGATGTTTCACATCGATTTGTTGATATTTGATACACACACACACACACAAAAAGAGAGAGAGAGAGAGAAGAGAGAGAGAGAGAGAGAGAGAGAGAGAGAGAGAGAGAGAGAGAAAGACGCACGCATCTAATGCAACAGATAATTCATTATATTATTGACTCGTATAGCAATACTGAGTGTTTCGTTTGACCAAACAATGGAAATAAATTACCATCCTATTGATGTTATCTGAATGATTTGAATCTTTCCAATTTTCTACTCTTCATTCGCTATTTGCATTGGATGGATGCAACTATTAGCTTGAGTCAATGGCTTTTGTTCCTTCGTCGTCCACTTTTGAAAATTTAATTACAATTTATTGTTTGTTCGAAAATATTTTGAACGCGAACATTACAACGTGTATTGAGTAAAAACGAGCTAGCATGATGGGGCATCACTAGGTGCTTGAAATTGTCCAATTGAAAACTGGTCGTGTGCAATTACGATGCGAGCGCGCGCGCACCCGTTTGCATTCAATTCAACAATGACTTTTCACTTTTCCGCCTTTGATTGCTCTCCAGAAAATTGAATTGCGCCAAAACCCTGTTAAACAATTTTTTGATGTGAATTGTGTGTGTTTGTGCTGACATTGCACTAAAAGTGCGCACGTTTCGAACCATATTGATTAGTAAGTTATTTGTAGTCTCTGGTCATTTTCGTTCATTCTTTTTCCCTTTTTCGTTGCAACACTCAATTCACTGTCGACGGTGCATTGAAACCAATAACAATAGATTATTTTTGTGTAAACAACTTGAAATTTTGCTTTCGATGCAATGGCCATTGTGATCGGCAAAGTACCCAACCATGTATATAACGAATTGCATTATCGCCTGTGCGAACAACATGCCATTGAATGCGTGGGAGAGTGTCACAATCTATGTTCAACAATGAAAAAGTTTATTAAACAACAAATTAACTGATGTTGTAAACACCAACAGTGCCTTTAAAGATTTGTGTTTGAATTGCTCTCGAATATGCATTGATACGAATATTTTGATATAGTAAAATTCATTTTTATCAAAGCAGAATTGTTATTGATTTACGCATTTTTAAAGATCTTTTTAATTTTATTGATATTTGAACCACTATTATTCATATTTACTTTTCAGACTTTATCTCAATGTCGTATCTCTCAATCAACGCTATAGCTATCGTATTAATGATCATCAAAAGATCATTTTTTATATTCTTTATTCATTTTATTTCACTTTTTTATGATCATTTAAATTATTGAACTCACAATAACCAACGATAGTTTTATACGCATTCTAGCCAACAAATCATCGAACAAAACACACGAAACGATGAGACAAATGAGTCGAAAATTTGTTTTGTTTTCTTTTACTCATCAACATTTTTCCTTCTTATCGTTCTATTTGATTTTATTAATTTTATTAGCTTTTGCTTCAGTTACGTTAATGACTTCACTATCAATTTTCATGAACGGTTTTACGATGTTTACATTGATTTAAAAACAGTTGGTATGGTGTGCTTGTTGTTGCGCAAGTATCCAAGCATTCAACAGTGGGTAATTATAATTTATGGATTAGTTAGTTCCACAATATCAACGAACAAAAGAGATTCGGAAGTCGAGACAAAAGCGATGCTCAGTTTGCTTGGCTAATCAACATCATTCCACGAAAATTCCATTTTTTTTTATTACTTCACCAATGCCATCGAACGAAAACAACATAAACAACAACAACAGCAAAAAATGAAATCAGATTTTTTATGATCAAAAAAAAAAACCAAATGGAAACCAGCAGCATTTGATTTTTTTCTTATAAAAACTAAAACTAAATGAAAAATCATAAAATAGCCGACTATCTCGATGTCGATATGACATAAAAATCGAAAAGCTAATTGTAATAATTTAACTTGCGGCACATGTGGGTATTTCGAATGCATTTTTTTCAATTTCAAGTTGATTTAATAGCTGCTTGGATTTACCAAAAATTGATTTCATTTTCATTTGGCTCGACACGACAGATTTCATAAAATTTCATTTAGCTTATGTGTTCGTCCCATTCCATAGAGTAGTCGTATTTCTTTTTTTTTTTTTTTTTTTTGTATTCTCGCCAAATTCCTATTATTATGCTTATTTATTTTTGATTTGTCTCATTTTCTTCAATGAATTTTTTACGACTTCTACATATGACATTCGGGAGCGAGCAAAAAATACATCGAGTTTGTTGTTATCATTATTTCCCCCTTAATGTTCATCCGTCCCGTTACTTTTTTTTCATTATTTAATAAATACTTTATTTTTCGGCGTTTCTACACATATGCTCTGTACGTCTGAAAAATCCAGAAAACAAATAAACCGAAAATTGCAGAAAAAAACACCGGAGAAGAGGAAAAAAAGTAGAGGGAAAATTGAAAAATAAAATGTTTCTCCAAGCAACAGCTTTCAATTAAGGATTATAAACATATTTATTCTTGCCAAAGTAACATTCGACAGTCATCGCATCAACAATCATCAGTGAAAATGTAAAACATGCACTGGATTGAAATAGCGAAATGAAGCATTTTTCTAAAATATCAATAAATACACATCAGGATGGTCTGACCACGGTGTGCACTTGTATGATTGCGTCTCAAAGTAAATTCTGGCATTTATATTTTGCGTTTGGTCCATTTTGCCCATTTAAAATTGAATTACCGTGTCATGACAACCAACTAACGGTGGAAGAGAGAAAAATACCCCTCAACACCGGTTTTATCATTTGGCTCATATGCAATCAAATGTTTTCGAAAATTCAATTTTTTTTCGCCACATTTTCAATGGATTTCACTGATTTTAACTGGCATCCTTGTGTGTTTTGGATGGACTTTTGTGTATGTATTTGGTCTGTTATAAAGCATTGTTCACCCTAGTTCCATTGTTTATTTTTCTGGTGAGTTTTTCTGACGGTGTATCATCATTAAAAGTTATTTTAAAAGAACGAAAAAAAGAATCGAACGGAAAAAGGAATTGCTGCTGCTACTGTCGGATATCCAATTTCAGCATCAAATTAGCAGAAAAAATTGAAGAAGAGAGACAAAAAAAAAAAAATGTAATCAATGGACGTTCCGAAAAAAATATGATACGCTATCCGAAATCATTCAAGCGTAGCATTGTGGAACGGATTTTCTTTTTTTTTCCCTATTTTGTTGAGCAAAGAAAAAATGATGCCGAGATCAAACAAAGTATTGGAACACACATCACACAAAACATCAACTATCATTACACCTTTCATTAAATCACCGTGCAATCAGGAATATGGTACTTATTCGATACGGTTTGGCACCAAAGTGGACATTTGTTTGCTTTTGTGTCAAAACAATTTACAAGCGTATTGCATCTTGTTTTAGTTCGGTTTTTCATACTTACGCATAAAAAATAACAAATACTCAAATTGTATTCTTCGTTTGTTGAGCGAAACGCAATTGGTGCCACATAAATCAATCTCTCTCTTTTCAAACGTTTTACCAACCGAATAAATTCCACCCGTCATCCTAACAATAGCAAAACGATAGAACATTCATCTAAATAAATAATAAAAAGTTGGTGCATCGGTTACTCTCGTCCACTATATCGATGGCTGTGCCTTTGCCACTGTGTGTCGACACACAGATCTTTTGAGTCGATGACGGTGGGTACGGTCAAATGTGGAATAAAAAAAATGTGTATTGTTCGCTTTGTTTGATTGTGTAATTGAATTGAAATTATTGCCTGTAGACTTGTCACAGTACACAAATCTTGATACGAAATGCATTTTTATTTCGTTGAAAAGCATTTTAGATTTCATTGTATCTCTTTGAAACCCTATCAAAGTCACATTTAATCAATTGCATTCGAAAAATTGGTAAACATAAAAAAGCAACATAAAAGTCTTTTCAGTTATTATTAGTCTGGTGCGTATTTAAGGCCGATTCATGCTAAAAGACCACATGGTTTTTTTTTTGTGTTCTGTTCTGTTTCATCGATGATTGAAGATGTGCCACCGTTAAACGTAGCAGAGACTATTCAATCGAATATTGCCAAATAATGCGAACTATATCCAAATTGATAGAAATTAAGGGCCGCAGGCATTCTTGTTTGCTTTTTACGGCAAGCTATATAAATAAAATTGTTATGTCCATCCAGAGCATCTTTCGAAGACTATGCGGACACTTTGTCATGTCAATGCACAAACGCACTCATAAATTAGCTTGTCGAACAGAAATGTTTATTTGGTTCCGTGAACATATGTGACCTGTGTTCTTGGCAACAAAAACAAAACATCGACAACGACGACGACGACGAAGTATCAACCATAAATTACACACATCCAGCAAGTGAATTGTAGAGATACATTTAAAAATAGTTCACTTATTGAGTTGTTTTTTCTTCGTAATTTAATTGATTTGACATTTCCCTCTTTAAACTTAAATCAAATTAAATTCAAAACGATCAGCGCCACACGTTTTAATTTCAAATTGAGAAAATCGCATTTCCTTGTATAATTGTAATCAAATACAGCAAAAATAAGCGGCCGTTCATTTTCATGATATTTTAAATGAATCAACAATTGGTGCCACATTGTCGACAACAATTGAAACTGTTTATAAAATATTTTTATACACTTTCACCAATCAGCATACAGAACATTTGGCGTTTTCCATTCAGCCTCTTTTCTTTCTATTTTAAATATTTATTCAAATGTCACGCTCAGGCAAAACATGAAAACTCGCTATCGATGTGTAACAATTGAGAAAAGTCTTTTTCCAATCGACTATAAATTGTTTATTTCTAAATCTAAGTTTATTTGTAAACATTATTTCTGAACTGTAAATGTGGATCAAAAAAAAAAAAAAAAAAATAAACATGAAGAAAGAAAATGAATCATTTTTCTGATGAAGGCAATTTATTTATAGCGAGAATTGTAGCACTATGACGGATCTAATCACCATTTGTTTTCAATTCAATAAACTGAACGTTTGAGTAGCCTTAAGGTTCAAAAGAAAGCAATTTAATTAACTTGTCATTTAAAAGTTCAATCTGCTACTTCAATGAAACCTTTGCTCTTCAATTCAATGGCAAACAATTTGCCAGAAACAAAGGAAACAATTGAATCGACATTCGCTATTTCTGATTAATTGCACATGTTTAACACAAACACGCTATTGCACACAGTGTGACACCTCGACCGCAGAAAATCAAAAAAAAAAAAAAAAAAAAAAAAAACAATGTTGAATATTTCTAAAGGCATTTGTCGTTGTTTTTCTGTTTTATTTTAAAGCACAATGAGACTCGATAAGTGCAATGAACCACAGCAAATGGCTGGCTAAAATGTGTCAATTTCAAAATTCGACACATAAAATTCAATTCAACAGTATATACTATACATAGTAAATTATGAATGAAAATAAATTTGTGCAGTTTTGTTTCGTGCATATTGGATGTGGCCACAGCTACATGCAGCAGTTTTATATTCGCTCTCGTTTTTTCTTGCTACAAATCAAATGTTGTTTAACGGTGGTATTGCTATCGGAGTCACATCGAAAAACAGGAATGAATTAGTTAAATCGATTTAATTCACTGTCAAAATGCTCGTTACACTACGAGCAACCGACATGAACAACGTTTTCATTTCGCACATTGACTTTTCCTGAAATGCAAAAGAGAAATTAAATAAAAAAAATCACAATCTCGTTTAATTGACTTCGTTGAAAATTGACAGCATAACTAACGACAGTTTGAAACGATACTGTGAATGATAAAAATAAAACCACACAAAAATGAAGCACAACAAAATCGCTTTTGCGCGAAAAAATGTATACAATCATGGTAAGTCATCAGATACTTTTGTCATGGGTGTTTTCAATGTCTGTTGTCCTGTCAACATCATTAGTTTTTTTCCTCTTCATCTTATTAAAATGTAAATTTCTTAGACAAGATTATGTTCCCTTAAATGATAATGAAAATAGTAGAATTTTCACACTTGCATAGACCACACAAAAAATGCAAAGGGCCAAACATATCAAAGCAACGATTTTTTCTCTCTGGCTTTTTAATCGTTGTTTTAAACTTGAATTAAATCAACGCGCAATATACAAAGGTATAAGCATTTGGTAGAGACTAAGAAAAGAAAACATGCCAACATCCCCTGAATTTGAAATGCCAGAATTAAATTGAAAGGAAAAAAATAGATATAAATAATTTTCGAATTTCGCACCCGATAACTAAGGCTGAAGTAAATGAACCGAACCATGTTCACAATTGGATGTTTTTTTGGGGTCTCATTATATTATATGGATTAATTATGCATATCGGAAGCACTGAAATAACAAACTTCTCAAATCACAGAAAAATGCCCTCCCAATTCAAAGAAAGAAGGAATAATATGAAATGAGATTCAATTTCATTATAAATAATGAATGAAAATTTGTAACCATCTTTAAGTTTCAGTATAGTTCCGACTTTCGAAAAACGCCAATGCATTTTGTCTCTGTGTGTGTGTTTTTTTTTACATCAAATGTCATTATTGTTTATTATATAGCAATAGCAGCCAGAGTACTTGTGCACTTGTGTTTTTGAAAGGCGACTGGTAGTTTGTTGTTTAAATGGAAACTTGACTTGTTTTTTTTTATTTGGTTGTTTGAATATTTTCCTTCGATTCAAACACGTGTCACATACATAATTTGCATGTGAATTTCTTTTTCTGGTTGTCATGTTCCTCTTCATCTGAAGCCGCATTCAGTAATGGAAGATGGTTGCTTGCGAAGGAGGAACAATATAAATGACATGCCATTCTCAATGTGCTGTCTTTAATGTAACTAAACTAGAGAGAGAAAAAAAAACATGAAATTTGTATCAAATGTAGTGTGCTATCCAGTGTCATTTTTATCATATCGTCTCATAATGAGCAATGGGGAGAGTGAAACAATTCATTCAAATTGTGAGTTGACTGCTGGTGTAAATTCTATTCTTTGCAGACCTAGTACAAAATAAAAATAACATTCATTTTGAAAAAAAAAATATTGAAATCGGTGGAGATGTTTTGTGTCTACCTCATTTTTGTTTATTCACCATTAAGTTCGTCATCACACACATGCATACATATATTACAATATTCAGATTTAATGGTGTTGCATAAATTTTAATGACCTCCATACATATACAAGCACTGCACTCTCGTTTTTTTTTTCACCACAAATCACCAGTAACCACATTATGAACTGAATTAAAGCAAGTCGTTTTTCCCTATGAAAAAGTGCCACTGCAAGTGCAACGTACTCAAGCGTATTGTTCGGAGAAAAAAAAGGTCCACTTATAGTTCAGTGATTAACCTGTCAAGTGCTGGACAAGATTTATGTTTATTCATCTCTTTCCATCGCACTAGAGAAATGGACGTGGAAATTGAAAAGGCAAATCTATTATTCATCGATTTGATATTCATATTTGTATATAATAGCCAAACCATTGTTCAATGTTAGGTGATCAGCGACTCGTTCTGTTATTGCTTTGTCTATATAGTCGAATATTTTTATTGTTACAATCGCCTGGTGAACAAATGTCTCAATATTTCACCATGCACCAAATTATGAGTTGACATAACGATGAAGTGAACAGAAAAAAAATATGATTCAATAATTCCACACATTTGCTCTCGATTTGATACATTGTTCAATGAACACTGCCGATATAAGTGTGGTTCATGGCGTTTCCGGTCAATCGCTCTCGAATTAATTGAATGAAAATAATTTGATTAACGGTGTACTTGCTCGCACCATCGATTCAGTTTATTTATTTTTATTTTAGCGTCTGCATTTACTCAGCGATAGGAACAAAAACAACACGCCGCTTACGTTTTTGGTGCCAGTCATAATAAAAACATCAAATCGGCCGAAAGAATTCGATTTTATTATCGAATTACTCACTCGCTTATTTGCTCACCAAAAGCAAATACATAAACACCATTCAATTCACTTTGATTTGGTCAATGACGTGAAAATAAGTGAAAAATGAACTCCAAAAATTTGGTCGGAAAGGCATTTCAAAATACTGAAATGAAACAACTATATTTACTTTGAGCTGAAATATGGCTTAATCGATTTTTAAACAAAAATTAAATAACTTTCGGAAACCTTTCTTGCTTTAAAGTAATTATTTCTATTCAAGTCTATGCAAACGAATATCCAAAATTGAATTATCAAAATCTTGGAAAAATATTGTCCTTGAAAGTAGTTGATCACTTTGTATCACAGCCACTACCACTTCAAGTGAATACAATTCCATCACATCGCATCACAAGTGATTCGATGTTATAAGTGATTTTCCCAAATCTCCTTCAAAAACGCACGACACGTTTATGCAAACTTCATTCTTTTTCGAGAATCCGTGATCATGGAATCAATTTGTCATATTGATATGTATTATTCCAATTGATTTGTAAAAATCGCTTTCAAATTGGATAAAAGAGAAGAAAAACCACTGACCACGCACCAAATGAACGCTTTCATGGTGAATCTTCATTGGCATTGTCAAGGTGAAGTGTAACATATTAATATTTGAAAGATAGAAGCGATTCTTTTGGTATATCAAGGTCGGAGGATTTATTTATTCACAATGCACAGATGCAAACCAAAAAAGAAGGAAAACCAGCAAATACAAAAGCATTAAATTTCTTATCATTCTGTAGTCAAAAGACTAGATTCACGCGATAGAGTATTGTAGCAATACACGGAATATCAGTTTCAATATCAAGGTCAGTGTTAGCGCGCATATCAAATGGGAAAATTCTCCGAACTTATGAATGAATAACGTATCCATTCTCTATGAAGCAAAACATACAAAAGCTAAAAGACGCAATTTCGCTTTTCGGTCGTTTTTTTGTCCCAATAAATATTATCATAACATTTTATGTGAGTTTTGTAATAGCGAATTATCGTGCGATTCTTTTTTTTTTTTTTTTTTGTTTGCCAATTTGTGCTTTTCATGAAAGTAACAAAATGCATTGATATGCACCGATTGCCATCGAAAAAGCAATTTTACCATTTTGATTCGTTTCCATTTCTCGCGTTCGACAGCTTAATATTTCCTTTTATCCGTGCATTTAAAGCTATTAAATGAACGAAACGAAAATTGAAATATATATATTCTATGTTGCACATCGATGGAGCCATCTGATAGCAATTGTACATAATCGAGTTGCTAGCACGTGGAATATGTTGATTACATGTTTGAGTCGATGAGATGCCATTTATTTACAACGCAACTCACATACAATGCAATCTCGTTTATTGATTTTTTGTTCGACAAAAAAAAAACAAAAAAAGAACAACAACAACAGCGTACAAAAGCACCGGACAATATCAATGTGAAACAAACTGAAGGAAGCGTTTGGTAATAAAAAGCGGAAAGCAAACAAAAGACAGACAAGGAAAAAAGAGCAAAAATGAGAAAAAATATGGACACGTTGCAACCATTCAAACTGAGCGAAAAAGCAAACAATAGCTGCATCTTCAACAATGAAAATGTCGCACGATGTGTCACACCAAGTAAAATATAATTTATTTATTTTATTTTATACTTTACTCTATGTTTTTTTTTGCTTATGTATTGGCGCTATCGTTACTGTTGCTACTTTTGGTGCTCTGTTATTTCCTTAATATTTTTCTATCCCTCGTTGTGTCGCGTGGGTGGCTGCAAAAGTCACCTTCACAACATTTTATGTTCGCGCATTGTGTGAACATTTTTCTCTTCTCTTTCTCGCTCTTTTCGTTTTCGTTTTACTTTTTTTTTTTGCAATCCATCTTTTATATAGTGTCTGGTGTACTATCTTGTTGCGATGCAAAACGATTGCATTTTTTCCAACTCAAATCAGTTCCGTCATGTTACAACACTAACATAAGCAACTATCAAGTTATAAAATAATAATCCAATGCAAAACGATTCGTAATATATTAATTTCATTTGCTTAGAGTTTTTGTCATTCAGTTTTGCACTGCAAATGATTAATGCCGAGGTCACAAAACAATGGGAAATAAGTCTTTTCGAGAAAGAGCAAAAGTGCTATTAATTTTGTAGATGAAAAGTAATGCGATTTCACATGCAACTTCAACAGAACAATGAATAGATTCTATTATCAATTTATTAATAAGAATAATGGTAATGTCCTACACATTATCACGTTTTTCACTATCTTAAATGGAATGAATCATGTGACAAGAAAAGAGACTGGCACCAAATTATGAATGAAATCATCGAGCAGACGTCATCAAATTGCATTCATTTTCAAAATTATTTTGATAGAAATTTCATTTGAATAAATTGGTGAAAGTTTTTTCCTTCAAAATATGCGTCAAATGAATGGATGGAAAAATTCAGTTAGTAATTTGGTAACTTGCAAAATGTAAAATCGAGCATTCCGTATGGTGCAGATTAATAACTAATAATAACAAACTGCAAACAAACTGAAACGTGTGACAAGCATTAAAAGTTCATTTGAAAGTCAAGAGCAGCTTTTTGCTACTTAAACAAGGGTGATTAAATGAAATAATGCGAGCAAACTGAAATGGTTAATATTCATTAATGTCATAACGTTGTTCATTGAATGACGCAATCAAATATGATAATGACATAGAGTTTTGAATGCCAATGTCAAGGTTACGTTATCGATTTTTTAGTTGCACTCTATGATTTTAAGTGAAGTCCCCGTAGCGACTACTCAAAAACTTATTGCGAAACCAGTGCTTTTATGAACCAAACAGATTCTACTGTGATAATGATTTGCACATTGAATTTAACGATTTTCTTCTAACCAAAAGATTTAACATGGTTTTGTATTCATTTCAAGGACATTTTAAAATTACTGAAATGAAAAAAGTTCCGTTATATAGAATGTAGATTTTAAACTGTTTCATTCGCTCTAAACTACTCACATTATATTTAGTTTAATGGAAGCTTGAATGAAATGAGTGCAAGTTTTAAAAAATACTCTCATCGTAAAAAAATGCTTGAAATTCCAATCCAATTATTAGACCTGAACCTACATATTTGCATGCATCAGTTTGAAATTTGAAACAAATTTGATTTATGTGAATACTTAGAATTGTTGGAATTCCGATTCTTTGAACTACCTAACAACTTGATTTTCCAAACTAAACAACACCAATTATATCGATCAGGATTCTTGCCTTTATTTCATTCAAACTTTGGTTGAAGCCTTCAATAAACAAATTTATCGATTCAGTCAGTGGGAAAACTTGTATTGAACAAATAATTTAACTACCTTGATATTGGACAAATTTCCACGGAAAATCAGTCAAATGAACATTCTTTGCATTCCAAGCATACTTTTCAAATGGAGTAACATACACAAATTGTGAATTATTAACAAGGAATTTATGTAAATATTAACGGCCAGTTGGCACGTTATTGGGAAAAATTTCGAATTCTTTGCATTCCATTTGCTGTGTTACTTGGTTCGCATTTTTTTTTTTTCAACAGGTGTTCACGCGATAGACTACAAAATGCGGAAAATTTGGTACAAATTAAATGTAAATGGTTTATTAAGAATAAAAAAGCAATTTTTCGCTTATCATTTTCTATCAAATGGCTCTCTCATTGTTAGTACTGATTCTTTACAACTCTATCGGTTTATATAGTTTGGAATATGCTACGATTTCGATACGTTTCGATTGAATCAATATCAAGATTTTTAATCAATTTTTCGTATATTTCCCCGTTGTATTTTGTTTGTTTGTTTGTTTGTTTTATTCATCACTCATAAAGATGATATTTAATGTTCGTTTTTGTGCCATTTGAACATGAAAAAAATGTTGACACTTTGCGGAAGCTCATTTGTTTATTTTGTTTAATAACATAACAAAGCTCCAACTCGTAGCATACCCATTATTGAATTATAATTTACCAGTGAATACAGTTGTTCTCGAATTGATATACTTATGTTGCTAAGTAATACTGATTTAATTGAAGCAGAATTTATGTAAAATGCGAAATATTTTCCTCTCATAATACCTGAAGCCTTTAATTATGAAAGAATAAGAAGCAATACACTTTTTATAACATCGACAATTCGAAACAGAAACATATAATCGGGAACTTTGTAGTATAAATTAGTGCACAGGACATAATCATTGTCTGCCAATTTCACTGAAAACGATAATATGATGAATGTGTGCTTTGTCGTTTGTTTGGAATTTCAGACATTTTGTCTACAAATTGATATCATCATAACAAGATCATTATTGTCACTAGCCTATTTTTTAAATCCTATGTAAATAACAAAAAAAAAAAACTGAATTCCCGTAAAAAACGCGCACCTCCGGCATTATTTGCATGTATGATTGATGACTAGGTTTTCCTGTGTGCAAAAAATAGACTGAACTGTAGGCAGTGAATTACATCAATCGGAGAATGTAGAACAAAACCAAACATTTGGCATTTTTCCCATCAATCAATTATTCGATTTCCTTTGAAATTCTCACAAATATTTCGCATGATTGTTTTACATAAAACTTTGGTTGAATGTAGTGCAAAATGATTTTACACGATGTAAATGAATGGTTTCGATGGCATATTATTATTTATGGCTTTAGTGGGTTTTTTTACTCGTTTGAACGAGAAAAAAAGCAAAAAATTCACCAAAGAAATAAAGAGAAAAATGTTATAAAAAGGGGTTCATTGATGGCTAGAAACCAGAGGATCAACATTTACTTTAAAATATAGTAATTTTGATGAACGACGTTTTGCTTATTTCGTCGTTGGTAAGCGATTGAGAAATGGCAATAATTATACTGCATGTTTAACTGGAAAATACCTGCTTTTGATGTAAACCGGATGAATTTTTTGGCCTTTCAACTTCCCGACCAAAGTGGGTGTCATCTGACTGTCACATATTATAATTTAGATCGCACTGTAACTATTTTGAAGAATAAATTATGTTTACCGCCCTATTCCCACAGCAGATTGATTGCTTCATAATGCTCGAGGCGCCTTTTTTTGTCATTAGTTAACTTTGGTAAAAAAAATTAATATGTTTTGCATTCAGCAGATTTGAAATTTACTAATAATTGGTGAAACAGAAAAAATTACTAGTTTCATGCAGTCAACAACTGAATAGATTAAAATTTTAACTTAACTTTTTAAATTCTAAAATTTTACTTCTTCAGCCAAAAAGGATGATGATTACATTTTTGCCCCTTTTAATCAAATCAAACAATATCTACTGCAAACAAAACACTATGAAAACCACTTGAAATATCGTATGCGTTTCCTTTATATTCTAGTATCATTATGTCATGGAATAGATTTATTCTATTTAATTCATTGATAATTGCTTATCTTATTAATTACGTGTGTCAAAATCAAATAAAAGGCCAAAAATGTGCAAAAACTATGGCATACGGAGCTAATAAAATTCCTGATAAAATCCAATAAATGCACATTAACTTTAATCCAAAAATTTTTACTTTGTTTCCAGCATGTAAAAACATGTGTAATTACAGTGACATTCTTGTGAAAAATGTCACATATATTTTGTGTATTGTTATCTCACACCCAATTTATTATGTGTTAAGCCAGAGAGCCATACTTACATGTATGATGTTGAAGCTGAATTTCAATGGTTCCGTCAATAAATAACAATAATTTCCCTAAGAGATTTAATCATGGATTTAATACACATACCATTTGAATTTGGTGTATTGGAAAATAAAACCTAAAAATTGCATTGATCCATAGACAAGAAGAAATTGCTTAAATCTCATAAAATGATCTGCCAAATCACGTATGCCAATTTACCGCTATCCTTTACAATGGGTCTTTCTACTATTATTGCATTACTGGATCATCGAAGAGATAAATGTAAATGTGCAAATGTGATACGTATGTATTTCTGAAAAATGATTAATAATGTGATTTTTCTCGGCAAGCTGTGCTGTATGTATGCTGTGCTGTGCAGTGCAAATTCTAAATGCTTTTGTTTTAGTACAACTGTTGAGAATTCAATTAAAATAATTGATTCATATTCAGTGAAATTGATAAGATGTGAATATGGAGAAAGCCAGCCGGTGGTTAGGTTTTATCTCATCTGCAGTGAACTCAAATAGATGCTGGTTAATGGTTAGTGTTCGAGAAATTGTGTGGTAATTCACATAAAATGAAATAATTATTTTAATGGGCCTGTTAGGAGAGTGGCGCGTTTAGTGAAATGCATTCGGATGTAGTTATTGACTGTGTGGGAGTGAAATTCAATATTCATTATAGACTAAATGTTGTTTACAGTCGATTTTACGACACTTTCTCCAAATTTCCAATTATTTCACCAAATAGTTTAGGCCAAAATTTATAACATTAGATGAATGTTGTCATCATTGCCATTTCTGATGAGATTTAAACGATAATAGCTTCGACCACAAAATGATTTATAAGAAATGAAATGGCATGAATAATTTATGAGACACCTATGGAAAAAAAAAAAAAATTAAAAAAAAAACATTTTTTTTTAAAAAAAAAAAAACCAAAAAAAAAATTTTTTTTTTTTTTCCCAAATTTGATTTTTTTTTTTTTTTTTAAATTTTTTTTTGCCATTTATTTGATGATTTCACGCAATTCATTTGCCAAACGCACTTGTGACACATACAGAATACTTCCCATTCTCATTCTTGAACGTTAAATGTAAAAAGTATACTGGTATTTCAGCACTTTCATTGTATCACATCTTTACATTGACCAACCGTAGAGAAATACACGTGTTCGAAACGAAACGTTGCATTTTTTTTTTCCTTTTTTGCATTGAATGAGTGAAACTAATTAAATAATTCTAATTTGTAGAGTACTGTATATTCAATTTCTGTAAAGATCGTGCAACCCTTACCGAACATGTATAAAAATGTATTTTGAAACACCGCGCAGTTAGTGTTGTACATTATATGCATAACTTAGTGATGATATCATCGTGTTCAGTGTTCAGTGTTCACTGTTCAGTGTTCGGTTTTCATGACATGAACTTCATGTGCATGTTCAACATTCGATCAATGCTAAAGTCATCCTATTTCCCGCTAATAACAACGTACACCACACTCAACGGAAGAAAATGATGAAAAGAGAAACGAAAAAAGTGGAAAAAAATATGAAATAAAAATATTATGCACACCGAACGCCAGATGGTCAAATGTGTTTGGATGTGTTTTTTTTTTTCTTCAGTATTTCAGTTTGTGACATCGTCATTTTGTGGCGTGTATCAGAAAGTTTCACCGCATGAAATATTGTCGGAGAGTTGATATAAGGGTGCCGATACATTCTGTATGTATACAATGAGAATAAGAAGCAAATGACCAAGTGCAGTTACACGTAATGCATGTTAGTAATAGAGAAAAAGAGAGAGAAAAAATGTTCTGTATTGGAAAAATGCGCAATATAAATTCTCATTTCAGGTAGATTGCACTTCTTAAATGCTTTAAAAAGGGGTCGTGCATTACTTTTGCCACCATTTGCCTTCGTTGACTTGTTATTGATTGAATTCAAAAACTCTAACGTTTTTAAGCGTTACGTGTCAATAATTCATTTCTTCGCTCTCATTGAAACATGTCTTTTGAATGATTTTGTTATTAAAGTAAATTCAATTCCGTTAAAACTTTCTGAACGTTATTTCATTTGATGTTGTTTTTTTTGTTTTCATTTCTTATCTATTGCTTATATTTTATACTCTAAAATTTGCTTTAAACATATCAAATATTCACATATATAAACTTTCTGTTATAATACATTTGTAACTTAATGAAACTGCTTGAATCATATTAAATATCTTACATTTTATATAAGATTATCACGAAAAAAACTTTTTCCACAAAAATGACGTAAATTTTTGTAATAAGAATAAATTAGTTGTGTTATTTAACACCCAGCGCCACTTGAACACCATTGAATTTCTATATAGCGGGAAATAGTGCAAACATAAAACCACTACTTTTGAACTTGATGAAAACTATTCTTTTGATCATTTATTTGTTACATTTTACGAAAATTCCTGAGCATATTTTAAGTTAATATTATTAACCGTAGTGGCATCATTGGTGTCAATTTGAGATTTGCATCAAAGTTTTGCAATAAAAAACCTAATCAACTTGAGTGAATGAGTTGAAAAGGTCAAGATTTGCAAAATACTCTTAAATCTTTCCTACTCCAAATTGTTTTTCATATTTTCTATTTTTTTCACCAATTTTATTTAAAATATTAATCAGGGATTCAAAAATAAAATAAAAATTGGAAAAGATTTTCAAAATAAAAGAAATTAAATAAATTCCATCGAAGCCAATCGTAATTTTATTAAAAAGCAATGCTCATTGAACCAAATGAAAAAAAATCAATATTTTCCCAAAAAAAAAAAGTAAAGAAAATATTCAATTGCAAATAAAACATCATAATCTGTAATTAACTTTATATTATTGCAATGCATCCGTTCGGCGTGAGTGAGTCGAGTGTGAGTAAAATGGAAACCCATTGATTAATGTTGTAAACAGAACGAGTATGATCTATTAACTTTATTCGTCGGTTTTTTTCCTGAATGCTCATCGTAATTTACTCTATTCAAACAAATGAAATAATCATAAATATCAATTTTCGATGTCTAAATAATAATATTCTGTGAAAAAATACACCAACAAACAAAACGAGAAATAAAATCCAAGCATTGCCTTTTAGCAATCATTATTTTGCACTCTTTCTTTTCAATCGATATTTTCCCACTGAAAAGAGTCAACTTTTTTTTACAAAAATCTGGCAAATTTCCCCTGCATTCGTGCAAAAGAATGGCAACAAAAAAAGGAGAGAAATACACAACAGCATTTCCGATTGCATATAAATTATAAATTGTGATTTTTTTATTGCAACAAATAAAGTAAACCATTCAACATAATCACATTTAATGGAGGAAACAAAGATACATGCAGTGCATTACATTTGCGGACGAATGGCAAAATGACCCTTTATCATTTAAAAACCAACAGGAAAAATGCAGAAACCACACACACAAAACAAACAGACGATAGAGAGGAAAAAACACGATACGTTTGATTGTTAAATGTGTGAGCAAGAGAAAAGGGTAAATCAGAGAAATAAAATGAACGAAAAAATTGGATTGAAAACATGCGGTCATTTAATCGCAATAAAATACTTTTAGCCTATGAAACCCGAAATCGTACTCAATTGTAACTTTGTAATACAATGAGATGAGCTTGTTCAGTGAACCAGTTCGGTTAAAATCACTTCGTTGGCTATTCAAAAAAAAAAAGAAAAAAAAACAAATGAATACAAAAACTTGTAAATTGCAGGTCGCAAAACCGTATTCGTCCCTGTCATTTTAATTCTGGTTGATATTTATTTGTTTTCGTTTGAAATGGTAAAAATATCATATTTATTCATTTAGTGTGAATGAAACTATTTTAAGTGCAAGCCAAAAATGTATCGAATTTACTAAAATTCACTCGAAAAATGTCAAAATTTTTATTAAAAAAAAAAACGGAAATAAATTGTCAGAAGCCAATTTTCTGTGCAACCTTTCTTCCCTGACAATGTAACGTTTAATGGATCATATTGAACCGTAAATACTCTAATAATGTTAATGTTGGGAATATCAAAAGACATTTCGAATTCATTTCTACCCATGTATTGAAAAACCATTGTAGAAAAATCCCTTTCAATGGTTGCTGAAAAAAATACGAAAGAATGAAATAACTCGTATAAGGTCATGTAATGCAAAAGAATGAACTGATTCGATTTGATAGAGAGAGCGAGAGACAGCGAAAAAAGGGTTCATATTTTCTATTTTTGGATGGTTTGTCGACATTCGCTTGAACGCTCAAACCAATTCTTTCATATTTTGCATATAAATTAACTTTTTATTTTCCAGAGTTATGGAATCGCGTAGAATTTTCTATTTGCGAATTGTTTCATTGAGCGAAAAGTGTATTTGCAAAAAAAAAAAAGAAATAATACGAAGTGGATGAGGGCGCCAAGCGCCCGTGAAGCGCACTGATTTCATTCATCGAATTGTATGTTTGCTGCCGAATCGAAAATAACAATTGGCAAGTCAGAACAAAAAAAAAACAAACATACATATACACGCGCTATGTTTTGGGGAACCAGAAATGGCGTTTTTGCACGGCGCAACAGTGAATCAAATGATTGGCGACAGAAAATAGCTTCTGAATGCCTTGATTGCGGGAAAAAATGTATCAAAGAGCGTGGAGCCAGTGAACTGCAAACAACACATATTTCTGTGTGCACAACAGATTTAATTTTATCGACATCGAACCACGATGCAAAATCAAATTCGCTATGCTGGGATTAGATTCATTGGTTCATTTCGTTAACCGCTGATAATATAATATATGAAAAAAACAAATCTAAACCGAAAATTTTTGCAATAAATCGTAAATAGCATTTTCGAGTAAAAAGCACATTGACACAAATATTTAACAATAATTCAAAACAAAATTTATGACCATATGCATTCTTATACGCCGACACACGACATAACAATGGTATACTTTTGTACGATTATGTGCTCTTCTCTTTCCGTTTAATATAAAAAAAAGAGTCCCTAAATGCATAAAACTCAAATGACATTGGAGCAAAATGAATAGACTTCGCTAGCGATATGCTCAAGAGGTAAATAGATGAACGAACATGGAAAATTTATAACTTGTTTTAATTCGTAACAATCGCAAAAGACAATATTTGTACAATTTCCGTTAATATGCTCTGTGGCTGTGACATAACACAGGATTTATGGTTTTGAAAATTTCGGTTCCTTGGTGATGGTGGGCGATGAGAACAAATACGAGAAAAATCCTCTACCAAGTTTGTTAACATGGTCAAAAAGTGGTTTCGTTAATGCGTCGATTGGAAATAAGACACTATTGTTCGATATAATAAACAAAAGATGTGTGTAAAATATTTATTCAGTAGATATATTTTCCTTTGATTTATGGTCCTTTATCCATTAAATTTTTTCGATTGTTTTCTGGTTGAATTTGAGTGGTTTTGTTATAATTTGCTGATTGGAATCAGTTTTCTGAGTCTAAATGAACCCACAAAAATGCATGCATTCCGTTTTAATATTTTATTCTCGTCTCTCTCTCTCTCTCTCTCTCTCTCTCTATCTCTCTCTCACTGTCCAGATTTATCAATCTCTCTACCCAGAAGAAAATGATTGATTATCTCAATTAATTGATCGTTATTCAATCGTCAGTGTTATTTGATACATTTTATAAAATACTTGAGCATAACTCAGTTTATCCAATTGAATTCATTCATTTAGATTGCATTTCAAAACATGAAAATGAAGAGAAAAAAAAACGAGAAAAAATAACCCTTTTGAGAGAGTCTGTTCATGCGTAGCTTTGTATATGGGCTTTAGTTTCTTTATCTCCAATTTCATCATATATTGAATTTAATTGGAAATGATTTCCTTCTCAATCCTCACACATCCATTTAGTATTTCATTTGTCAGCGATAGAAACAATGAACTGACATTCCAATTTTTACACTTTCCACTTTGCCGGTGCTCAAGAGCACTATTGTTTTCCATTTTAAAAAGTGATGGAAAAAAAATAACAAAATAAAAAAGCATTTTGTTACGCCCGGACAAAGGAATCATTTTCATTTATGTTGAAAATGAAAGCTGGACCGAAAAAAAAGCAGCAAATAAAATAAAAACATCCACTGGCAAAATACCTCTACATGCACACAATGTCAAATTTGACACGAAATTCGATATGCAAATCCACATCGTTGTTTCAGTTTTTCTATTTGAAGGACCCAAAACAAAAACATATTGGATCTTTTGTTTCTTGTTCAGCCAAAAAAAAAAAAAAGCGGCCAGCATTTTTCACAATATTGTGTTCAGTCAAACCCTTGCCAAACAAATTACTGATGTTATTCCAAACTTGGAATAAAAAAAAAATCTGTTAATTAAAAATTCAATTGCGTTGAAAAATCATAATACAAACAGTGAAGAATAAGCAGAAAAAGTGAGAGAAAAAAATAATGTATCACATTTCGTGTTCATTCTTGTTTTTCGTCATATTCGAAAAGGGATAATGCAGTTCATATTTAAATGAACGATATTAAGGCAGCATTAAATGGCTATACAGGTAACATTGCAATCGAATCAGACGATACTCCACCCCTTCACAACATTTGAATTGCTTTCGAAATCATTTCGGTTGTTGAATTTTTTTTCTTCTTTTTTTATCTTCACCAAGTGTCAAATGTAATTTCATTTTGTACATTTGTTACGTAACTGGATATTAAACATGACATGGCAATATAAGTAAAATAACCGAAACTGTATCATTTTACATGTGTATGTAGTAAGTAAGTTATTTGTTTTTTGTAAATTATTTTCTGTTGGTTAATCTACCAATTTTGAATTATCCTTTTAGATAGAGGTCGAGGAATATAAAAATGTTCTCGTTAAGTGAATGCAATTGAAATAATTAGTTATTTATTAAAACTTTTTTTGATGCTTGAAAAATGATAAAAAAAAAATTGTATGGAGATGATTGTATCGCAAGCGATTCATTGGGAATTGAGGTTTGAGTGTCGAAAATTGAAAAGTGAGAACTGTGAGTCACGATTCGAGAGCTTAAAGATGAAAGAGAAGAACCGAAAACTAAGAATGCCGACAGCTGAGATCTGAAAACTGAATATGCCTTGGCACTTGTGTAATTAATGAAGATAGCGTTTCGACCACAAATCAATTATTTGATTACCAAAAATCAGATAATTTTAATTGCTTACAGTTAATAGATATTTGTTATCGCCACATACATATTAATCGTGAAAAAATTGATGAACAAACAAAGCAACACTCCAGACAAAAAATACATAAATCTAAATTCAACAAACAAGTGACAAGTTTTCTGCTGACAAACATAAATATTTGATTTCAATCATGCAGTCGCCCATAACCGTAATCCAATTAAATCAAAGCAAAGCAAATAGAAAAGTAAAAATCATTTCAACAAATAAGTGCTTTGTGAGTAACAATTTATTCAATTTAACGTTAATCATAGTCGTTATAATGCATATTGAAAATCAGCCAGTAAAATCTTCTACGACACAATTCGCTAATTTTGAAAGGATGTGCTACATTTGAGTCAAAAATAACTTAAAATGACTGTGTTGGAAAAAAAACTTTTGAGTTTATTGGTTTTTAACTGCTAAATTTACAGTTCAAGATAACAATGAAAATTGTGTGAAAATTGAAAAAAGTGTAAAAATGTACAGGAAATGACAATGACCATATAATCGATTTATGAGTTTTAAAATATTATTTCTAGGCCAAAAAGAAATGACATCGACAAAAGTGCATATGAAGAAATTATTCTAGAATATGTTCATTCAAGCGTTTGGTAACCAACTGAAGCAGAATTCGCGTAATTTTTGGAACACCAATCGACGAACAAGTAAACTACCAAGAAATCTCATACCATGGAAAAATGAGCTCTCGCTTATATGCTCACATAGTTCACGTCTTAGCTCATGAATGTACATAACAACAATGTGTCTTGACGGTACACCGACCTCAGCGCATTTTTTCAACACAACCGATATCATTAATCATTTTTATGCAAACGTAATAACATTTCGGTCGATAGATTCAACACAAACAAAGTGAACATGTGAGTGAAGCGATAAAAGATTGTGCCCATGCATAAGAAAAATCCATGCAACAAAACTGAACAATTTGAACTGCTGTCGAAACCGACGGATTTGTTCTGTGAAAATTGATTATACGATTATTTAGCATACTGAAGAGTGCAGCAAAACACGAAAACAATAAATCGCATAGGAAAATATGGGCACACTCTTCTCATTGTCGCAGAATGTTCATTGTTATGAAGCGGCAAAAACGTGCTTGATTCAGATGCTTGTTTGTTTCAAACGTCTTTTTGATATTCTTTGCCAGTAAAAAGTTTTCCATTTTCCATTCTCCATCATTCAAAATATATGTTTATGTTTGGGTCTGGTTCTGTTCGGTTCTGTTCTGTTTTGTTTCGTTTGGAAAATTGGTGAATATGCTTTTGAACGAATGAAAAATGAGCATTCGACCGGTGCACCAAAATACCAGCACAAAATATGAAAAGCGATACAAAAGAAGCACTTTTATAGTGAAAAATGCTAAATTGGTGAAGGAAAGAGAGAAAAACAAAGATGAAAAATGCAAATAAGCAACGGGGTTTTTACAAATCGGAAAAATGCGTCGTCTACGATGTGATTGAGACTGTGCAAGCGGACACAAAAAACGGCGAGACGTTTTCAACAAATTGCAGAATATGGCACGGTTTATTTTCTCTCGCATTGTATTTATTTTATTTTTTTTCTTTTCGTCTTCATGTTTACCGGCCAAATAATTATTTAATTGCGGTGTAATTATTCGTATAAAGTTCATTCGCTTTTGCATTGACTCTAAAAAGGAAATTGGCTATTTTAAAGTCTCAAATGTGTTTCACCTGAAGCCATTCACTTGATTTTGCCCAATCAACAATAATAGCACTGTGTTTATGCATTGTATTGCATGCCATAAGCCATAGTATGGGTTGGATATGAGAAGAAAAGAACAATGTACATAAACAAAAACAAAAAATTTGAAAAAGTAAATATTGAAATATTCAACCTGAAGAGGAAAAGAAAAAAAATTCCGTCGTTTTTTTTTTTTTTTTTTCATAGAAATCAAATTAAATGTACACGAACGAGAATGAGAACCATACATCTTGCAAATCGATGTGGATGAAGAGAGAAATGGTTAGAGATGCAAGTAGAAAAATCTACTTTGTGAACATTTAAAATGAACTGGTATCAATCGTTTTTCATTTTTAATGGTCAGATATATTCTGCTGTTGATACATCCAATCGAACGTCATTTAGTTTATTTGTCATGTTTTGTGTCTGTCAATACAAAATTTACATTTCATCCGATTTTTCTGTTTCGAAATGTTCATGTGTTTGAACCATATCGTTCGGATATTTTGACCATTCCATGCAATGCAATGCAATGCAATGCAAGTAAACTAAGATGCGGAATCGTTGTAGGAAATCTTGTGTGTTTTTTTCCTTAAAATGTGTTGAAACCGAATAAAATAATGGTCGACGAAATGTAACGTTGAGACGTAATCGTAT
Organism: Resseliella maxima; assembly: GCA_029041755.1. Lineage (NCBI taxonomy): Eukaryota > Metazoa > Arthropoda > Insecta > Diptera > Cecidomyiidae > Resseliella > Resseliella maxima. The sequence goes on from JAQOWM010000491.1 coordinate 263,980, forward strand.
CAAATTGTGAACGATGAAAGAATAAAATCGGAAATTCGAAGACAAGAAAAATTGGAAGCTATTTACACAGCAAAAAAGGCAATGAATTGAAAATAACAAAATGCAATGGAGAATAAGAATAATAAATTTAGATGAAAACAGAAAAAAGGCAGAGAAAGAGAGAGTGAGCATAAGATCGAAACCAAAATAAGGCGAAGAAAAGCAAAAATGGTCCAGGAATGAAACGATGATGTGCACAACCAGTATAAGATGATAGCAATAACGTACATTTACAACAATCGCACTGTGTTTTACATTAATTCGCAAAACCTGATTTGAAGTGAGCGCACGTGCGATGCAATGTTACTCGTAATTGCTCAACTAAAACTGTCTTGAATCATTTTATTTTCTTTTTGGTGCCTGACATGCCGTCACAAACCACATTTTCATTTTTGTTTTTGTTCTCATTTTCTTTTTACTCGCATCTTCTTCTTACTCTCACTAAACTTCAGAATGGTTCGATGTACAAAAATTAAACTGCACGCTGCTATTGTAAACGTGTTCTTTAGTTTCATTCAAATACAAACTAAACAATCGCAACGCATCATGCATACACCATATAATTTTGTTTTGGAAACTGAATAAACATTCAAGTTATCATCATGTCAATTTTAACTTACAGCCTTACATTTATGCATTGTGTAACAACACTGAAATTTTTCTTGTATATATACAGATGAACTATATAGTCTCTGGAGGAATATAGAATTAGCACAAAATGCCCTATTGAATTTACGAAGAAACATTTTTTTCGCTTTTTATTTGGTTTTTTGAAAATCATTTGTTGACTGAACTCACTCAGTTGCCCTAACATTTCTTCCGATTTCTCATAACTTTTCAATTGGTAAAGTTAACGACTCTGAACCCTTGGGTCTTCACTTAAATTGATAATTCTGCCCTTGCTCAATTGAAAGCACACCTAGACAAATCTAATTATTATTTATCACTCTTCAATTGCAATGAAAACACCAAATTGTGTTGACCTATTGCATAAAAAAACGTTAACCAAACATCAGGTCATTTTTACCGTATTGAAATATCAAGGTTCAATAGGTCAATCAACTTTTATGATAAAATCTTTGATTTTAATGAATTTACCATTCCAGTAAATGCATAATTTGGTTTATTGTCTAATTTTCGATCAAGTAAAAGTGAATTGAATATTGATTGTTCTCGCCGCATACGCAGTAATTTGACCCAATTACATATTTTCGCATTTCAACTATGGAATTATCCAGACTTGAACGATTAAGAAAATTGGTATTGTTTTGTTATTGGGGGCATTACATTCTAATACATTTCTGATGTTATGAGAACCGCAATACATTTTTCATAACTGACTGAGTGGCTATGGTTGGACTAGTTGCTATAAAATGAACATTCTCATAAAGCACCGACTTCTAATTAATAGTCCCGATCGATTCTACAGGTTTAATAAAGCAACTCAAACAACAAATTAGTTCATGCAGTAAATATAATCACTTTTTATTCGTAACAAATTGACACGCTCGAAATAATATCATGTGAGAAATAGAAAAATTTCATAAGAGAATTTTGCGATGATGAGTCATTTTAAAATGAATTTGCAATATATAGTAAATGCGGTGCGGTGCTCAGCGAGCCGAGCCGCACGATTTGCCGCCGCTCATTAAACTATGTAATCGTAAGGCAAGAATAGACACTGAAACTTATCATAACGTATTTATAAAAGTGCCAATTAAATTTTCATTGAATTTCACGCGCGCTATATGCTAGTTCTATAAATAAAATGCTTGAACTTGAATAACGGCGGCTGCAATATGGCAAACATTTGATTCTATATATAGAAAATTGTAAATATCGATTCAATGAATGGAACCGAACTGTAATTATCAAAGAAAATAAAAAACTACAACGACACGATAATGAATTTTTAATGATTCTATACGAATCGCTAACAGTTCTATGGTTCACTTTGTTTGGTTGAATGAATTTCATTTGCATTTCCATAATGCATATTTGTATTTATATTTTGGTTAAATGTATATGCCTGGTTGACCATTGGCTACAGACCATATTGATTTCTAAGCGACAATTGTTTAACTGTTTTAATTGAATTCATTGTATTTTGAATATTTTTATTTACTTTTCAATAAACGAGTTCTACCAACTTGCTGTTTGTAACAATTGGATACCTGTTTTACAATCAGCCCATAAATATTCACATACCTTTTCATGATTTGTTCGGGATACTAAATAATCAAATGAAACGTTCGGCTAATTGTAGAATATCAATTTCATTAAGATAACATCGATTAGATTTGAATCACATCGACTAAAAATTATGGTGAAATTTTGTTAATTGAACTATATCCATTGTCGCCGGGGTCATGCGACTGTAGAGTCTGCTGTGTAGACTAACAGTTTGATTGGTTCATTAACGTCACTAAGCGTATGTGGTTTTATTTTTTCGATTTTCAATATTAAATTTGATCGTTTGACATAAAGTGGCACATAAATAATTAGTTCATAGCGAAAAAGAATGAACGAAAAGAAGAAGAAAAAAATTGAAAGAAGCGCAAGAAAAGGGACACGATTGAAAGTGTATAAATTCATCTATACAATATGGAAACCATGTAACAAAGCGAAATATTACAATGAAAAATTAAATAAAATGCAACAAAATGAATGGGCGATGAGCACGCAATACTCAGTTAAAAAAATGACGCGACGCTCAATCATTAAACGTGAATATTGTAATTGGCATATAAGACTCTAGTCGTTCGACAACAAACACTACCACGTATGTACTCCGATTCATATGCAAATGAGTCTTCTTCACTTCATTGTTTTTCCTTTATTTGTCATGGCAAAAATAATTTCAAGCTAAAAGTGACATTTCGAGTCATTCTAATGGAATTACACAATTTCAGATCGCTCAACTAGATAACTTCACAAAATAATGGATTCTTATTCGAACATATTTATGCCTATTACAACGAACACACTTATTGAAATAAGACCCCTCAAGTTTCCTCTTGGATGTTTGTGAGAGAGAAAAAAAAAAGAACACTCAATGAATGCAAGGTGTTGACTGTATTGCTGTGGTAAGAGACAAAGTTTGAACAATATTCATATCAGGAGATTGAGTAACAAGCCTTTTTCAACGGAAAGAACAGTACAAGTAATTATTAATAAAACGGCGAATGAAATTTCGTATAAATCGTAGTGTTCAATTAAGATCAAAATATGCCATAAATTATAGCTCGATATCTGGCCTCTAAATCTAAAACATTTAAAATCATTTTTATGAATCTTGCACTTTTATCTAACATCAATTTTTTTCAAACATATTTAGTTTAAAGTCGTCTGGCTCGTATTATTCTCATACTTATAAATGACATTCACATTTTTCATGCGTATCCATTGATTGGTGGCAGTGAGATGCAATTTATAAATTTGATTTAGTTTCATCTCAAGAAAATTCTTTCCATTAGATAAATTGTTCACAGCGGGATATTCTTTGCGCGTTATATCAAATCAAAAATATATTTGTTTTTCTTTTAAATTAAATCAAACATATGAATATATTCATTTTTAAAAAGGTCAACCAATTTATTATCCCTTATTTCAATGCGGTTCTTTTTTGTCTGCACAGAACTTCGATAAAAATAAAATATTTATGCAAAACGATCGTTTAATCAATTCGTATGTGAAAATCAATTCCCGAATCTTTCTCACAAAGTCATTGTTTCGCAATCACTTTAAATTCAACAATATTGAAAAATCGGTTTTGAATACACCTTTCTTCTTAATGAAGTCGGCACCTTTATTGCCGATTCACAAATGGAGATAAATGTTTCCGTTGAAATATCGAATTGACCATTCTATAAGTTGTACAAGACGTGCATGGCATTACAAAAAAAAAAAAAAAAAAAAAAATCGAATTTAAACCGCGCGAAAAACTGATCGCAAATATTACTTGATTGATAGCTATCATTCTACCTGGAATTGAAATGCTAAAGTGAGACTTGACGTCGTAAAAATGAAAACGGCAAATAAAACATATATGAAAATGTTCATGAAATAAGATTTTTTTTTTTCGAATTTAAATTTCGATATCAAAAAGATACCGCTTTGTACAAAATTCGAATATTTTGTATAGTGTTATTTGTGTTGATGAGACAAAAACTTATGAGTAAGGTAAAAATAAAATGACTGGACCGCAGACAAGAACGAGTGCATTTTTCTCCCACTTGAAATGACATTGTGACGACATCCAGACAAGTTGCCTCCGCAAAAATGAATTGATTATTGTCTATCAAATCGTTTCAGCTATCGAATGTAAACAGGTATTTTTCCATTTTCTTGCGAATTTGAAAACAATCTGAATTGATTTTGTGGTAAAATTCAGATGAATCGCATTCTGAATGTGATTTGCTTATTTTTAGGCACACAAAATAAAGACGATTTTATTTTATCTTTTCTAAAGAATTGTCGACATCAAACCACTTGATGAAGATCAGTTAAGAACCATTTACATTAAATAACAATATTTATCGCAAAAAGAGCAGCGACAAAAATTGTTTCTGAGGTTCTGTATGTTGTTGCTGTTTTATATCGTCATTTTAACTTTGAAAAAATGTTCAAAGTGGCTAATTGTTAAACTCGTAATTTGATTAGCAGAAAATATGAAATAATTTAATGTCATTGAAAACAGACGCGACGCGACGCACGTGAACAGCGAACTTCTTTTTTTTTCCTGCTGCTCAATGTAGCATTATCTTAATCCCACTTTTGACATGAACTTAATGTTGTCCATTGGTTAACAAAAGATTTTTTTTGTTTTTTTTTCCATTCTTATGCATCGCTAAGTTGCACGATTTGTACGGTTAAGGCAATGTTTTTAAATATTCATGAGCAAATCGGAAAAAATACGTTACGGAAAATCCATTTTAAATGCAGACAAGTGCGAGAAACAAAGGGATTAAATTATTTGGCTTTTGAAGAGTCGCTTTTTTTTCGGCATCACGCCAACATTATGCACATTTAAAGACCACAGAATAGTTCGTTTTTTTACAAGAAAGTTTTTTTCCAATGTGGAAGCATCGCTTTCTCTTTAATTTTTCATCGGACTTTGTTCAAGTGTCATTTAAATATTGTAATTCAATTATTGCTCTTTCCATGCATCACTTTGGTCGTTTTGTTGGAAGTAATTTAAATGTCAAACTCCAACATGAAAAGTATTAATCATTTGCAAGAGAGCAAAGTGGAAGGAGTTACGTTTTTTTTTCGAGAACGACACAATCCTTTATGAATGCTTGAATGTATCGATGTTTGGTCATTTATAAATGATTTTTCAACCGAATATAAAAATGAAATGTCGAGCCTTTCCGCCTTCAATTACAATTTAAATATTTAAATTCCGAACAAAAAAGAAATAAAAAGACGAAACAAGAATTTGTCATTTGAATGCTACATCGTACCAATTAGCATAAACTGAATCAAATTATTCCTTATTTACCCCAAGAATTGTGAAATAAGATATCAAATCAAATGTCTGTCGTTTACAAGCGATATTAATGTCTGTTACGCATTTTTTTTCTCCTTTTTTCAAACGTGCTTGGATTTGTTTAACCAGAAAAGGGTTACAGACCTATGTTGTCAACAGTATATTTCTAATCGAAAAAAAAAAATGTCAAGAAATTTTAATTGCAGAGCACTTTGAAACCAAATAAATGTATTTCTGTGTCAATCAACAAATACATTTTGTTTTCTACGAATATTTCAAATTCATTTGTTTTGTGAAAACCTTTGAATGTATTGTTAACTAAATGCGAATTTAATTTCGGACGATATACATTTTTCATTTACTAAATGGTGAAGTTTTGTATACAATATTTTGTTAAAATATTGTCTAAAAGCCATTGGCCAATAGTTGTGTTGATGGGCATCCATTTTTTATGTATCCAAATGATATTCGAAGAAACGGAGTGCAGTGTTTGCCGATTAATTTATATGTCGCCACATCCGATGAAACTGGTCGATGATGATGACTCATTTTGTCTGTGAGAAGTATTATTTGGTTTTCTTCTCTTTTTTTCATTTAGCCAGAATCAAACCTCTTTATAGATTGGTACCGCCTATTTATTTATTCTTCTTGTCGCTCTATTTTGTTTAATCTCCACCTCAATCAATATGAATGTGTGTCTATTTTGTTTTTTTGTTTCGGCTTATTTTTCCTCGAAAATTCACATCAAAATATAAAGCACACCTCTTATATTCAATTCGACTCTCTTTTCCCTAATGGTTTTTCACAATGTCGAAAAAAAGAGGGAAACAAGAGAAAGAGCAAACGGGAGAAAAAAAAAGAAACTATAAATCTTTTGTGCCGAATATTTGACTGGAACGAACATGGACAAAGAACAAACGATACCAATCTATATTTCAATCTCATAGCAAACGAAATCATTTGGCAAAGCCCAATGTAACACAATCGAAACATTTAAATTCGAAACACGCAAACCAAACTGACAACGAAAAAGAAAGTAAAAACGTACAAAAGTTGGTACAAACAGTGTAGCATGGTGAATCATGCATGTGCACAGGTCGTGGCCGCTAGAGATATTATTATTGTATATAGTGAAAACGCATCGCATTGACGCGGTTTCAAATACGAATCAAACTCGACTGAGTATCAAACTGGGGAATTGTACTATATGAATATATACATCTGTTGAACAACGAACAATGTGGATAGAGCACATTTTCAGAGCGCAACATGTCGCTATATATGAAGATTATGTACAGTTGCAACATGCGGTACACGAAAACCACGAAACTATATGATGCATCAATTCAGCGGATTTTGATATTTCCCCTTTTTTATTTGCTTGGAGAAGTAACGCTCAACTTTCCAATGGCATTTCCCCTTATACTTCCATTCCTTGTTTCAGACAAATGTGAGGATGTTTTGATGCAGCTATATTTCAAATTTAAATACTCGATAAATTCTTTCATTTAGATTTATATAAGAATAACATGAAAATCACTTTAAAAAATTATTTTCATATTTAAATTAAACATTTATATTGGGGGAAAACATCATTATGAGACTTTGAAATTCATTAAATATTTTATTCCAATTGGCAATTATTCTGACATTTATTTTGATTTTATTTTGTTTTGTTTCTTCAAAACTTCCTCAATGCAAAGGCCATTTTGACGGAAAACATAAATATTGTATTTATCTGTTGATAGAACATGCCACTTTCTGGGTAAAGAAATTGTTTTCGTGTTCTTAAATATTCATGCGCGCAATTCTCAATACGAAGAAACGATGTTGATGCAAAATGCCAGAGAAAGAAGTGTAATGTCGAAATGTGAAACTCAAATAAATCATAGGGAGAGCAATTCATCTGTTGAGCTGGTTAGCAAAGAAAAGAGAGGGGATCAAATACTCTCCCCAACTCGTAGTGAGTGCAGAAAGGAAAACGAACAAATAATTTATTTGGCATCCGTACAGTGTTCCGGTCAACAATGACATTGATTTCCTTTGCAAGTGTTTCCCATTTCCACATAATATTTGTGTTAACATTTCTAACTAGAAATTCTTCTTGATCGTAGTTTCCAATTTGTTCACTTAGTACATTGTATTTCACACGAACCACGTAGACATAAATTATATGGTCAAACATAAGTTCAAATGATATATCTTTGTGAAACTTAATTTGAAAACAAACGAAAAAAACAACTAGGGAAGAAGTGATAAAAATCTGATTTTTGTTCCGTTTATTGATTGATTTAGTAGTTCAATTGATAGTAATTTTTGCTCAGTGTGAGACAATCGTGGTGAATTTCACTGTTGATGATTTTCATTATAGAATTTTTGGGTATTTGTGTGTGTGTGTGTGTTCGAAGTAGGAGAGATACAACAAAACATGTCAATATCGTCATTGTTAAGGATATCATAGAAAAGGGATGGTATTTGCTAATTATCACGTTTTACACATTCAAACACAAAGGATTCCAAGTAAGTTTGCTCATTTTATTCCGTATGGCTTTTTAGAACTACATGTTTTGGCTACATTCCATTTTGTTGTGTGTTGTCAGTCGAAACAAAACTATACGATGAACATTCAGTCAGTTGTTGCCGTGATAATGAGTACAAAGTGCCAAAAAATACTATAGGGAAATGAGAGTGGAAGAGCAAAGAATATGATGCCATTGCATCATATTGTGTAATATTTATTCTTGTTGGTGCTTCTATTACAAAATAGGTATGCATTGAATGGATATTATTTTATGCTTTGCATTTGTCTGTTTTCCTTCAATAGCTTTACTCGATAAATGCATAAACGTATTCAACGTATTTCACTTCAATGAGTTCATATAGTCAAATACAATTGCAGACATCATCACCCTGGCTTTCGGCTCCAACTCCAGCTCCGGCTCCATCTCACATCTCATATTCTTCTCATAGGATGGTATTGTATATATATTGATATTATAATGGATAAAATGTTTGAAGCACTTTACATAAAATACAATCATGAAGCGCCCATTCATTCACTTAAAATTGTAATATTAGCTCGTTTTGAATGTCAAAATGTATTCTCCCGTCTCACTTGTTCTATTCACTCTTATTGCTATTGCTCTCTCTCTGTATCGTTTTGTGTGGGTGGCAAAATGCAACAGCAATTCCAACATATTTAATATTATTTTACATTTCGGTGGATATCGCAAATACCCCATATCCATTGGTATGTGCAATGTGAATCGAAATCGACATGCCATTGAACGCAAAATGAGCTCATTTAAACTATCCTACAATGCACGATAATGCATTTTTGGGTCGGCAAGTCAATGTTTGTGCATTTGCATGAATGTATTCACCATTGAACAAAACAATGCTCGTATAAAGAACAATACAAACAGGAACAACAACAGAAGAGAAAAATAAAAAAAAAAATACATGCACACACAAACAAATGACATTTTCAACAAGCACACAAAAGATCGAGTGAAACAAAAAAAAAGAAGTAAAAAAATCCTTCGTATCTCACATGCACTTTTCATTTTCCTGAATGTACTCTATTCCGTACTGTTTTAATGGTTTCGACAAAATAAAACTCCAACATTCATACGCAGTGTGGAAATGGAGTTTTCTGCATTTCTGTTGTTGACGATGCATTTCCAACTACTGCTACCATTCCAATTCACCTTTTTTGTTTGTGTACTTGTTTTGAACGGTCGTATTTACACTCAATGTCACACGAACATTTGCGGTAGAAACACGATGCCACATTACTCAACAATACACACTGCATCATTTCAATTGTATTCAGAGCGAAAATATTCGCGGAAAATTTTTTCGCGATAATAGAAAATATTCAATGATCCGTTAGTTTAATAGAATCGAATTTTTCACTAACGGCGACGTGATATTCTATTACTGCTTGGGGATCTGTAATATTATGCGCAAATATTGAACTGTGTTTGGTTGTGATGATTTTGATATGTGCACGCAGTCAATGGATTTTTGAATGGCCATATTAACGATGGATATGCGCAAAATTGCACATCAACAGCGGACTATTTGCATTAGACAGGTTATTTCATTTTAGTCATTATGACTCATAGCGTCATGATGCCATTCAATTTTATGAAAATGGACTCTGTTGACATTATGACAGTTCTCTCAATGCCATTGCATATGAATATCTGAATGGTCAGGTTTTCACGCAAAATTTAACAGAACCATTCATTTTTGGCTTATCAATGGATTTAATCCATTCTCATTCCCTCACAGTTCTCATTTCTCAATTTCTCAAAATTGTAGATATTCTTTTGAAAAAATTACTCGGAAACGGAATCTAACAAAATATTAAAAATCAAAAGAAAACTAACTAAAATATTATATATTATTATATACTTTTATTCAAAGAAAAAAATAAAATGGACAATATTTTCGTAATTTAATTGTTTCGTAAATTGATCGATTGAATGGGAAAAGCAATTAATTCCACCATTTTTCAGTGAAAATGAAAACAAGACACATGAGTTAAACAACATTCGACATTCTCAACTGTTGTCACTTTCAGTTGGGCTTAATCGCAAATAAACTTATTTGTAATCGTACAAATCGTACGCACTAATTTGAATAAAAAAAAAAAAATACGTTTTGATCTAGTGACATGTGCTGTGGAGTTATTCGATCAAAAGGTTTTGAATCCCTTGGACTTTTTAAAAAAAAATCGTTTCACTTTATATAAAAAACAGTGTACTTTTTTATCGGTGCAAATACGAAGTTTTAAATTGGGATTGCGTTTTTGTTTTTATTTTTATTTTACATACTGTCGCAGAAAATGCATTTTTTTCTCTAGCCAAACGAAACAAACAACTTTTTAAATATTTCGTTTCACTAAATTGTTGCCTATAATCACAATTCACAATTTTTTTTTCTGGTGGAAATTTAATTAAAAACGTACGGTATTTTGAATGGCAGGCATTTGATCAGTAGGGAAAAAAGTGTTGAAAATATGATAGGAGTGGATGTGTATTTATAAATGAGAGCAGAATAAATGATTTGACGGCCGAAAAAAATGTGCTGGAAATTGAAACAAACATAAACAGAAAAGCCCATTATCCGAAAAAGGCTCATATGTAGTCAATAAAAAGTGATGCCGATTTTGCAACAAACAACTGAAAAATACACTAAATAAACGAACAAGTTAATGGTAAATGCAAAAGAAAGAACGAGAGGCAGAAAAAAAAAATGTGGACGCGGCACCCAGAAGCCATATAAAATAATAGCGCACATTTAAAAATATTTGCACAATAGACACATTTGGGGAAAAATGTTGCCAGGCATGGTTGCATTCAGATAGACCGAAACCCGGCATAAATGTGTATGTGTGCGCATTTGTATGTGTAAGTTTGTGCATAAATGCACATTATCGCATGCATGGACGATTGTTTGTATCCGTATTTTGTCGTCATTTTACGATGAAATGTTAATTTTATCTACATATTTGCCATTTCACACTCCAACAAATGATAAAACACATCTCAGCAGCAAATATATAGACAAAATAATATATGAAATGTGAAAATAAACAAACAAAATCATCAAATTCTCTCTTTCTATCGGTCTATACGCTATTGCGGTATGATATCTATTTGTTATTGAAATGCGGTTCAAATAATTCACATATATTCATTAATTGTCCAGTGTGACGGCCGGATAAATTTGCATCCATATATTTTATTGATCCATTACTTGGTAGATTCCTTGACGCCACTTCAATATAGACTTATGGAAGATTTTAAGATGCCGCGGCCCAAGTGCTATTGTGTTGGGTGGTGTACCTAAGTAAATTGTAAACAACAGTTACAATTTACATCAATTTATTTCAATGTGATAGATGCATTTTGGTTTCTATAAGTGCTGACATTGAGGCGACATTACAATTTACAGCATTTCAAGCATTACGCAATGCACAATATTCAATGGACGAAGACCAATTAACCATTTCCAATGAAATTGTCCATTTATTTCATATCAAAATAAATATTTACGTGTTAAACACTCACACACGAACACACACAAGACACCCAAAATTCTCTGATATTGATATAATAAATGATAGACCGACCATATGTGTTTGTAGGATCGAATCTACTGCCATTTATTGTAAAATGGAAATTTCAATAGATTGCCAAGCTTTGGTTTCGGTGCCAATGACATTCGATTACAAATATTGTTTGGATCAAATAACCACAAACTGTTGACTGCATCTCGTCATCATCGATACCAATTGTGCAATGCCAATGATTTGCATCACAAATTGACCGATGGTGCTTACACACAACGCATGTAAATGCATCAATTGTAAGCCTTTTGACATATTAATAACAGATTATTTTATATCAATATTATACATGAAAATGCCGGTACAAATTACAATTTTAACCAAATTTCCAGGAAAAATCAACGAATGATTCAAAATAAGACGAAAACGAAATGAATTATAATCAAAAATTGTAATTTAATATTGTATTATCTCAAGGGTGGAAGCAACACTAGATTTATGAATTTAATGAAGACTCAATTCGGAAAATTTGACAATCAATGCTCGAATGCACAATTTATCTGCAGCGCAAATGATCCATTTTTCATAAAAAAAACCCTGAAATTGGATTGAAAATAAGTTAAGACAAACCGTTTTAACCGTGTTTGATTTATGCGGAATTTTTAATGCATTATATCCGACGCGAAGACATTTCCTGTTATGTATATAAATTTATCAAAGCGTTTTTATCACTATGAATAAAGTTTTTCCAATCGCATGAATATGTGTTTTTCTCCTAATATCCTACTTTCTCGTTGATTAAACTTAACAAATTTGATAATGTATTTTGTAAGACTCTTGTTACTCTGGTAATAAGTTTCATGTTCATCTTCATTCTTGAAATTGTCAATTGAGAGTTTCAAATGAAATGTTTTTCTTATGTAAAACCATTCATTTTAATTATTATTTAACATTAAATAAGCTCTATCGAATCGGTTATTTATATACACGGTTAACGCTATGTATGAAAAGTTTCATATTATGCAGCTATCAAAATATTTGTAGGAAAAAAAATTAAATTTATTTGTATTTTATTTTTGAGCCATTGTCCATTAGTCGAGTAAATAAAATTCGATTGGCTGAATAAAAACAAGAGATGCTGATTTAAAATGCGTTGCCATTTAAACAGTTCATAAAAAAAGAGCACACACACACTGATAAATTTAATCCATCAGTGCTCTCACTCGCTTTTATTTAATCAAATCGCACTCTCTCACAAATCCCTCAACCAAATGAACCATTTACCTTTCAATCAAACTATATTACGTATTGAAATATAAATGAAACAAAAATGTGAAAACAATGAAAAATAACACAAAAAGAAACAAAAAAAAAAAAAAATAAATATGATCCAAACAATGGACGGCGAGTCTTTGTTCCGGTGGACTAATGCATTTCCACCACTAAAATCAATTTTATTCATTTTCATTAGAATACTGCGCTCCATTGATGGCTCTTGATGTTGTCTAGTACATTAGCCATTTCATATGGAATTGATTTTTGATGCAAAAAAAAAAAAAAAACAAAAAAAACAAAACAGAGAGAATCAATGAAAATGCAATAGTTTGAGATTATTGGTTTGCTTTTGCAAATAAACTGCATTTTGGTTTTATTACGCTTTTCAAAACGAAATTAATCGACTGCAATTAAATGTTGGAATACAACAATAGCAGTATAGATGATTATTACATTGCAATTGTCTTTAAGACATACGGATAATATCTTTGAGGGCTTTAACTAATTAAAAAACTCACACATAAAAATATATTTCCATTCATCATGTTTCCGAATCTAAATATGAATCTAATCGAGTAATCCTTCCATTCGCTTGTAATGTATGCTTGTGCGTTATATATCAAAATGGCTTTCCATTAACCAGATTTCAATCGAAAATCTCAATTGTATATTCAACGTAATATAAAGTACAGTAACGTCTCAGCACCAACAACACTGTTAATTAAAGTGTCAGTAGAATTTAATTACATCAAATTAGAGAGATGTAACACGTTTCCATTGAATGACGATTCGATTTGGTTTCTGCACGGCATTTACACATGTGACAATCAATTCAACCGATATTGAACCTGAAATACAATATGAATGTGTATCATTTGACATTAATGACATTTTGCTAAATATGAAGACGAATTCTATTCACTTGTTCGTTTGTTTGCTTGCTGCCATTCATTTTATGCCCAAGCATTCAAGCACCAACAGCGGCATCACCATCAAAATTTATGTGGAAGTGCAGTGCATTTCTTGTCAAATTGATTTCCCATTCAATTTCCAATTTAAAGCAAATAATAATTACACATTACCAATGTTCCATTAAGTAAAATGTGTTCGCTGATAGGTATGGTAGGTGTCGCATTCGATTCGAATGTAATTCTTTCGGAAAAGCGTAAATTAACATCATCGAAAACAACGAGCATTTCGGCATTGTGTAATAATAATTTCCGTAGATGTACGTTATTTTAAAACTCGATGCCCAATCGTACATTTGTATATTGTTTTATGCGCACAACGTTGTAATACGGAATTTATTCGGAACTGTAACATGGATAGTGCATTTGTTTTCTCATTAACATGATTATGTAAAATAGAACTTTATTGCACAACCATTTCACACCATTTTCTGCACATAACCGGCCTGTTCAGGCAATCATCCGCTTACGCAATGGCTTCGAAAAATTTTCCACTAAAAACTGGCCATTGAAAATCAAAATTTATTGATGTCAGCATATGGAATAGATTTTCGCATGAACGCAAATGTATCGGATGGTTTATCAATATAATAATCATGGTTATTGGCATATTGGGCATATTTTGGCTGGTTTTTCTGAGTGGTTTTACATCATTCAACAGTACACCACACACCTGTGAACTAATTCATATCTATAATTATTGTGCAATTACTGTATTGTAATATATTACGATACAATTATTGGGGGCGCCCAAAACATAATATGAACGAGATGTCATATGGATGAAATGAGATATATACATCATTTTGATATTAAATGTGGATCTAATTTAAAAATTCTTTCTCATTTTTGGAGGTTTTTCACATTCAAATCTATTAAATACCTTATGATATCATAAAGTGTAATTTACAGTCAAATTTGCAATTCAAAAGTTTCAATTTATGTACAAAAATAAAGTCAATAAAATGACACTAAAGAACATTCAAACCATATATTGCTTTGATTTTGATTTTGATTTATGTTCCATTTTTATAAGTCTATTGAAAGCTACATTTAATTAAATCATAACTGTAAGCCAAACCGGCCACATATGCATCATAGGCTTTTGCGGTGAAGCTTCCATTGAAATAAGGCTTTGGCTACCCAAATCAATATGGTTATGAACATCAATGAAAAACTAAAGACGTATGAACAAGAAGGTATGCCCATGGTGAAATGTAACAAAGCCTAAATGGACAGGAAAAGCAAAGTAAGCATAAACTTACATGATATTGTGGTAACCGGCTGAAGGCCATAACATAGCTAGGCATTCATTTACAAAAGCCAACATCAACAACAACTGAAACTTGAATGATAATAAATAAATGTGCGTGTGCGCCATAATATTCCAGTTGAATGGTTTCGCACACAGAGCATATTGCAAATGGTAATTATGATTTGAAAATTGTTCTTATTTATTCATTTTGTTTCTCTTTCGATTGTGTGAGATGTGCATTGGCATCAAAATGCAATACGGCTCAAAACAATGTGTGTTTGTTACATAATATGTGGATGCGTGGAATTGATGAAAGCAAGTAAGAATGAGAGTGCGAGAGAGAGAGGGAGAGAGAAAGAGAGCCTTTGACCATATTTCTATTTATCGATATTGATTCGAATGTTAACCATTTTTCCGGTCGTCTTTGGCAGCTATTTGGAATTGCTTTTAGTTGCACACATTGCAAACCGCAATTGGTAAACTCTTGAAAAGTAAGAATGCACTTTAGATAATGCATAATGCATAATGCATTTTGCCGATGTGTGCTATAGAAAGAGTTGTTTCTGATGATGGTGATGATGATGGTGGTGGTGGTGGTGGTGGTCAGTTCAGCACTCAGATTATTGTGGTTACCGCTAGAAATATTTTCATTGTGTACGATTCATCGATTTGATAGTACTTGTGCGGCCATTGAAATTGAAATCGAAATTTCATGTAAGTTTTTGCGTTAAAATGTATAAATTTCTCGGACCAATTTCAATGGGATCATTTATAATGAATGCGGTTTTGCGTTGCTATGATGTAAAACGCTTTATGATTTTGTGGTTTTCATCCACTTTGCCAATCGCAACATTTTCTCGCAAAACAAAAACACTGGTGCTGTGTGTGAATTGAGATTCAATGAATACGAAAACCTGATATTCAACGAAGCCTTCAGGCTTTTGACAATTAATTCAAAAGCGTAGCAATGTTTAATAGATCCAATTTTGAGACGCATGTGTATTTAACAGAATTTCTTGTTCGATCAACGCACAATTTTCTCGATATTTGTTTTGAGAATTTGCTTGTTGAGCCGCACGGCTTAGAGAAATATTGATTTCGATTGAATGTAATATCTTTTAAGGGATGAGAATTAGAAAATGAGAGAGAAACATGAATGCATTAACCAATTTATTAGCTAACCATTGAACATTCTTTAATTCATCTTGTTGTCTTTTTGTGTTTGATAACCACTGGCGCTTATTTGCATTAATTCAATGTGAAACCATTGTCTTTATAGCCCACATGCATGGTAACATTGCATTGAAATCAAAGTTACTGCATTGCAAAGCTCAAAATATTCCGTAATTTTGGCGAATCGACAGTAATGATACAATGTAAAGGTGATTTGAGGTGAATCAAGAATAACATGTTGAAATTAATGCAGTGTTGTTTGTTGTGGCTCCCGGCTACAATTTCAAATCGGATTTACAGTTTCAACGCAAATCTCATTTTATTTTTATTTTCAAATTTCAAATAATAATAAGAATCCCCGAAACTCGATAGCATTTTCACAAATTGAAGAGCGAATTAAATCATTTTATGTATTGTTTGAGGATATGGTTGAGCGAGGACCGCGGATATTCACAACGACAATGTATGAAAACTGAGAGCCACTTCATGGCAAATGAATTAAAACTGTCATCCGAAACTCATATAAAACTCGGCACAATGTAACCACTCTTGAAACAACAATGCCACATAGACACCGAAGTTTGTGTATTTGGTTTTTCGGGATCATTACCATCAAATGGGTTACGTGTTCGATTCACAAAGTGCTCTCATAAGTCACAAAGGTAGAGAGATTGAATCACGTGTGTGCCTCATGTTTTTGCCCTTCGTGTAGCATTACTGTCTCCCAGTTCAGATAAGTACAGTATTGCTCATAGCAAAGAATTGTAAAAGTGTTTTGGAATGCATTTGAGTTTTGAGTTGCACCAAGTGCAATATTGACTTTGAACCCGTCATATACAGTAATTGAATCTATCATTTAATGTAATCTTTATCATATACACAGTCAACGATATAGGAACATATTATGGGGTTAAGTTTCGTATTGAATTGTATTTGTAATCGAATATGCAGCAAGTCTAGACAAGGCACAAGACACAATTGACAAGAAGAAAAACCAGAACAAACCAATGAACATAACAAAACCAGAAATCGACAAAATGTTAAATGTGGCCACAATAAACATTAAGATTAGTTTATGCACCGATAAAATAACGGCCACCGTATACACAATTGATGTGTGATTTTATGCTTTTAAGTTGATACACTCATGTCAATCGGCATACCAACGAATGATTCATTTTCAAATAGCGCAACAAGATATGCTACCGAGGAACCAGTCCATATAAACTTCGTATGGTTGCTTTTTCTCTTTCCATTTCGTCTGATTAAATTTCGTATTTTCAAGTATTTCTTGTCTTGTTTTTTTTTTTTCACTTTAATCGTTATTAATTTGAGTGGAAATTCGTCTTGATTGAAACAAATAAAAAAAAAATGAAAAAACGTTAATCTGAAAGCATTTTTATCAAAAATACAAACGCCTAATGATGATAACAATTAAATTGAGATGAAGAAAAGCACATAGATTTTAATCCATTATTCAATTTATATTAATTTGAATAAGAATGAAGAAATGTGTATTCGAATATTGAGTTAAAATAAAAAAAAGAAGAAGCAAAACACACAAATGTATTCGAGAAAATGAATTTACGTGATTGCAGTTGAGAATCACTTTAGTGGAATGTCATAGACAAGAGCACGTATTTCGGCTGCTGTGCGTGACATCCAATTCATTTCGGTAATTATTTAATGCAGTGGGTAATTTGTAATAAAAACGAAAGGGAAAAAAATCAACTCTAAATTGAATGAAAAATTCCAAATAAGATAAAAAAAAAAAAAA
Source organism: Resseliella maxima (assembly GCA_029041755.1). Lineage (NCBI taxonomy): Eukaryota > Metazoa > Arthropoda > Insecta > Diptera > Cecidomyiidae > Resseliella > Resseliella maxima. Next base: position 282,040 of record JAQOWM010000491.1, read on the forward strand.
AGAATTACGGAGAGAAAAAGTCTCAATGATAATGACTCATTTCAATCACACTATGATTCTGCTCAAGTGTTACACATGCATTGCATTTGAATTGTTTGTTTGTTTCGAGAGAAAGAGCGAAAGAGAGAAAGAGAGAGAGAGAGAGAGAGAGAGAAGAAAAAAAATTATACCGATTTGGAAGACAATGTTGATTTTTTACTGTTTCAACTGTCGAGCATTAAATTACGTTCATCGAGTGAATATGGTTTAAAATTATACGTATACGGAAATTATGATTATCTATTCATTTGTATGGCTTTGTCGAGAGATGAGCAATAATTTAAATGATGATTATTATTTATGTATCATTTGGTTTTACTTGTTTTTGCTGTCTATCATAAAGCCGCAGGAGCATCTAGAAATACATAGACATGAGCCAAAGTAAACAAGTGATACAGCCGTTATAGGTCTTGCATAACATGGCATGGCATGGCATGGCACAGCAAAGGCGTAAGCATATCATGTATAGTTAAATTCATCGGTTGGAATTATCTCATCTTTAACGATCGTGTTTCGATTTATTTCATTTTGCCCATTCAATATTATTCTTGATATTTGAATCTACATTTCACTTTGCTGATTGATTACTGTTGAGAATTTTCAAATAAACAAAACATGCACATTGTACAATATACACGATTTTCGGGACAAATTCTCACGGTTGTTTTTGCCTGCTCAAGGATCAACTGAAATTTGGTTCATTTATTTCACAAGTACGGTAATTTTTCTTCGACAAATAATGATTAATTTTGAATTTTCTTCTAATTTGCACCGAATAAAAATAACAATTCCAAATAAAATAAATAAATTTTAAGAAAATTTCCCATTTGAACGTCACGTTCCTTGAATGAAATGGGGGAAAAACAAAAATATGAAAATCTCATGTTGATGATACAAAAAATTTAATAAACAATAAATAACCGTAATTAACTGTTGACAAAAGAATAACAAACTGAAAATGATATGAACGGTTTTTCACTTTAGCCATGTTCTCACCCTTGTGCGCTCAATACTACTCTGTGTTGATGTGATTGTAGTGCAATGTCTTCAACAAACAACTGAATTGTGAATTGAATCAATCTAAAGAGTCACAAAGATGGTAAATTATTTTATTGCTTCTGAAGTGCAGTACATCTGTATAATTAGCGCTTCTATTCGTCTTGGGGATAAGAAACCATCGAAAATTCAACAAAATTACAAAACCGAATGAAATTATAACGCTCATATTTTATTGCCAGAATAAAGAAAATGCCTTGCGGCATGATTAACCTTGGCTGTGGCAGTTAAAATTAATGTTTAATTGCTGACAAAGGCATGCGATGCAAACACGAACAAACGCACAATTCCTTATGCAAACATTCAATTACATCGATTTATTTTATTTTATTTTATTTTTTTTTTTTTTGCTTCAATCGACCTCATCACTTCTCTCCCCAAATTTTCATTTTCATGTCACATTTTTTGGATTGTAATTTTTCAATTTCTTCCATTGTTTAAGAACAACGCAATTTGATTTGAATGATTTTGATTTTGATTTAGTGTCTGACGAATTTACAAATATTTCATTTCAAATGTTAGAAATTTAGTCTATTTTTTCTCTCTCTCTCTCTCTCTCTCTCACTGCATTTCAATTCAGTGAATACCATTTATCGTTCATTCATTCGCCGCAAGTGTTGTTAAAAGAGGTTAAAAATAAACACAAATATAATGTTGGCAACGACACCATTAGACTATGAAGTAGAAATGACGCATCGATTGAAGCCATATGAATATGGCGTGTAGTATGCCGGTTGCATTCGAGAAATTGGCTTTAAATGTGATGATGCTATTTTTAGAAACTGGATAAATTGACAGCAAATATAAATGAGAGAAAATTTTAGAAAAATGTTGAAAAGCCTTTTGATGAGATCGAAATGTGGTAACGTTTCATTTAAATCAACATGAAAGAAACAGTGATATTATTTACCAACACATTCTAATGTTCCATTTCTTTTTGAGCAAAATACAGAAAATTATATTATCTCTGGAATGAATTTTATCTTAATCAGTCTTGACTTACATGTATAAAATTCTTATTCTCATTAAAATATATTGAATAATTGGTACTACAGAATGTAATAACCATTGCGAAACGTGTTCTTTTTTAATAGTTTTCTAAGCTCAATATTTGAATTGGACAAGATTTGAAATCTGAAAAAAAAAATGGGCGAATTGAAGTGTTTTGTGTGCCTTATCTGTGTAACGTCTGTGAAGTGAGAACTATATCAGATTGGCAATTACATTTTGAGCCATTTGAAATTCCATCATTCGTCTTTTCTGTCTCTATTTGCTTTGTGTTCATCCATTATGATTGTAAAATGGTAAAAAAGTGTGCATTGTGTCTACGAGCGTCCATCAGTAAAAACAACGACATGTGACGACTCAACATATGGAAAGGAATAAAATGACGAAACGATTTGACTACCGGACCGTTACCTCAATGGCAATTGCTTGAAATGGGATAAAATGTCACAATTTGATTTCTTTTTTTTTTCGAATTTTGTTTGAGCGAAACTTTTAAGAGCATTATGTCTTAGATTTGTGTAATGTGGAAAACTCAAGTCACTGCCATCAATGTCAAAGTTATTTCTGAGCAGGTACAACATACTCATTGGTCAATTTTCATGTCGTATCAATGTGAAAGATGCCTGAATGGAAATGTCACTGAGTAGTAAAAAAAACCATCGAGAAAATAAGCAGAGATGCTTTTTCGAGAGCGCTTGGAGAGTGAGATTGGACATTTAATGTTGGTTTCGACAATTTTTGTGCAAGTTCATTTTACTCCGACCATTATTAGTACATTTCTTTGTGGGAATGAATGAGTCTCTCACATATATACATTATTTCTTTTTCACTTTTTTGTATCATGAATGCATGAGTGTTTTGCTTCGAGCATTTTTCAACTGTGGAATATTGTACACTATGCAAGTAGAGATTGCGAAAAGAAAAAAAATACGGTCTCTATTCATTCATTTGGCGTTATGGATGATGTGATGGTCGTTATCGTTGGCATATTCCGTGCACAATACACGGATTCTTTTTTTTTGTCTTCTATTACGCTTTGTTTGCCAGCTAAAATATTTTTGGTGTTTGTGTAACCGTCGAAATAAAAGCGTTCATAGTCAACCAGTTATCGTTGGACACGCTCTCTTCTCGCATATTCGCACAATTATAATTATAATATTGTAACGCTTCGCTAAACTAAAATACCTGCAGGACAACAATCGTTACCCGGGAACATTCTTTCTTTGGCGCAGACACACTCACAAACGAAAAAAAAAACGATATCGACGAGTGCTAAAGCTTCATAATTCCGATTCATTTTGCATGTTACGCGTGCATTTGACGACACTGGTACATTACAATTTTTTGTTTATTGTTATTCAGTTCTCATTTCAAAGCATCCTTTTTCCATTAGATCACTTTTTGTCATCAAATTTATGGAGTATATGAATATTTGCCGAAGAGAAACGTGTGTTCTACAAGTATACAATTTTACACATACAACATTGTTTCTATAGATTGCAGTGGTTTTTTTCAATTCAAAATCATATTGGTTTTCATATTCTCATCGTCATCATCATCATCGAAAACCTTATAAACAGAAATTCTCTTTGTTTTTCGGCCATATTCGATGTTGTGTCTTTACAATTTTAAACTCGGTTCCGGCTCATGCCAATCAACCGATACGCTGACAAACTATCATGAAAAAGGCTGTATTTGTATACAGAATAAAATCAATGGAGCGTGACATAAACCACACAGTTGCATATATGTATGAAATACCACTTTAACTGTTTATTAACAAACAAAAAGCAAAGCAAAGTAAAGCGAGCAGCAGCAACAACAACCAAAAAAAATTTCAATGAAAATAAAAAGTGTCGATTATATTTGCATGTGATGCAAACGACAGTAGTCGCCTTATGGCTATTTGCGTACATTTCTGTCTGTTCGTTTCATTCTAATCCAATTTTAATTTTAAACTCTTCGTTCGCACACTCTTTAGAATGAGCATTGCGAAAAGAATATCTGTTCGTAGTTCGAATATTACATTTTATGAGTTTGGTTCGTAGTGCATGTGGGTCGAAGGTGAGTCAAACATGTTTCATCATACAAAATCACTGACGTGGCAAATATTTAAGAAACAAACAACAATATTACTGTGCTATGTTCTTCATAGTAACAAGAATATGGCATATTGATAGACGCCAAGATACCGAATTATGTTCACATCAGATATCTTCATAGAAGGGAAAAGGGAAATTCGTATGACTTTGGAAGTGAAAAAAAGGGTTGTAATACAGCATACACTCTCATTTATATCTTTACTAAACGGCTTTGTTTTCTCTATTTTCCTTTCGATAGTCTTTCTTTCATCTCAGTTAACCGACTTACTTCATTCAAATGCATTTTTACAATCATTTTTATCTGTAAACTTGGTTACCGGCTAAATTTGAAACCAATAATTATTATTCGCCTGGTGAAATTATGAGCTCAAGTTCTGATTTTTTTTTTTTTGTTTTTATGTTTATAAGATGCGATTAAAGTAAATGTTTAAGTCAATTGGCTTGTGTTTTGATCAGTCACTTGGAAAAGGGAACTGCATCAAAGCCATTTATCAAACGAACTTACATTTTCGTATCAAAATTAAACGCAAACTTTGCTCATCCGTATATTGCGCATCAATTTCAGTAATGAAGATGTTTGATATTTAGGATTAATAGAGAAAGAAGTCGCTATCTGTCATCTTTCTTTTTTCTCTCACTTTCTTTTTCTTTCTCTCTGTCTCTCTCGCTTCTCTTTTTGTTTCTTGTATTAATTCAATTAGTCATGGAGATTAACTCTCGCAGACACCGCTACAGATTATGTCTAATTGAAAAATGACTCTGCCAGAAATGAAAGACTTTAATTGATTAATTGAAATTACAAAACCAGCCGAATCACAAATCACAGTCATTGATAACCGAAATTTTTTTTTTGTTTAAATATTTCCCAATCGCGTGCAAAAACTGATTTTATGAAGGGTACATTCGATTTTTGAACATAAAACTCGTCACTTGATTAAAATTTGTGAAAAATTGCTATATGAAAAGCATAACATTGTGACCAACCACCATATTATCATTTATGATTGACATGACTGACGCAACAAATTGAAACAACGTTTGCACACTCTTTATAGTAGGCAACACGCTCATTTTTCAATTTTTTAAAACAAAAACTAATCTCGGCATGAATATGTATTGTGCAGTTTGTAAAATAACCCATCGTTTAGTGAAATGTCGCAATCGAATCCTTTGTTTACTTTTGATTTTCAATGGAAAAAAAGATGTGAAATTTAGTCTCACCCCTTCTATATGGGGAATCTCACGTTCTGATCAAGTTGTGTCACATGCCACCAAACATTGTTATGGTTCTTCTGTATAAGCAATACATGTGCAGTAAATTTCACGGTTTTGTTCAAAGTGCACGACCGTATGCACTCAACGATAGAATGTTTATATGCAATAGTTGTTTTTCTCTTCTTCCAACCAAATAAATTGTCGGCGTATAGTGGGAGACTGCCAAACTTGATTTCCCGCCATTTATTTTACATGCATTCGAACAAAATCAGGCGAAAGAAGAAAAAAAAATCGATTTTGTTCTTTGTTTCAAACTATGAAAATTGAATTTCTGAATGTGACAAAAGCACAGTTGTTTGACATCTCAATAGCATTATACTTGAAACTAACACAATCTATTCCATCCAATCACCCATTCCATATCGATATATTCATACGAAAAATGCAATCAACCGAACAATTTATTTGACTGCGTGAAAATCGAAAAATGATTTTTTCTCTACTTCTTCTTCTACTTTTATGGAAAAAATGTGGCAAAATCGAATGATCTCTTTTTCAAAGCGTAAAACAAGTAATTATTGAGTATCACTGATAGTGTGTAGTGTTACAGAAAGAGAGATAACCTTGAAAATCAAAACCAAACAATTCATTATGTTTACAATACAACGAATGATGCAGGCATCAGCTCAAATACAGTGGAATATAACAATTATCTTATCGTATGGCTGTTAATTTTTATGATGTTAAATAAAAGACAATGCAACACATAAACACATTCAAAAGAAGACAAATGAACGCAACTTTACAGAATATTCGTGATAGACTTAACCATGAACCGAAATTGAAATCACATTGTGTTGGTTTCAATAAATCAGATCGATGCCTGCAACTGTGGAACACTGATTGCCAGTGCCTATACATTCAAAGGCAATGCGCTTCATTCGTGAACCGTTTTGTTTTTCTTCTATTCTTTATATTGAAATCTATTTCAATTGTTACTTTCGATCAATCGTTGCCTATGTGATCTTCAGCTGTGTGTAAACTGCAAAAAACACTAAAATATTATTAAATTTGTGGCCACTAGAAACGATTAAATGAAATAGGCTACATATAATCGCAACCAAACCACTTTGCTTACGTATCTATGGTATGTGTCTACAGTCTATCTCTATTGAAATATTATGCAAATTAAGCGAATCGCGCACAAGAAGTTGTTCACTTATGGTTTAAAATATAAACTGCGTTGATGCAATTTTCAAGTTAATTGTGCGATATACAAAACTGTGACCACTTGATGACTATCTATTGAAATGGAAAGTGATTGTTATTTGTATCCACTGTTTATATTTATTTTCAATTTAAATTCAATTCAATTGATTTCTTATTTTGTCTCCAACTTTATTCAAACGATCTTATTTCACTTATTTTGATAGAGAATTGTGCAATCTCAACTAGCGATATATAATATATAGTAAATTATGAGATTGTTTGCAGAGGACCAACAAAAATACATCCAATTTACGATTTCCACAAATAGACATACTGATTTCAATAGTACACTAAGTGACTGTAAATTGGTGTTTACCACTCAATTCAAGTGCTCGAATAAAAAACAAAAAAACATTTTTTTCTCACATTTTTCCAAAGACACACGCTCTTTGGGAGAGTTAAGATGACACAATCAAAGTTTTATTTGAATGTTATTTCCATTCTTAATACTACTTTCGCATAGTGTCTTGCTAGTTCAAAACGATCGATTCGCGTTTACTAATTTTAATAGTCTTACAGTCTTACCAATCGTTCTCTTTTTTGATTCTTTTGCACATTCTTTTTTCTTCTACAAAAAAAAAAAAAAATAAAAGAAGTAATCGTTCCGTTCAATTTTACTCTGACATTTGTCCGATATAAATATTACTTTAAAACTCAACGTCGCATCTGAATGTAAATGTCACCATAAATAATAAATTAATTGAAGGAAAATTCACTTGGAAATTCTTCGTTGAAACTTTACAAGCCAGTATATCGAGCATAATTTTAATGTAATTGAAAATAATTTAAATGATTTCCATTACGTGCTTTGAAAATCTCGCACCAATTCTACAATTAATTTTCCGTTTTTCTATGCAATCATTGCGTTAATCATTTTGCTTTGAGTCTCGGTTTTTGAAATTCCAGAAACAACTGTTGTTCCCTTTTATTTTAATTTCACGCATGAAATATACGTTTGTGTCAAGCGGTTTTCTCTCGTAAGAAAGTACACAGTTTTTGGTGAAGTCAGAACAATAAATTCAAAAATTCGTTTGCAGAGGAATAAGAAAAAATGCGCTAGAAATATTTCGAGAAATTGTGAAAAGTGGAATATTGTTAATAATGTGCCATGAGACTGAAGAAAATCTCTTGTTTTTTTCCGAACATCTCTCTTTGTAATTGTTCGTTTGAAACTCTATGAAAATTCTTGAAACTTTTTTCCGCCGATTTAATGTTTGGAGTTCATTCGACATTCTTTCATTTCCGCTGCAACTTCAAAGAACTGTTAATAATAACACGTCTTTTGTTAAACTTGCATCGTATCCAGTTTTTCACTTTTCAATGGAATTGATGCACTTCATTCAGTAGCGGAAAAATAATCGGATTTTTTTTTTTTACCAACGAGATGACGTTCATGAATAAAAAATAGCAGAACAAAGTGTTTTAGCAAAAATGTTAAAATATTCGTTCGAAAGTTTGATGTTAAATATTTAATAAATAGTTTAGTTTTAAAGCTGAATTTAAAAGACACACATACACACACAATGTAAGCGGTCTCGATGCTACAAAACTTTCTGCAGCCAAAACCATTTTCAATTGAAGGAAATTCGTAGCGCGAATTTAATTAGATATTGTGAAATGATGATCACAATGCACTTTGCAATCGACGACAATGTGCCAGCAAACTGATTGTGACCATTTTACCGAATATGATTTTTGTTCGCACAGGCGAATATTGTCTATTCGCATGTGAACCGAAAACATATCAAAAGAAATTATTACCATTATCTTTATATTGTGATATTTGTGAATAAAATATTAAAATCCTCCGAGAGCGTGCATATTAGAAAGCATCGCAAACGATGTGCTATGAAAATGGCTGCTGGCACAACAAGTCAACGCTGTTTTTGAACGCTTGTTCGGGGTTTTTTCCTTATTGAAACAATAAGACGATCACAACCGAAAAACCATCGACACGTACAGCACTGAACTGTTTTTGTGTGATAATGTCAAAATGGATTATTATTATTTCTATTTTTGTTCGTTTCCATTGCAAATGACATTGTGTGTTGTTGGTTTTATCAAAAATGAAAATTCCAAATATTTTCTCTTATTTTAGATTATTTGCGTCTCTTATGAAGCGCCAAAAATTAATAAAGTTCAACTATTAAAAAGACTTGAAAACCATTAGACTTACAGTTGGATGCAACATGTCACGATTTCCAATCTTCTGCTACCGACGTTATAGAATTTACCGTTTGAATTACTTTTGATACGTTTAATAAGTTGGATTTTTTCCCTTTTCTGCATCTTATTAAAGGAAACATTTTTATTCTTCGTTTTCCAGACTTTTTGCTGATCTTTGGATTTGCATAATTGTCTACAATTTTGTGCAAACACATAATTTTCTGCATATTACAATTGACATTTTTTCCCATTTCTTGTCCACATATTATAATTTTATTTAAACTATTTTGAGACTGGAATTAACATATTTAATTATCATGCAAGAAAATATTTGGAATTGAATTTAATTCTATTTATAATGCAAGTACAAACAATGGCAGTTCATTTTAACTCTAGTGAATGTATCAACTCATCGCATTCTTAACAAGTTCAGAAACGATTTCATTTCTATAGGAAATTGATTGATTTTTTATCCAAATTTTCAACGAAATGTTGAATTTTTTAATTGTTTTTTCAAAAACCATGAAGGAACCTAAGCAACCAAAACCGAAAAAACATTTTTAGAATTGCAAATTTAAAGTAATACCCTTTTTTTTCTATCGTCTTTGTTCGAACTTACTTGTTACTTATAATACTGTTGTTATGATTTTATTTTTGTTCAAAATGAATAGAATTTTATATTTTATCCACCATACATGACGGCACCGTATCTCCAACGAAATAGTCTATTTTGCGGTAAATATTAAATATTTCAGTGGTTACAGTAAATGGATTAATATACTACTTGCATAAAATGCAATCAAATGGTGTTAAACGTAGCGATGCGTAGTGGTGAAATGAAAAGATAGGGTTTTGCTCGAACATACATATAAGCAATGGTGGTGAGAAGATGACATGTGTTTCCATGGAATTGCTAAGTTAGTGATTGCGTTAGGTCATTGAACTTGTATATTATCACAACTAGAGTCAATACAGTTCACCCTGCACCATGCAAAATTCGAACAAAGATATAAAGTATCACAGAAACTGGGTTTCGAGTGCAATCATTGAGGCGATATGGTTTGGTTTGTCTGTATTCGGTTTTGAAATGTCAACACATTAACCCTTTATTTTGATTCAGCGATGCACATATTTTATATCCGTGTGTGATTTCGAACTCTTCTTATTTGAAATGCATTCATTAGAAATGGCGAAACCGAAGCAACGAACAACAACAAAAAATCCATTAAATATTTTATCCGACTGTAACGGAACGCACTGGAGCACTTTTTCTTCTCTCTCTCCACAGTTCAAGATGTATGCTCACGCACTCCTTGTCTTTTGTTTCATTTCCAGCGTTGATATATAATTAGATGCAGCCCTCAGCTATCAGCCATTTATAATTCTTGAATATTTCTGTTGTATTCATGTCAGTTTATAACTTGTGTGCCACTAAAAAGTATTGCATATTGTTTTTTTTTTCTCATCTTAACGGTGATTGATAGAAATGCGTGAGTGGATGCAAAAAAAGTGTATCGGCAAACGGAAAAAAAGATTTTGAAAAATAGAAGGCAAAAAACCTTTTTGCAAGTGTGCAAGCGTATAAGCGGTGAGAAAGAGAGAGAGAGAGAGAGAGAGAGAGAGAGAGAGAGAGAGAGAGAGAGAGAGAGAGAGAGAGAGAGAGAGAGAGAGAGAGAGAGAGAAGAAAGAGAGAAAAGAATGAGAAAGCTGGTAAGCTGTTACGCACATAAAATGCGTGCAGATTGAAGAGAAGGTTTTTTTCCGGGAATTCATGAAAGGTATATATTGGGGGACAATGTACGCATTATATAGCGCGGTATTGCAAACAACGTGACATTTATTTATAAAAGAAAATGTACCATTTCAATAATTTCAATACAGAAACATCCCGACAATGAATTATAAATTTCCAGTCCAAAGAAAAAAGCAGCTCTTTTGCGTGCGGAATTTCTTTTTTTTCTTCTTCATCTTTACACTCCACAAGAATAATGATAGCAATGGTAAAAATGGTGAAATACTGGTACTTCAAACATAAATCTTCAGTGACAACAACACCAACAAGCCGAAGTGAAGTGGAATCGACAAGCAGATTTTCTTCCCGTGTTGCATGAGGGTTGATGCACTGACTGGTACGTATTCGAGCGTTAATTGAAAATATTTCCAGAGGATCTGAATCAGAAGCTGTTGTATTTGGGGGTTTCGCCACAGATTTTTGCAAAAAAAACAAAAAACAAAATTGAAACGAGAACAAAACAAATTCCCCGTTTACGCAATGACAACGTCAGTGCAATTAAATCATCTGCATGCAAAAAGAAGAAGAAAAAAATCTAACTGTCGATTATACTTGCGAACGGGTTCTGACAAGCATTGTTTGCTTTCGGATTGCTTTTTCATTGAATATGCAATATGAGACACGCAGTTTTCTATAGTCTTCTCATTTGGATTATGGTGGCCCACTTACCCACTGACATCATATTTCGCTGTGTTTTTCTTCTTCCTTCTCACACAATTTGTCGAAGAAGAAGAAAAAAAAGTGGCAACGATGTGCAATGTGCATGCAACGCTAAAAAATTAAAAAGGAGAGCAGCTTTTGTTTATGTTCCAGAGAACAATGAAAAGTCGGAAACAAAAAAAAATACTACAACAACAAGAACAAATATGCGTTTGTGTACACGCGCAAATTAATTGCAATGCATGTCCTTTCCGAAATGCGGCAATAGTACGGGACGTCATCAGCATTGATGCTACTGTTAAGATACAATGGTAGTGAATGATTTTGCACCACTTGGATATCATCGAATAGAAAACAAGGGAAAAGAGAGTGTAAAATCCTTTTATTCAAGTATTTTGCATCGATTATGAATTGAAATTCTCTTAGTGTCAATGTTCTCTATGGGTTTGTGTGTTTATGAAGAAAAAGAACCAGTCGCTCATCTACGTTCCGATATTTCGAAAGGAAATTCAAAGAACAGAAAAAGGGGCACGACACGTTATAAAAATGGGTTAATGAACGATTCCTAATATTGGTTTGAATGTGTATATTCTCATTTGCTAAAAGGACTTAACAGATTCATTTTTATTTATATGCGAATCCTACAGACGAGTGGATATTTTGCACAAATGCGTTGAAATTGTCGCTTTAGGGTTAGCAAATACTGTGCATTCATATGCATAGTAAAAAAAATCGAACAAGAAACAAGCGTCTATAGAATTTTACGTTTGTTTTTGTCCTTCGTCTGTTGCGAAAAGAAAAAAAAAAAAAAAAAAACTATAAATGAAAGGAGAGAGTATGAGTCATTTCAAACCGTTATCTTACGCATTTGCAAAAAGAAATGTGAGTATTTTCTATGTGCAATATAATAAGATAAAAGAAAAAAAAAAGGTTTGCTGAACACACGTGTCTACTTCGGACAAACCATCTGCCACATTGAATTCGAAATGAAATTTGCATTTGAACAAGTAAGACCAGAGTGCGTATGGCTTATATGTTTTGTGCCTTTTATTCAGCTTGCAAAAAAAAAAAAAAAAAAAAAAAAAAAAACATAAATCGACTTCAACGCTGCGAGTGTATTTGAAATTGGAAACAAGAATCACTCAATGTACTACAACTTCTGGATCTTGCCTATCCTATGAGAAATTATACACACCAATGTATTGTGCATATATAAAAATGGTAAAAGAAAAAAAGTCGTGTTTTTCAATGTATTGAAGTTTACGCAATATACACAATTTACACGCATTTTTACTTTGTGTGCATATGTACAAGCAACCGCTCACATCAAGCATAAGAATGATTTAGCAGCTTGTATTTTGGTGTATGAAATCGTGTGTAAGAAGAATACATAAGTAATTTAGCGTTCGATGAGCTAAACGCTTTCGCCGGTAAGGATGTGCGTTTTTGCTTCCAATTGCAAATAATTGTGAATTGCATATGCAAACAGTTTATTGAACTTTTCATCATGATGCCATATAAAATGAATTAACCAGGCGATTATACAATATACATTAAAAAGGAACAGGGTATGCGATTGCATTCTGAGTTCACTAACCTAACACAATAACTGTTGAATGCTCGTTGGCTATTATTCCATTCATTCAAAACAAGTGAAAAAGCCATTTTGCCGACAGCCACAACGGTTCATTAATAATAGGCTCCATCTCATTCAAGTGCATTCAAGATTTCATTCAATTGATAATAACACAATTTTCTTATTCGAAACTGAAAATCCAGAACAGAATCAAATTAAGAATTGTTAAAAAAATCCGTTTATTCATTCTCTACTTTAGCATAAAAATAAATTGCAATAAATATTTTCGATTTTTAATCGACTAAATGTAGGCTAGCACAACTCGATTTTTAATCTATCGGTAATGAATAAAAATATTTATTCCAAACATACATTTGTTTGAGAATAGATTTTATATCACGAAAAATCACACAATAAATGATTAATTTATGATTTTTGTTTGTGTGAATTTGTGATTGTGTTTGAAAACAAAACAATGAAATACATTCACAACCAGAACGCAGCACAACAATCAGCGCGTGACATCATTAAACGGAGTTTATCGTATAGACTCTTCACACTAATTTGTGCCTTTTATGCTACACCAAATAATTTCATTTGATAAGCTAACAACTGTGTTCGTGATGCGTTCATTTACTTGTCGATGTATTTTGTTAATGTGTATTCAATCTGTCAAAAGTATCTGGTCCGTATTAAGTGAGCTATCAAATTGGACGACACTAGAAAGTTTTATATGTATTCCAATCGTTGTTGATAATTCTACACAAAATACGGGCCTTCGTATGTGTGAATTGTAAAATTTCAACTGTGTATTGACGAACAAAACGAACAAATCTGATGTGGGAATTAAGACAGTTCTACAACAGCATTTATATCAATCGGTTTCAAAATTTGTAATTAGAGGAAAATTAAAATGGAGAAAGTACCTTGTATTGTTATGAATAATGGCTTGCAAATGCCGGCATTTGGATTAGGAACGTTTCAGGTAGGAATTATCTATTGTTTGGATACAATTAATATCATTATAGAATCATAGAAGAGAAACAGATTTTGGACATATTTTTTATTTTTTATTTTCAATGTTTTTCATACAAATTATTGTTACTTGTTTACAATGATCATTACAATTCGATTAAATATAAATAAATACGATTAATCCGAAGAGAGAATTCTTTCAAATCCATTTGGTGAGTTTTCTGCGAAAATTATCAAAAATCCCTTTTGTCTGTGATTATATCAATTATTATTTTAAAAATAATTCGTATTTTTCATGTTCACTGAAATGTATGAACTTTCATCTTTTGTTGGTTTAAAATGATTGATAACAGAACTTGTTAGCAACTACTTGACATTAAAAAATATATTCGGAATGATTATTTCTGATTTGTTTGTTTTTAAGTCAATTGGCGAAGCCGGTTTAGCAACAAAACATGCAATTGACGTTGGTTATCGCCACTTTGACACCGCTCGATTGTATGAAAATGAAGAAGAAGTTGGGAAAGCCATTCAAGAAAAAATCAATGAAGGTGTTGTGAAACGTGAAGATATTTTCATTGTCACCAAATTGTGGAATACTGATCATGAACCGGAAAAAGTTGAAAAAGCATGTCGTAGAAGTTGCGAAAAACTTGGTTTGGGCTACATCGATGTATATTTGATGCACTATCCAGTTGCTTTTGTCGAACGTACTCCATTTGATTACTGGCCTATGAATCCCGACGGTCAACATGAACATGCGTATGTATTGCAGCAATTCTTAATAATTGCTAAATGTTGATTGTTCTCAATTTAAAAAAAAAAAAAAAATTATATCTCAGTGATGTCGACTATATCGACACATGGAAGGCAATGGAAAAACTCGTTGACTTGGGACTAGTCAAAAGTATTGGTGTTTCAAACTTTAATAGTCAACAAATTGAGCGTCTATTGGCTAATTGTCGCATCAAGCCCGTACACAATCAGGTAAAACAAATTTTTATTGAAATTTTAATGCATTTTAATAAAAGAATTTAGAGTTGACGTTAAAAAACCTACTAATATTAAATTATATTTCTTTATTCACACACATACGTTAATTTTCTCAGGTTGAATGTTCTCCGCAAATTAATCAAAAGAAGTTGATACAATTCTGTCAAGAACGTGATGTCATTATTACAGCATATTGTCCATTAGGCCGACCAATCCCAGCAAAAAAGAAGCCAGCATTTTTGTACGACGATAAACTTGGCGCTATCGCTAAGAAGTACAACAAGACTGTTGCTCAAGTTGTTTTTCGTTATTTGGTATGTATATCTTATGTTTACATTGATATTCTACTTCTATTTACATATATAAATAATTGTGTTTGTTTTTCTATTTATAGATTGATATCGGTACTGTGCCAATTCCAAAATCGGTCACTCCAAGTCGTATTGAAGAAAATATCAACATTTTTGATTTCAAGTTATCTAAAGATGAAATTAAATATATAGATACATTTAACACTGGCGAGCGTGTGATTCATTTTCTTGAGTCGCGTACTGATAAATATTTTCCATTCGGTATTGAATTTTAAATATGATGGGCGCATCTAAGCCATTATCATTTGAAGAAATGCCTCTTATCCAGCCAATTACATGTTCTGTTAAAATGCCTGCTGATATGTGCTAATTAAAACAAAATAAACTAATAATCAACTATAAATTATGTTTAAAATAATAAAAATCAATTGATTTACTTTGAAAATTTGATTTAAAACGACCTTTTTCGATATCAAATATTTGATTTTACTCACAACGTTCTAATTTTTTATGCATTCATTGAAAAAGATGAACCTTGAATTTTGATTGATGTTGATGTTGATTGTTATTCCTTTTTTTCACAGAATATGTGGAAAAATTGTCAATTATGCTAAAAGACAAAGGCAATGGCAATGATTGAATTAGTTTCAGTAAATCGAAAAATTGCCGTCACTTTGATGAAATACTCGCATTAAATGTCTTTTACATTTTGCCGCTTCATTTGCATGATTATCGACAGTGTGGCTCTTGATTGAAATTCATCCAGCTGCAAAGCATTGACATGGTTCAAAACCACAGAACTGTGTTATTTTGCGAGAGGTGTAACGACTTTAGCGAAGAGAAAGAAGAAGAGAGACAGAGAGTAGAAGAAAAAAAAAAACAATATATTAGATCTCTTCATGCAGGATTGTGCGTTATGTGAAAATCAAATGTTTATTGCTCGAAATGATAATTAGAGGTGAATTTGAGCGGAATAATTGATAGAAGCAACAGGAGAAGCGAAAAAAATGGTTTGAGCCACAAACTCAATTGAGAATAAAGTAGTAATTATTGGTTAAATTGCCCACGTTTAACTTACTTAAATATTGACATAGTGCTCAATCAAACACACATACACACACACATACACAGAGCGAGCGTAGGCTCGAAAAACGAAAATGCATAGGAAAAAAAGCTGTAGAACATGTTATATTTTGTTTGCCTCACTGTTTTTCTTGAATACGCTTGAAATTCATCAGCCACAAACTAAATTTATTGTATAATTGAACGACATGAAAATTGAAAACGGCAATGTGCGATCAAGGTGAAAAGAGACGGAAAGCAAAAATCGCATGTCACTGGTTAACTGTACATCGTGCAATGCAGTTAAATTGCATAAATTATAATGGCACTATGTAATCTGTGTACTTTTGTACATTGCCCGTTTTGACGCGTTTGTCGAACGAACGCTTTATATTAAATGCATCGACAATGTTTTTGCGGTTAGTTTTGTTGTTTTTATTTCTGTTGGTGTCGTTGCTGTCGTTGCTATCGTTGCCGTTTTTGTTCTTAATGTGGCTCGTTGTTCAGTAATTCTATTGTATGACAGCTATAATAATAAACTATGGCTATTAGCTCATTCGCTCAGATGATCGCATCAACATGCATAAATAAGCACTTTTTGGTCAGCTGTTTGAAGTTAATTCACTCTTAACAACGAATATACAACGAATGCTTACAAACTGAATACAAAACTATTTTAAGCATAAAAGTGCAAGCAATTCCAAGAAAGTGACTTTATGGTCGAATGATTCGTGTAAAAATTGTGATAATAAAAGGGTCTTACAATGAACCAGATATATTAATAGATTTCCAAGAAATGTGTTAAAGTTCATACTACTTTACACAGCTTATATGCATGAGTTTATGATGTGGTCTCGAATTAAGAGGCGCATCTGAATAAGGTATTTATCTTGAATTTCACACTTTAATCACCATTTTTAAATCAATGGAAAAAAAATATCTATCGAAAAAGTCTTTATTAACGGGCACATCTCTAATTCAAACCATATTTGATGAATTAAGTATGCACACGCGATCAAATCTTCTTATTAACCCTATATTATAAACAGAGTTGTGATATTTTCCATTAACTTTTAGTTTTTGAAATCATAAAAACAAAACTGATTTCTTAATAATATTTGTTTTTTCTTCATTTCGCATTATTTTATGTAATCAAAAAAAAAAAAAAAAAAAAAAAAAAAAATCATGTCAAAGGCATGATTGTACATTCAAAATGTGTTCAACTGTAGATTAAGTAATTAGATAGAATTCAACAATGAGAGGAAGATGAATCTCTGATCAATGCAATTTTTCCTTGAGGCACCACTGACTTCACATTTCAGCGGCGTTGATTTTAGGTCATATATGCACGTATAAATTTCAATGACATAATAATAATCGGAAGTTCAATGTATTCACTGACATTTTCAACACTTAGCAATTATACAGTTAGAAGCATAAATGTCAACACTATAATGGAGTGTTGATAAAAAAAATACAAATTAGTTGTTGCTTTTAAAAGTTGCCAAAGTGATGACTCTAATTCGATATCACTTGATATACGATGTGTAATTTATTTACTGCTTTCAGTTTTGCCTACAACAAATGGAAAAATATATAAAAGATCGACTTTAAATCGTTTTATTCTGAATCAATAAGCTATAACTTATATTCCATACGAATAAAAGCAGTTAATTCTTAATATTTATTAAGACTTATTCGCATTAAAGTTTGCTTTGAAACAAAATGGTCATGATATACCGGTTATATTACAACATCATTCTATTCTGAAAGAAAAAAAATTGTAATATATACGATATGGTACTAAATCCATAGTCTTTCTAAATAACATTGAAAATGTCTTCATTTGAATAAATCCAAATTAAATTGACAAACAGTAATAAAATTTGTTTTGAATAACGTTATGACTAAACAGCAACATCAATAACTATATTGAGATGCAGAAAAATAAATAGACTGTGTGCCATAAGAATAACCTTAACCTAATTAACTGTAACACGTGAATGGGCATTGGATATAGATCATTCGCTCAACAATTGTCGAACATGGTGTTCAAGCTTGTTCGCCTAAATTTGATTCAGTATGAGATTGGTATTGTGGATCAGTGTTTTGTTTGAGGTTTCAAAAGTGTTTGTACTAAGGAGGGAAGTCCCTATGATATGGAACGCGAGCTCTTCATAATGCCTTTAATTAATTAAATTTCATTTCAAATTTTAATTTTTCATTTCGAATTGAAATAACAAAATAAGTATAGGTTGTTGCCCATTGTATACGCCTTCTTCATAATTATATTAGATTCAGTTATTTGATTTCGGAAAATCACGATAATAATTTATTATAATTTTCACACTGGAATGTAAAATTTTATAAATCGTGATGAAGTTCTAAATTCCTTTACCACAGTTTCAAACGTACAACAACAGTTGTCATTACTCACACTTTTATAGACCATAGTGGAGAAATTTTTCGACAACAATAACTAAATAAATTGATGAGAATTAATTATTGTTAATTTTACAAGTGCACATCAAAATACTGGAAATACTGAGTTACAAACATCAAGTTCTCAACCATTTCAAGGATCCAATTTTAACTAGTAACTGCTCATTTAGTCGGCTCAATTTGGTCCTACTGAATGGTACATGATTCCTTGAATTTAAAATTTCCATCTTTTTTCAAAGTCAATCATGATAAATCCAATTAGAATTTTTCATTCATATGTTGACAATTTCAAAGAGAAATGGTATAATAAAACACCCAAAGAAAAGTGGCAATGTGTTTATAATTTTGCAAAAATTACATGTGAAATTATTGGAATTCGTGTGTTGAGCGATATAAAAAACTACTGGTACACGGCATCATGTGGATTAGATGGGATTCTTTATTTTTATTTGGTCGCATACACAGTTCAGTATTATTTCAAACGTGGTGAATATATCAGAAGCATGGAATGTACCTGTCTAATTGGAATCGTTGTATTGGTGAGTCTTAAATTGTTTTTGTAGAAAAAGTCGTTTAACAAAAATATTTTGAAGGATCTCATTATGTATTGGAATGCAATTGGGCCACATCGTTATAGACTGAACATTTTAGCCAATTTTGGCGGAAAGTATATTTACATGGATAATAAACTACCGACACCGTATAATGCAGTTTGTGAAAGATACATAAAAATTCTTCTAGTGAATGTGACAATAATTGTCTTTTTAATGATACTATCGCATGCGATGCTCATTTTTGGTCCTCTGTATGCTTATTATTACCAAAGCATTCGACTAACACCAATCGCTACGAATTTGCCATTTTTTCAAAAAGATTCTGACATTGAGTTTGCCATAAATTTATCTATTCAAGCTGTTATGGCATTTTATGCATTGGCCGGAAGTCTTTCAATCGAGGTGGTCGCGTGCCTAATCATAAACGTGGTCACAATTATACCTGAATTGATTCAAATCAATTTGGATGAGCTAGCTGATAAAGTTCGAGCTGAAGGTGTCTGTTTGAATACTGTTGCACGACTTCGTAATATTCTAATTCAAATTCAGGATTTTGACGGGTATCATTAATCAGGAAAAAAATGAAAAAAGTGAAATTCACTTTTTCGAAAATCATTTTTCTTTTCAGGTATCTTCATAAGTTAATTGAAGTGTATTATATGAAATTATTTGCCGGACCATTTTTGTTCACATTTTCTATAAGTTTGTCGATTTTCGCACAGCTCATTGTAAATTCCATTTTGTTTTTACCAACTTGTGTTCAAAGTATTCCCGCCAAATTAATTGATGTTCTTTGGTTCACAGCTCAAGTTCCCAGCTGGTTATGCCTGTGCAATATGTTGTTATGTTCAATTAATGATCATGTGCTACATGGGAAATAGTGTTAAAATGGCGGTATTTTTTTTGTTTTTTTTTAGTTCAAATCATAGTTATCTTCTTCATTTTCAATTCAATTTATATTATTGTTCTAGAATGAAAAGATTGCACTGAGAATGTATGAAATGCCGTGGTATTTGCTATCTACATCAAGTCAAATGCAAATGATTAGTGCGATACAACAACTTCAAAATGGAACTGTACTGACGATTGGACCACTTGGTGAAATTGATTTACAAACTGCAACAGAAGTGAGCTTGAACACTATTTTTCGATTTTGAGATATTAAATCAAATTATTACTTTTTAGCTTACGAAAAGAATTTACAAATTTGTAATGGTGTTGTTCACAATTTTCAAATGAAGAATTAATTTCATATAAGATAATAGATGTTACAACAGTCGATGCATTCACCTAAACCTCTTATGTTACATGCTGCACTCCAAATTGTTGATCACATTTATTTAGACGTAAATATTTGAATTTCATTCATTGAAATAAAGACATTTTTTGGATGAAATTTGATTTGACTTAGTGTTCGTTGTACAATATTTTTCAAATTGGAAGAGAGATTATGGAAAAATCTGCACATTTTGCTAAAATATCTATTGAGCACTACTCAATGAGCAGTCTTATTTGAACGCATTCAAAGTGCCAATGGCTGTTCTAGAAACTTACAGGTTTTCAGAAGAGCCTAAACTTTCAGCGACATAAAATAGCGTAAATTTACACGTAAAGCAGTGGTTTTGTGTTCATGTAAGTAAGATATTTCGTAAAATCACAAGAACTTGCATGAAGAGAACTAGCCAACGCGTGTGCCATGAAATAAAAAAACAATCTCATTGTCCTTGGATGTGGTTTTCGATTTCGTTTTCGTTTGCGTTTGTGTTTGAATAGTTTAAGATGCCGTTTCATTATAATCAATTTAGCAATTTTACGATTTATTTATGAATGTATTTTGAGTCAGGCCATTTTTTGTAAAATTCACTTTTTTCATTTGTGTAATGTTCCCAATGCATCCACTAATTGTGACAATAGCGAATGATCTAAGACAAGCTACATTTATTGTTTAAATGAACATATTATTAAATTAGCACTATTCATTTTCCATCCATCGCTTTGTCTGTAGTTGTCGAATGCTGGCGAATTCATTAAACGCCAACTTCAACACGTGTGAGAGAATAGAATTGCAGCACTTGATATGGAGAGAGAAGAACACAAGACTGAAGACAAAAAAAAAACGCAGCCGAGAGTTGATGGTTGGGAGAGGCCATTACCAATTTGTTCATGCTTACATCGAATATAAACAAAACCAATTGATGTCTATTGGCATCGCGCTGCACAAGTACACACCATAAATTCTCCGTGCAAAAATTAATGCGAACATGAACGTATAAAGTGGAAAAAAATCAGCCCACAGTCCCATATTGAACGAGTCGAGGCATATTGCATGCATCACATTAATTTGCTTTTTAGCAACGATAACAGTAACAAGCAAACAAAAAAATGCCCATTGAATTTGAAAAGCAGACAGCCAATTCAATTGCATCACACAGCGTACACTCGAAAGTATTGAAACTCGGAAAATGAATATAATACTCATGATTTGTAATTGAATTGATTTAATTTAGGTAAATTTATTTACAATATTGAATGACAGAAAAACGAACTATCAATGTTGTGTCAAGACAAACAAAATGGGTCAAGATTACGATTTTCTGACGTTTAATTGAAATTTATGGAAATTACATGGTCAATCTCAGTTACATTTATAAAATATACAACACGTGTTGACCGAGCGTATGCTTCTTTATATTCTATAGATTAACTATTTGTTCAATTGTATTATGCATTTGTTTTTGCAATCTGGTTCTGTGATGCACTTCATTCCTCTGCTGCTAATTGAGCGAAAAAGTACTTGTAGTTTTTTCAAGTACTAATTTCAATGCAATGGTCACAAATAAAATATACACTGTATTGCAAGTCAATTTAAAGTGACTGTACAGTGTGCGCATGGGCATTGTGGACATTAGATGTTGAATAATAATGTAAGATTGACATCTTTTTTTTTTTGTTCTGTGTGCTGAATGAATAAATACAAAAGTGCATCTAATCGTGGGTCAGGGGTAAAAATTGTTCGTTGCAAATAAACAAAAAGCCGTTCAACCAAAATTCAAATGATTTACGGACATTCTTTACCTAATGCTTTGACAATTACATCGTGTTTTTGAATCTGTAACGACACTTAGTCTCTCACAATCTGCTCGTAAAATTGAAACTGAAATATAAGAAGGAAAAAAAGAATTCGCGCCAATACATACTACGCGAAATATTGTTGCTGCGCACATGTGTGCTTAACTTACGATCGTTAGCGACTAACGTTCATAAACCATAGTATTTTGTTGAACATTGAACTGCTGCTCACGCGCGTTTTCATTTGTTTACGTTTTGTAAGTTGTACAAGCAATGCATGGTGATTTTACTTTTCTTTGTAAATCTTTTATTATTGCTTTATTACCTGCATTCGTGTTTCAACAGCATTTCAGATTGTGTGGTGATTTGTTTTGTGTACTGCAAACACCGAGTAAAAACTCGTGTATGTAATGTACCATTATCATCGCGTTAGCCTTGATCTAAAAATAACATGGAAATAAATAAAATGTCTTCAACTAATAAATGTAAAAATATTAGAAATCTGTTTAGTGTCTCAGTCACTCCAACGAATTTATTGCTACAGTTCAGTTATATCAGTAAATTTGCATCGCATGTAATGCAGGTATGCAAAATTTAGCCAAACAACAGCTGTTCGAATCATAGAATGAATTTGATTTTTTGTTTGTTTGTTTGTGATTAATCGACAAAAACACCAGCAACAATTATTCATTTAAATTGTGAGTGTGTGTGCTGTTTTGCTTTATTTCTCGATAGTATCATATTAGCTCTTCATTTAAATTCAAAATTGAAATTGAATTTGAATCACGACTTCAAGCTTATACATTAGAATAAAATATTTTGTCTCAGACTGACCAAAAGATGTACCACTTGAACTGTAATATTCTTACAAGATGCAAATGAGCAATTGAACTTTTGCTTTCAATTTTGTTGAGGCGTTTGATAAGAAATCAGAATATATGCAAATCCACTTATAAACGTAACAAAACCAATTCACAAATCACCGTACATTTTACCCATTTGTTCATTTTTTTTTTAAACAGTTATTATCGGTGCAATGTATTTAAATGTGCCACAAATGCGCGACTACAATTATACAAATGCATTGAAGTGTCGTCAAGATAAAATCGCACTTAAAGGTGTTGGACAATTATATAGATACAATGTAATGGATTTAAAGTAATTTAAAACTTGAAATTTATTGATTTCAAAAATAGCCATTAAATCGGTGACAGAGAATTGATAAATTGGACAACTCGATGAACCAATTACAACATTTCAAATTGAAAAGCGCTGAAAAATTACCATTTGAAACTATTAATTTAAAAAAAATTAGTAATTTTAGAATGTGGTAAAATTTGAAGACCAAAAAATTGGACAAAAAAATGAATTTGAATAGATAGATTACTGTGTGGGATTTTGTAACTGAGCATTGATCTTTTTCCTCTTCAGGCTATTATCGTGTAATGTATGTATTTTTCTTGCTAACCAATTCGTGATAGGATATTAATGAAAGAGAAGTAGTCATTAATTCAAAGTCATATACAAAAATCGATTTAATTTAAACCTATTATTGGACACATTATGAATGTTTGTTTCATTTTTGAACCAATAATTTAATTTGTGACATCACGGTTTCTTGAGTCAACGGTGATAAGAATGAAGTTTTTGTTTATGAGTGCACTGGTCCATGGGCCATTTTTCGAGCGTAAACCTATGAGATATCTGCTCAAAGTACTTTATGTACTGTTTAGTTCATCTGTTGTATTTTATAATTTTTAGACAAAATAACCGGCAACAATTTTCTACAGTAGTTCCGTATGGAATCATTATTTATCAACAAACAAAAATGCATATTCATTTCTTATCTATTCTATTGATACTAATATTCTTATTTTTCTCAACTGAATTCATGTTGTCCGAACTAAAAATGATTGATGAGATAATAATTCTTGTATAAAAGTTAGACAATCAGAAAAATTCCAATCAGTTAATTGATTCAGAGTGTCAAAACTGATAGATGAATTTAGTCATACCATATTACATATGAGTGTCGACATCGACAAAGAGTTCTATTACTTTGTGAAATATACTAGGAAATATAAGGAAGTCAAACTGAGAAATGACAATTAGAAGAAATTGAACACAGCTGAAAAATGTGAATTAAAAACAACTTACATTTGATTTTCAGCAAAATTTAAAAGAATTTCGTGAAACCCACAAAGAGGAATACGAGGCCTCTTTACATCTCAAAAGTCAGGAATGAATGTAGCTTTCGGAATGCGTTCATTCTGTTTGTTGTGTTTCTCGTGTAAAGAAAAAAAATGTAAAGAGTTAAAACATAAGAATGCAATTTTATTAGACGACCTTTGACTTGAAAGGAAATATTAAACACCAAAAAATGTCGTTATACTTTTGAAATATATATTAGTTTGGTTATTTCGAAAAAAATTACTTGAAACGAATGTGAATTGGTAATGTGGATTGCGTGGGATTTTGTTACTAAACACTGTTTTTTTTTCTCACTTCAGGCAATTATCGAGAATAGTTATGTATTACGTATTAGTTTCGTTTACTGATTCGTGATATTTTTGGAAATAATAGTTCAAAGTCGTATGTTAATCTGATTATTAACGCTTATATTGATCAAATTAGATTCTTTATTTCAAATTTAAATAATTTTTCTTTTCGGTACACAACATGTTGTGCGTAAAAGTATTGTAATCGATCAAAAAATGAAGAGCACTCAAAAAAACTTTTCTCAATGTTTTGAATCTAGGAGAACATGAAAAACCAGTTTTCAGAGCGTCGTAATGTGAGTGTCTGTGATCCTGTACCCTTTACGCAAAAATGTGTTAACACAATAGCTCATCTCCAACATGTCTATAAAAAAAATCTGATGATACAGTGTTGTGAGGATAGTTAATTAATAGAAACCATTAAATTTTTTGCTATGATCACATAGTGAAATTGGAATGA
Source organism: Resseliella maxima (assembly GCA_029041755.1). NCBI lineage: Eukaryota > Metazoa > Arthropoda > Insecta > Diptera > Cecidomyiidae > Resseliella > Resseliella maxima. The sequence continues at coordinate 307,287 of JAQOWM010000491.1, forward strand.
TTTTTGTATGAAAAGTATTCAAAATAGGCATTTCACGGCATTTTCATTAAAAGAAATTCACGTTTTTTACGAAAAATATAAATCCTTGAAATGTCGGTTCCATTTTTTGTTTGGTGCCCAAAAGACTTTCACTGTAAATAGCTCATTTAAAATAGGGATGCTACAGTTGAAAATTTCCCAATTATAAATTTAATAAAACATATTTCGACACTGATTCATATTATTTTGGTGCCAAAAATGCATTTGTTTGAAACGTTTTATTCAACTTTCTAAATTTCGTTCATGAGGGCATTCATGTAGTTTCGAACTTAGTGGAGAATTAAGTAGTGTTTATTATGAAAAAAAGTGAAACATGTTTTCTTAAATACAGAATATATTGAATTTGTCCCAGAAATATGATGGATTTTATAAACGTTGGATTTGCAGTGCGGAAAAGTTCATCTTATGGATGAACTCTTGTTTTTTTGTTGTATCTTGCACAACTTTCGTTTATGGCATTTATGTTATGCTTTGAAAATTGTAATAGACTGCAGAAAATTTACTGGATTTTGCTTATGATGGTCCTCTTAGAGGTCATCCTTTGCCGCTTTTCCTAGTACATCTTTACTTCAAAATGTAATAAAAAATAACCATCACTATTTACAACAAAATAGTCTGTGCTAAAAAATATATCGAAAATAATCATATCTTATCAACAACCAAAAATGTATTGTGTGTATTACATATTCATTGTTCAACTACACCTAACTCAGCTCTTTCAATTTATGTTTACAACTCTTACAATACAACATTGCCAAAAAAAAGTATTTTTTGAGTGTTTGACTATTTTCGAAAATAATGGAAATTTTTATTAGTAAAATTTTATCATTTCAACTGGAAAATTGTTTTCTTCCTTAGTCAAATCGATTTTGGATAAAAATAATTTAGTGTTCAAATGGTTTTTTCAACACAAGTTTGATATACGGCGCAGAAATCAGTACAACACGTGTATGTGTTCAGAAACATTTTTCATGTAAAATTTTTATAATTTTCAATATTTCTGATAATTAGGAAGAAATCAATTTTTAGCAAAATTAAAATTTTTAATATCTATTAAATATAATGTTTTTTTCGCTTTGTGAATTTTGAGAAATACTATCACGGAAAATGTTGTTAAAAGCCATTATTTAGGAAAAATAGTCATTTTAGTATAACCGAAATATTTGAACAAAGAACTGAATTAGAATAGGTTAAATGGCTATTGTGGTATCTTGTTGTAAATGTTTCTTCCTAAAAATGTAAATGTTTCTTCGTATAAAAGTTAGTTCTTCTTTATATGTATACCGAATTGGTCTATTAAACCCTTTTATTTGTGGACATTGAATTCTTTGTCTCAACCTGGGCCAGCTGTTTGATTTGTGAGTTCACATGACACAGCTGCTCCATATGTTGAAAATTGCTAAATATCTTCATCATTTGGACAATTTTCCATACAAACTTTAAGCTTAAATTATCGATTGATTCAATATTATATATTATAATTAATTTGAAAATTAGTTTCGAACGCAAATGACATTTACAAAAATAAAGGTAAATTTGATGTTTCAATTTGGATTGATTTCATTTCGCTAATAAAACCATATTTACCAAATTGAGTATTGATGTTCGTCCATGGTCTATATTTTCCAATATAAATGTTGATTTCTTTTGATGAATTTATTATACGCTTGGTAAAAATTTCAATGGAATTTACAGAATGTTTAAATTATACGATCGAAATAGATATAATAATAGCTCGAGCATTTCATAAATTCACACACACGAGAGAGAGAGAAAGAGGGAGAGAGAGAGAGAGAGAGGTAGACACTCAAAATGATATCACTAATTTGAAATATTCAAATGAGTACAACGAAACCACTATTATTTTGCAATTTATAAGCGATGAAAAACAGCCATAATTCAATGGTTATATTTCGATTAAAACTGCTTTACTGAAAGAAAAAAGGCAACAGCAGCATTAATAATAACAACAACAACAACCAAATCATTCATGCGAGAAAAATGCCTAATAAAATGATAGATGGAGAGGTTTCGCCCAGTCCTTTTTCAATAATTATATCACTTTGTGGTATGGTTTGTTCTATTCATTTCGTTGCACATATTTGAATTTATTGAAATTGTTCGTTCATAGTTTGTAATCAGTTCATGAATAAATCAACATTGTGAACACATCACAACACTTTTTATTCCTAGTGTCGTCTATTTGATTTGTATATTGTTTGGCAGCTCATTTAATTGCAATTATATGAAATGGTATTGTTTGACTTGTAAAATGTAACGTAACGTATATCATTCACACTGACAAATATTGGTTAATTACTGGCAAATAATCAAATACTCCGATGGAATTTCGGGCAAAAATTAATCAATGTAGCTCATGAAAATACATTCAATTCACATTAGATGCATTATGCATGCAACAGGATGGAATTTCAACATTTTATACAATGATCATGTAATATGCAGTAATTTGTTGGTATAAAATTGTGATTTAGTTAAAAATCAAACCAAGAAAAATTATGCAAATTAATTGATATTTTGTGCAATTAAAATGATCAATGTGTTATTTCCACAACAATTGTCAGATTGTGTTTACATACATACATACATAGTTGTAAAAGGTTTCCCATGCAAATTAGCTGATTGCAATGCATAGATTGTGTTGAATGATAGTGCCAATTCAGTTAATAATGTATCAACCGGTGCATCAACATATTTTGTTACGACAAAAAGGATTTCCGACTTTTCAATTCCATTTGAATAAGATGGTGAATAGGGTTGCGTTTTTTAACGTAAATGCCGGAAGTGAAGAAATGCGGCACGCGTTGTCTTTATTGCGTCACGGTAGATAATTTATAGCGATATGTGCATATTTTAACATTATGAAAAAAAAAACAAAAAAATGGTTTCGATGCACACTTCGCTTGAACAACTAAATATATTAAGCCACTGGGATTTGAATGATTTTCAGAGATCCTAAGCCGTAATGAAATCATACTTACTTTTAACCATTAACATAAGCCATAGCAACTTTACTGCAAGGCCTGCACACATCAACAATATTGTATTTAAATGTAGCATAAAAACGGTTAAAATGTGCTACAAAGTCTAAGTATACAGTTGGTCGTTTAGAAAATTCTTCAATTGCAAGCTTACATAGTCATTTATCAAAAATTACACTTAAACTGTCTTTCAATAAGACTACCCGCATACATTTTCAAAAAACATGAATGATACTCAACGATTCTTTGTCATTTTGCAAATTATTATGTCTTTTATTTTTTGACTTGAAGTACTTTTAAAATCCAATTTAAAACTTCCCATTAAATGACAAACAACGTTAAAAAGAAACACCATCAAAGAGAATAATTGTTCAAATAATAGGCCAATCTTTTCGCACTTGAACTATTAAACAATTTACAATTTTCAAAATGACAAATTTTTCTATCAATACATGAAAATTGGCGATCATTTCATTTATTCATAACCTAAAATTGGAAATAATAGCGGCAAAATATTAAAAGAAGCCATAGAAATATGTTTATTCATGTTAATTTGTGTGATAAAATTTCCATTAGTTCACTATATTTGAATATTTATTATTTCTCTTTGATTATAGGCTTTTTATACACCAATTCCATATAGAAGGTGCGCGTGTTCTCTTTCGTGTCAATCGCCTTTTGATTAAATGATATAGCACGTGACTTGATGGACTGTCACTGAATGATCGAAATGTAATTGCGTAAAAATGGGCATTATTTGAATTCAAATTCGTTAAAATGATAACTAAATTCGACTTTTTGAATGCACAATGCAAATAATAGAAAGCCAACATAAAATATCGGTTTCATATTCGGCCTACGAAATGAATCTCACATGTGCCTTTTAATTATGTCATTATTTGTGCTCTTTGACTTATGGATCATTGTTTTTCTCTTTGTTTATTTCGACCGATGGTTTTGATTGCAGCAGAATATTATATTTCTCTTGCCAGTTATATTTCACTATTGTGTTCTGCATTTGTCCTTATGCATCGAACTGCGTAAAATTCATTTATTCATTTGGAAAGATTGAGTTGTTTTGATAGCTTGTGTTTTATGATTTGAGATTTTATTCAATGCAATTACTAATCCATTTTCGGAAAATATACGATTCAATTCCGAATCCATTACAAAACAAAGTCCATTAGCATGATGTGAACGTTTTCATTTAGGTCATGAGAAAGAATTTCAAAATGATACAGAATTTGAAATGAGTCTTATTATTTTGGCGCAAATGTAGAAAGTGAATTCAATCAATTTCCACAAAAGAATAACTAAATTTTTATTCTTTAACTCAATCTATTTCGCGCTCAGTTTTCTTCCCAAAGCGATCAAACTTGAAGTGGCTGTATTCAATATACAGTCGGTTAGCTCAAATCAAATTACCTGATGCATAAAAAAACTCACTTAATTCCATTATTATGTATTGTAATGATACAAAACCTCTTGCATACAATGAAACTGATTTTCCCACGACATTCCATGCTCTCTCTATGATGATATCGACATATGCACCCGCTTTTTTTTTTTGTATACCGTCACAAACAATAGTGCAACTGGTCTAATCATTTGCCGAAAATGCACCCTTCGGCTTTTGATGGGATTTTAACTAACCCTTTCATTGAAAATGAGCGAAAAAAAATTGTGTCTCACCTGATGAATATGCACTTATCGAGGTAATCACACTACTTGCTTCAACGAATGATACAAATGTGTCGCAATAAGCACTCTCGACATTCTATTACCAAAAAAACTGTATCGTTTCTTTTTTCTCTCTTTATAATCAATATTTTACTTTTCCTCCTTTACTTTTCTAATAGACAAAAAAAAAAAACTGATGAAATCATCAACAATGATCGACAATACGAGAGGGTGGCAACAACATCACTGTTTTGTCTCTACGATCTCTTTTGATTCCGCAATGAAAGTATATAACTAGCATTTCAATTATTAGTACACTTACTGGAATTTCAATCTATTCAGTTTTATTGTTGAATTTTGCTGTGAAGGCGACATTTTGATCACAAACAATAATAAAGAAAAGAGAGCATTCACACTGCACTTGAACTGCATTTGGTTTATTTGTTGAAAGGTAACACCACCAATTCTTTCGTTTTTTTTATTATTATTATTTTAAGATATAGAGACAATATGCAACCCCTAATTTTGTATTCTGGCTTCCATTGATATTTGGATGCATGTGCGAGACAAAATGAATACAATAACAAAGATGAAACATTTATTGAGATGTTGCATTTTTCCAAAGACACGTTTTTGTATTAATATTTGTTAAAATAACTCGTGTGATACATGCAATTCATGAGGATATAGTTCAGTTTTCTCTGATTAAAATCTATTTACATTTTCTTACTGTTACTATTTCTTATGTGTGTATATTGTGTATATTGTATAATTGAACTCTGCACAAACACGGAAAATTGAATAAATGTGATGTTTCTTCATATATTTTTTTTTCTTTCCATTATTTCACATCTAAAATTCTTATGAAATCATGCCGAGAATCTAAACATTTGATATGAACTCGATGAAACATGAATTTTCATTCAATTTATAGTTCACAAGACTTTTGTTTTTTGATCATCCGATTAGAACTATATGAAACAATCTAAAACGAACGTGCGATTATTTTTTCTTTCCTTTTTGCAAATCTACAGTTCATGCGATTATATCCAAATAATTTGCAGCAAAGGAAACAAAGCATGAATTACTTCTACGTGCTTTGACTAGCCTTTCGTATGTAATATTTTGCACACAGTTTACATTCTATTACAAATGCAAACAGGAGAATCTGAGCATACGTTTACATTTCACCATGATACGAAAACAAATTTACAAGTGTATATACTTCTTGTTTGTCTCATTGTTTAGCATGAACTCTTTTCCATGTGAATTTTCATTTGAAACTTCCATATGTATTTCTTTTCACTCGGTTGAACTACATTCATTCATGTATAAAAAATGTTTTTCTTTTCCATACATTCAATGAAAATAATATGAAACATAAACCGTTGATTTTAATCTGCTTTGATATTTTCAAAATAATAAATCTAAAGGATTTGAATGGAGTCGTATTCCTTTGCTTTTCATGATTCAAGTAATTTTGTCAGAGCTAATTTGCGTATGTATTTAACATTCTGAACTAAATGCCATACGCCCACCATCATTCAACGAATATATTGAAACTTTTTAAATGTCTATTTATAGATACTCTGTATGAATTTCAACAAAGAACGATATCAAAATTGAACTGATTTAATTTCGAAACAAGGTAATATTTTGTGAGACATCCAATTTCATAGGAAATATAAATGTATATGTGTTAATAAACATGTTCGTTCGATGAACTCGAATAATGTTCAAGTGATAATTTTCAAAAATTTGTATACAATTCAATCAGTTTTGGGAGCATCTAGTGACAGACGACAAATTTTGCACAAATTTGATTCAAAATAATTAAAAAATCACAAGTCACAAAACAATTGAGAATGAGACAAATGTCTTTTTCGATTAAATGTCTTATTTATGTCGACAATAATATTTATATGCATTTACAAAGAGATTTTTGTTGATTTCTTGACGGGAAGTGCAAAATATCAAGTGCATCATTCATTCAATTATTAACATTCATTTGTATCACCACAACAATGAAATCGTACTGTTTCCATTCGTATTGTGATTACTTTATTGCCACATGGTCAGCAAAAATTCGAATTAATTGTCATTAAAAAATTGATTGTTGAATACAATTTTGTTCAATGTGACATGTGTGAAATTTATGAATTTCATTGAACGATTACGAAAACCATTCACCATAATTTGTTTGCCCTATAAAAGTGACAACTTTTCTTTCCGATTTTATCTGTAAAAAAATAGGCCGCAAAATTTCCAACCAGAAATCAACCGAAGGGAGAAGTCAACATGCGCAATCAGAACGAAATGCTTTCCGTTAACCATATGTTCAAAATCGAATGTAATTTGAGAGTTTGTCTGATAAATTAACCACATAAAATAAACAAAATATTGTGAATATTGAATGGTATTTGCGTGATTGATGCTAACATAATTGCATTTTTCTTTTATGACACGTTCACGTGTAAAAAAAAAATGTAATTACCACTGTCGATATGTTGCTTTATTGCCGTCATTTGACACTTGGCCATTGGAAATTGTGAATGCCAATCGAGGGTTTGACTCACATATCTAAATAGATGACAAATAAAAAAAGGTTCGTCATGATCATAAAAAGTGTTATATTTCTATTTTATGGTTTCCAAATATAACTTAACTTTCTCCTCCCTCTATTGTATCGTGTAAATGTTAACTATTACCTATGGTCAATTTTTCTATTCGAAAATGTATTAATTCAGCAAATGTTCTGATATTTCCTCGAAATTAGCGGGCTAGCTTTGCACGCTATTTTCATTTCGAATTCGATAAAATCAGACAATTTTCATCGCGTCTGTCATTATTTGATTGACACTTGACTTTATTTTATCGCTTTACTATTTATATACAATTAATAATTGTGAAAAATGTAATGGCACTAATTGGCTTCGCAAGTCCCAAACAACATTACAACAAAATATTTAGTTTTATTCCGTCTAAATATATTTTGCAAAATGAATATATCCTCATGAAAAATGGAAATCGATCGATGACTCAATTGCACTCAATGATGTAATCCTTTGATAATGTCGTATTTACATACAACAAACAATAAAACGAACCAAACCAGTAAAACCAAAGCCAAAGCTCAAAAAAAAAAAACGAATATGAAAATCGAATTTGAAGCACCAATCGCTTACAATCCGTTTTTTTTTTTTTTTTGCTCCAAAATTCAAGTGGCTTCAAGTAGTTGATGCAGATTTTTTTACGTCTTTACATCGTATTTTTTTCTCCATAATAATTTCAAGTTTCAATTCAACCCGTTGACGATGGTGGTGCAATGACGTATGTGTCAATAGCAAAATGAGATGGAAGTCGAGACGAACTAAAAAAAAAAGCCAAAAAAAAAAAACCAAACCTGACAAGGATCCGAATCTTTTGTTTAAAAAACGTCTCGCTTTTTTTCCACCAGTTTTTCTCCTCGAATATTTCGACATACTTGAGATTTGAGAAGTAGATTTGCTGTTGTTTTTCCGTATTGTTTCCAATCTCAGCATAATATTTTCTTTTTTTCTTCAGTCAGGCATCCAAATATGATGTTTTATTTTGTTTCTCGGCAATGAACACTATGCATAACAAAAACATATATTTACCCAAACACGTTGATGTGCCATGTACCATGAATATGGAAAAAAAAAGAGAACGAGTAAGTCTACATCTACACACTTGAGTCAAAAGACATGTGGCTCAAATATCCAAGTACAATCTCGCCTCATGTATAGGCATTTGACTGCGATTGAAATTATGCAACATAAAATTTTTTTTCGGGTGGTGTCATTTGAATGTGTCAAATGGAGATGATAGAGGTATTATATCCCAGTGAAAGAGCTCCGATGTTTTGTGAATGTAAAACTAGTGAGTAGCTGGCTCTTCTCTTCTTTCGTTCATCTTTTTTTCTTCTCTTCTTTCACCCGATCTCGTCCTCTCTCTCTCTCTCTTTCTCTTTCACATTCTCTTTCTCTCTTTCTATTTCTCTCTATCTCTCTCTCGCTCGATATATGTATATTGTGTGTTTACATGTGGAAAATATCTTGATATGCCTGCTGTTTTGTCGTCGGTGCTTACAGCAGACATAGTAATAAGAAATGTAACGATAAGTACCGAAAAATACGAAAATGAAACAAAAAACGAGTGAGCAAATGTGATGTGTGTTCGATGTGTGTATTCTGTAGCATCGTCTCCAGACCGGGTTATTGTGAAATGAGATGATGTGTGTATTTCGACTGCTTTGGTAGCAGGTAGGTCATTGATCTCCATTTTCCATATGTACCGACTTAATGGTACAATGGCGAAAACTGATGGCATCCACATAATTATTTCGAGTGGATGAAACATTCGACGATTGTTGCGCTTCTCATCTTGAAATCTCTCGGTAAAAATGGTGACTAAAAATCGCGTTTCACAAGCAATACCATCCGGCAGCAGTACAAATAAAAAAAATAATGAAGATTAATCCAGTGAAGAAATGAAGAAAAAAAATTGCTTCAATTTTTATTTTTCCTTTTTCGTTTGATTGTGATTTTCGTGTAATTGCTTTTGAAATGAAAAACCCAAGCCAGTATCATTTCCATTGATAATGCTTTTTCCGTGTGATTTTACCGTTGCGACTTCTTTCCTATTTTTGCCCGAATAAATATATATATTCATTTTGAAAAAATTTCTGAGCCATGCTTATGTAACAACCTTTGTCTCTGGTTTCGACAAGAATAAGTGATCTCGGGTATATACATATCAGTACACACTATACGATATTCTCACAAGGATTATATCAATTTAAAAAAAAGATGTCTATTAAAGAGCAGAAGCTGCTTTTTATCTATGCTTGCATCGTATAGTTATGTCTCTTTTTCTATTATTTCTGTTGCTTCGTTCCATTTTTTTTTTTTTTTTGCTCTTCGTGTTTTTATTCCTTTTGACAAAAATTTGTTTTCTTCTTTCAGTTGAAGATGCTTTTCATTTTGTTTATGGAACATCTCTTATTGTAGTTCGCGGGGGAATAATGGGATTCGGATTTTGAAGTGGATAATGAACGACGAAAACGCAGCGACAGAATACACAAAAATATTACGTGTGTAATTTGTTCAAGTGGTTTTTCGGGCAACGAAATTCTCGATTTTTATGGAATGAATTTATGTCGAAAAATGGTTTGAATCGATTGCAAGTGTGAGTGCATTCGACTCATCAAATTGATGGAAAGACGCGCCGTTTTTAAAATGTATATTCTGGTCTTTGTAATAAGTTCATGTTGATTTTTGAACGTGTCAGCGCATCCATTTAAATATAAATACGATGCAAACAATTGCTGAGCATTCAAATTTTCTCATTTTGTTTTTTTCTTCATCGCATTCTTATGCATTCACCGAGAGATAAAAGTAATGTTTAAGGAAAACAGAATTTAAATCAAATTAAGTCGCTGTGAATTGAACTCTTTTCTGTGAACTAAATCCATTGTATGTGAACATGATTTTTATTGTAGCTCGACTTATTTGATATCAATAAAACTATAAGATTGAATTTTTTCTACCGCTTTCTTTTTCATTTTTAAATTCTTCTCAATGTCAAAATGTTTTCATTTGCATTAAGTAAAACATTTTTTTTTCTCTTCTTAAGTCGAATAAATCTTGATATTTCTGTCATCTCTTTTGTATTTGCTTCAGTCTGTTATTTATAGCGTAGTTTTGACGTGTTTATTGTTATCGATAAGTGCTGTATTATCTTTATTATTTCAATATTAACTTATGAAGAAAGGGCATACAACTGTCAGTTGTTGTTGTTGTTGTTGATTTTTTTCCAAAATTCTGAACCCAAATCGAGTCCATTGACCGCGAGCATTTGTGGATTTCAAATCGATATTGTTTTTATGACGGTATTATGTAAATCAAAGTCACTTATTTTCTTACTATTTCAATAATTTATCAATATCTTACACAGTAGAAATTATAGGCTTTTAAATATCCCTTTAAATATTTGGATTTGATTAGAATATTTCGGCATCTAAACTACTGATGCGCATCAAAGTCAGTAGTGCTTCGAGTTTACCTCTTTTCATTTTTCGATGTAAATAGATAATAATTATAAAATGAATTCATTGCTATTGACCGGCGATTTAAACACGTTGAAAGAAAAGCTGTTGCTGCGCTAATAAAAACGATTTTCTTTGAATTTCAAATGAAAAAAAAAAATCATACGAAAACGTAAATATCCCAATATGATAAAATGAAACAATAATAATAATAATCGTTGAAATCTATTCAACCAGCATCAAAACATTCATAAGAAAAACAATAATTCATCGAAATATCTACATTTGGACAATTTAATTATAGGGCATTTTCATGGTGAAACGAAACATTATAGTTGTTTCATCGAAATAAATTACAACTGGACTATCTAATTGGTCATTTTAGACTGAAATCCCATTGCCGGTATCGTTTTGACAAGAAATTTCATGCATATCGAATCCAGAATCTGGTTAAGTTTTTTTCTTTTCTCGTTCTTTACTACATTCAGTTTGCCTTCTCAATATCTCAGTATGATTTTGTTCACAATTCGAAAAAGGAAAAGTGTAAAATTACATTGAACCGAATATCCAAAGATAGTACGAAGAAAAGGTGATTTGGTTGACTGTTTGCAAGCGATTTATTACGTGTTGGTCCCTCACACACGCAGCTCATAAAAATCCACTTTAGATTGTTGAAATGGACATTTTCATTTATCTACCGTTCAAAATGGCCTGGTCAACGTTTGAGCTACAGTACCATTTTAAGTACTATTTTAAACGTAAAAAAAAACATATATTTAATTGAAGCGGTTCCAACAAATTATATGTTCATTTTTATTTTTATTAATGCATTTTCTGCTTTTTGTCCCTCTATTCATTCTCTTTATCGCGCATTATATTCGGTTTTGTTGTTGTTGTTTGGAGCGCGTCTCATTTTAAACGTTCAAACTCTGCACAGCTCGATGACTGGGCGCATTATCAACACGAAATCAAACGAAATGACGTAAAACACAAATACACACACAGATATCGCAGGTGTTCAATAAATATACGAATGTTTTACGTTTATTTTGGTGGAATTCGTCTGAAATGGAGTGGTTAAATGTGTAAAAAAAAAAATGTCGTTGTAAAACAATATTTGTAATTACAACGAATGCACTAGCTTTTTCCATTTTAATCACTTTAATCATTGATAATTTGATAAAGTTCTCTTTTAACGAAGCCGCACGAAACCCGAAACTTTTCTTTCTTTTTTTATGGATCAATCTACTCAATTTTCTATATATAAAAACTAAATCGTTAACTCAACCAAGAAGCAAAAACGCTTAACACTAAGTATCGCTTGCTGCAAAGATTTTTCGGTGTTGTTAAAAGGCAACAATACAATTACTACTTATAAAATTGAGATGGAAAATTTTTGATTGAAAATTAAAATCTTGCTTATAATCCTAGTTCTGGTAATAATGAAATTATTTTGATTTTTTCATTAGTCTTCATTTTGCCCGTTTATTAGAATGTAATGATATTTCCGATGAAAAAAGGATTTCAGCATCAACAATATGTATGATAAACGAAAAAGAGCTAATTTGCATGCATAAAATGGAAATCAAAATTATTCATTGATCCATCATTGAGGTGGAATGGAATTGATATTGGCAGATGATATAATTAAAATATATTGGTTATTATTCGATCGGTTATTCGATCGGTTCAATTTTTATGAATATGGCAAATCAAAAGTGCTATTTTATTTTCATATTTGAATTGACACAGATGGGCAAATGAATCAATTTCAAATTTTATAACATTGTCACCAAAATCGTAAAAAGTTTTTTTTTATAGTTCAATCAATATTTTGTGATATTTTACGAGCGGGCAATTCATATGAAAATTAATGATTTTCCAGTGAAAATTCCGTGCAAATGTCATGTAAAACATAAAAATCAAAGTATAATATAAATAACAAATTTTATGTAGCAAATAAAATTTGTTGTATAATTGATGTTATATGCAATGTAATTGTTTTTCTCAATTTTTTGGTATGTTGCCTTTTTCGGGGAAATCAACCACCGTTGTCAGCCTACATAAAAAGACAATGTTGTTTCTTGTTATTAACCTAAATTTATTCATGCAAAAAGAATGCACTATTTTATGCATTTACCTTTCAACAAGCATGCATATTTTTTTGTGTGTCGTTCCGTCGCACCCCTTTTTTAACCTCTATTCAAAGTGTATCGACGGTAAGTGATTTATGAGCTTCGATCGAATTTTATTAACCGTTTGAAGTCAATACCATGATTAGGATTAATTCGAATGGTTAAAATGTGCTAAAATGCATTTTATTTTATAGCCGATGCAAATGTTAACATGAAAATTTGCTTACAATCAATTTGATATATGAAATTCGATTGATAGGTAGTGCATCGAAGTGCTAAATGAGAAGTGAAGATTTTACCATTTTGATGTTCCGCATTAAATTTGTGTGCAATGAAAAACTTAAATGTTGTAACCCTAAAACATTTCTTTTCATTAACATTGCTAGGGTTCTGTTTGCATCGCAAAAAAATGCCACCTCACAAGCACCAAGCGCTGAACCTTGAACACACTCTCTCTAAGTTTTTTCATTCGCCATGCGGCTGTTAGCACTTTTATGCGATGTTTCTCTTTTCCAGCAGGAAGTATTTTATTCTAAATCACAATAAACGTCTCGAAATCTAAGCGTTCACCAAAATCTAGTTTGTTTTCATGAAACTCGGTAAATGTTTTACCGATTTAAGTGCGTGCATTTTTAATGGAAATTGGCATATGAAACGAATTTGCATCCATGTTGTCCACTTCGACACGCACTTATGAGCTATGCAATATGCAAATGTTGAGCGTCGTCTGGACAAACATGCAATCAAGATATTACAATTTGACAGATAAAACACGAAAAAAAAAAAATACAGAAACACAAAAGTTAAATGCAATACATTTGAGAGTAAACACGTGACCATAGAACATGCACCGCGTGCAATACTCATTTCAGTGTTTCCGTTTGTATTTGGTACTTTAAATTATGTATAAACTGTGACCATCATCATTGAGAGCATTGAAATAGAAAATGTCCGTTTGCATTGTTTCATTCGCTTAATTCTATATTTTTTTTTTATTTTTTTCTACCATTGTATGCTGTTATTGTTCATGAATTCATTTTCATTGTGATTTATTATCAGTTCCCATCCTCTCTATTAAGTGATATGTTAGAAATGTTCATTTTACCATAATAGTTCTTGAAATCATTATCAACAGAGAAAAAAGTGTAAAAATATGGAACAATTTCGAAAACTTTCAGAAAACTAAAACCGAAAGAAATGTTTACTTAAAAGACTAATTTAAAAAAGAATTTATAAAAAAAAAAAATGTAAATCTGAAACCTCTCGCATTCAGAACCGTAAAAGAGGTAACAAAAAATGAGCATCTGATTGGAGGGGTAGTTTTAACGTTAAGCCGCGAATGTTTGGTTTCAATTTTATAAAAATTTTCCCAAAGAATGAAAAGTCAACGTTTTGATTCTCGCCGAGGTTCATGTAATCAAATACTTATCAATTATGCTTATTCGTGTTGGCCATGTTCATGATTTTCTTTCAAATTAGTTTTTAAATGAGTTTAAAGTACTATGCATTTTCACACGATGAATCAAATGCCTTAAAAAATATGCTTTCAACAGCAATGGGCTATCTGATTTTCAACCCTTTTCCATATGAGATGATTTAGACGATTTAAGTAGTTTCACCAATATTGGTGCAGAAGATGCGGGCTCAAGCCACGTGACTTTTTGTGTGTACACTGCGCGCCTTTTTTCTCGATTCAACATCTTTTGTTTAGCGATTGTTTCAAATTTCACATTATTATGACCAACACATCAGTTTATTACCACATTTAATTATCTCAATACTCTTAGTTAAATGCAGCAGTTGATAAAATCATTTTTCATATCAGATTTCACACATTTCACTCGTCGCTTTGAATTTGATTCACTATGAATCAAAATAACGATGCAATTCTATTCAACGATAGATTCGATGCGATGAACGACGATGGTTCTGGAGCAATGGGTTCATCGTTACAATGTCAAATAGGGAATTAACAAGAGTTTAACAAAAAAAAGCAGCGGGTGAATGTTAAATTATGTCCTTTACGTGTGTTGTAAACATTTTTTTTTTTTTTAAACATAATCTTGACGAGGCGGGTTATCAAAAATTCAAATTTCAAACACCCATTTTGTTTAAACAACCGAAATAATTATAATATTTATAATACATCAATCTATTACAAACTTATCACCAGATTTTGCCAATGATTGATGAGTTGAAAATAAAAAATCTCGTCTCATGCTAAGCATCGCTCTTGAGATTTTGATAGCCTATTTGCATAAAATGTATTGACAGATTTTGTGTTATTGGGATTTATATCATAGATTCAATATATCAATTATACGAAGCATTTATACTGTCGAATTTCTATTCGGGAAATCGTTTGTCGGAAGAAGTGTGAGAAAATTACTCATTTTCAACGTGTAAAAATGATTTGCATTCACATTTGAAGAGATCCAACATCCTTGGTCATTAAACCATTAAATATATTGAATCTTAATACAATATCAAGTTTCAACGTCATCATCACAACATCAATAAATTTCATTAGGTGACCATCTGATTAAATCTGTATCAAAACATCTGGCAGAAGAAAATAAAATGAAATTCTATAGCAATTTGAATGTTGTGAGCTGTGAGCTGTGAGTTGTATGTTGTACCTGAGTATAAGGTCTTTATTTTATAATTCATAAGTAATAATCTGCACTTCATTAGTATCATCTTTGAAATATGGTTATTAAATTACGGTTTTGCTCGATTTTGCTTGGATTTGTTTCATAATAATTTGTATGAGCCAATCGTCTTTTATCTATATTCACATATGTAAGCAAAAATATTTGCTCCATTGCAAGTGTACTTTGATGCAGCGATCACCAACAAATGAATGGCCTGGTTGAAAACATAAATTATTGTCGTATATTGCTATTCGTTAGTTCTCATGCCATTTGTTCTCTTCAATCAATTTTCTCGCGTCTAAAATAATTTTCGTTAAAATTGAAATGCGCGCATAGAATTGCATACCGTGCACGGTTGCAATTTTAAAATTGATTGGTTTGAGCATTGATTAGACATCCGCTATGTTGTCGAGAATCTGTCCGAATATAATTTGAGCAAATACAGATGAATAATGACCGATACGGAAAGGTATCAATTTTGTCTGTAAAATATAGTGAATTGTAGATTGTCGATTGCGAGTGAGTAAATCGAGTTAAAAATACGCAAATGCGTTTTCAAAGCAAATAACTCGTTGGTAAAATTGTATTTGCCATCGTACATACTATGACACACACTAGGAATATTTAATCCGATTTAATGAAGTATCGCTTGCAATAATACTAGCGACGATGCACAATATTCTCAATTTTAAAGAGCCCATGAATCATATCACGCACTTTAAAATTTATCGGCATCGATTTATAATAAAAACCATACATTTTCAGCAAAAGAAAATCGATATGACAAACACCAACGCAATAGCTCAATTCACATTTATACTTTGCGACACATATATCGTAAACCGTTCTTCATTACATTTGCATTAGTTTCACATTTGTTTGTAGTTAATCGCTAGCTCTTGTTCTCGACCTACGCAAACATTTATTACACATATTAAAATTCGAAATTAAACACGAGTGCTTCATTAGTCACTGATAATAAAGAAACATCAATGCATCGCATTTTCTAAAGGCAATTCCATCCCTCTCAATTTCTCGCTCTCTTTTTCTCTCCCTTGCTCCCACAAACATGCACACATCTCCTGCCGGTTTGACCATCGAGAGAAATATGATTTGATTATCTCATTTGAGTCAGCCAGAAGCAAATGAGACGCATTCGAGCAATTGCCAAGTGCATCATCATATTTCATATCGAAATTGTCGAGTTGGTCATTCGACGATAAATCAAAATCTGAAATGACAAATATTTGCATAATTAACGATTGAACAATTTGTCAGATGTAAGTGACAAATATTTGGATTTTAACTGCAATTTGCTGATAGCAAATGTCTGCGAATAAACAACACACTCCGTTTTAGTTACTGCAAAATATTTAATTCATTCATATCTTTGCCGGCTAATAGAAAATTGAATCATTAGTTATTTACTTTGAACACAGTAATACCGAGAATTCATGTCAAACGAGAATTTGTAATTGAATGCATTCTCTTCTCAATCGCACTGCTCTTAAATATTACACAATTTTCGGCCAATTGTGTATATGTCTGTGAACAAACATACAGACATCTACATTTCAGTAAAATCCTACCAGTTTTTACAGAATGAGTTACTCTGAATTGAGTTTTTTTTTTTAAATTTCTAC
The DNA here is from genome assembly GCA_029041755.1 of Resseliella maxima. Lineage (NCBI taxonomy): Eukaryota > Metazoa > Arthropoda > Insecta > Diptera > Cecidomyiidae > Resseliella > Resseliella maxima. The sequence goes on from JAQOWM010000491.1 coordinate 324,507, forward strand.
AAATATATCGCACAGAATAATGAAAGATCTTCAATTATATCAATGTTCCGTTTTGATTGCAATACATTTTATTTCCGTTTTCATAGATCATTTCCGTTATGTAAAATTATTTTTCTTCGTAAATTTATCAAATTTGTATTTGCTTCAATTTTTCATTACTTTGATCCATAAGAGCCTTCAGTTCTTTTGGCAAAACCGTTGGAAACTCTTGTATAAAACTTTTTGTAAATCTCTCAACCTGGTACATCAAGTGTGGCTGCTCGTTCAGTATAGATAAGTGTTTAGTATACACGATAATTGAGTGTAATGCTTCAATTATGCCACGCTTAAAGCGGATTTTATCCAAAAACAAAACAATGAAAGTTCTATACTCTGGTGTATATTGTTCAACAAATTCCATTTTTCTGTAAAAAATCGAAAAAAAATCACTGAATACAGCTACAAAAACAATCAATTTTTTTGAGAGTATTACGTATAACAGCGTAGAAGATCTTTAAAATTTCGCACCAAAACACTACAAATGATAAGGAAATTTTGAATTTTTCGTCTAACAAGCAATTATTTGTGAAAAGTTCACTTACTCGGAATCCGTTTTATTGCCAATAATTTCCCCAGCACGATGTCCGCATGAATTGAGAAATTGCAATTTTTCATATGTTGTTGAATCATCATATCGATCATAATTATTTGGTTCAAGTTGAAACATTGATTCAATCATATTGGTCGTTAAAATATCGTCACTGTTAAAATAAAAAAAAAAAATAATTGAACAGAATCAAATTATATTCCAGAAAAAGTCTTTTTCTCACTTGAACGTTAATGAAAAACCATAAACAATTTTCAAATAGAAAATGAAATAAGCTCGATCACTTTTTCTCACTTCTGGTGCGAGTTCACGTAAAATCCTCGAATCCTCACTGATTATACTGAAATGGAGAAAATCAACAGTATGACATAACAAGGCTTTGAGATTGAATCGAATTCAATAACAAACGGTAGAAGATCGTCAGCCATTCGAGACAAATTTCGAATGAATTCACGTAATGCGGAACGGAAGAGTGAATTTTTTTCATATTCTTCTATTTCACCATTTCGCACTAATTCGACGATTGTTCTATAGACTTTCATAGCTGATTCTTTTATGCCAGATGATACCTCCAAAGGAGCTAAATCAGTAAGTTCATCAGCAGCATTAAATAAATGCATTGCGAACAGTAAGGTCAATTCATTTTTGTGTCTGAAATTATTTTTTTTTTTTTTTTTTTTTTTTCATAAATATTTCCAAATAACGAACAATATCCTCTTACGATTTTGGCGTTTTTAAAACATCATCAAGTCTCGTAACCACTTTGGCTAGAAGGTGCCTGTAAATAATTTAGTTTTTAATTACAAATTATCACGTCTTCAATCATTAAAATAATATAATATTTACTCTGTTTCGTTCATTTTGGCTTGAAATTCCGGTCCTGGCGGTCGTACATAAATATATGCGTTAATTTTTTCCATTTCAACAAATAATTTTTCATATTTCTGCCACTTATCTGCTTCAACGATGTGTTTCATTAATCTATAATACCAAGTGGCAAACGGTCCATGTGTTTGTTCAATTGAGATTGGAACAAATCTTATTCGAGCCTTCAGTAATTCAATTTTTTCAATGCATTCTTCAATCGGGTATGATGCGATTTGCTGCAAAAGGTTCAATTAATATTTCTTTGACTAATTTGTATTATATTCTCTATTTATTTCTTACTTCATCAGTTAAATTATGCGCTTCTTTACAAATGATCAAATGATCTGAAATTTGTTTGTCACTGAAAATAAACCAAGTTCTTAGTATCTATTCATTTTATTAAAATGCATTTTGACTACTTGATTGCAGTTTTTTCTTTCAACCAAACAGTAAAATACTGAAGCAATGGACTTTTTGTTCCTTTAAATTCAACAATTGCAAAAAGATCCAAAAGTTCGTCCTCATTCATAACATTCCTATTAAGAAGCATTTGACTAAATCATTATAGCAAATTTTATAAAAAAAACAAAAAAAAAAATCTTTTCTACTTGAGATCATAGCCATCGGCTGAGATTTGATGTAGTATACAGAATGCAGCTACAATTGGTATATCAGATCGATTGCCTGCATATGCTCTTTCTCGTATATCGCGTTCATTTTGCATGTAAAATGCGAAGTTGCGTCTATTCAATTTGGCAAAAACGTTAGAAATCATCATTTGTTATGAAAATAAAATGAATGATTCAAAGTCAAACCTGTGCCATTTAAGTTTCATTTCATTCGTAATTTCTTCCTGGAACAAATTCTTAAAGTCATCAATTTTGAATCTCGGCTTATACTCGTAACCATTGATATTTAAATCATTGCCAATTGCAATGGCAATCATTGTATTAGCCGTCTCAATCACAAATGCCAAACTGAATTTTGAAAAGTATGATGGTCTGAACAGAATGGGAAAAACTAATGAATATTGTTTTAAGAACATAATAAAAGCGCAAACATAACTAACGTTGCGAATTCAGATGAATATTGTAGGTCTTGAAGGATAGTTAACAGTACAGGAAGAGTCCATTCAAATGCTTCGAACAAATCATCTGAACTGGAATCTGAATTGGTCGCCGTTCTAACCATAGCGCTCAAGTGGTCCATCAAATTGTAAAAGTCTAACCACCTGATAAAGTAAAAAATGAATCAAAATCAATGCACAACTATTCCGAAATAGTCAACTTACTTTAGAATTGATTTCAGAGAATTTTCCGTTGTCGTGATTGTTTTCCGAAGTTCAGAAAGTGAATTTTCAACGATTTTCTGCATGAGTTCAGCAAAATTTTGCCAAAACTGATGAGCCTTCGGAGTATTTTCAGAAATGAAAACATTGGATCCAATATAAATATCTCTCCCATGAAGTACTGACAATAATTTCAATAACTTTACTGCAGCGTTTAGTTTTTCTATCGCACTTTTTTCTCTAAAAAAATGAAAGACATTCTCAATTACTATTTCAGAAAAATTTAGCAACTTTAATTTTCCTTACAATTCAACTCTACATTCATTTAATATATTCTCTACATCTGGGTATACGTCTTCTTTTGTTTTTGCTTTTTCACCGAGCTGTTCGAATTTAGTGAGAATTCTAGAAATAAACGTAGTTAATATGTACAAAGTACAACGTAAAAGTATTAATAAACACAATGCGTATTATTGTTGACAATTCATTTATCTATATTTGAACGTGAAACATTTGGTGATGAATTTTGAATGAAAAATCATTGAAATTTTTATTTTTTCTTTTTGTGATCATTTTTGGTAACCATAATTCGTAAATACTATCTAAATCTATAAGGTGTGGCATTTAAATTTGAGGGATATTTGTCTTCAAAAAAGCATTTATTTTAATAATAAAGTGAATGAGTATAACAACCAATCTATTTGTCATCGTTAGCTATGACTTTGTGCCACCTTTCAGGAAGTTTGCAAACTTCACATGTGAATTCCGAGTCGAAAGAATTCCTCATCTTTTGAAGCTATCCAATCAGCGACCCATTTTTGTATTTCTAGAGCGTACACCAGTCAGGTAAATTTGTATCGATCGCAAAAAATGGTAGTCAGAAGAAGCGAGGTCTATAGACCTCTCTATAGAGAGTACGCCGTTATTTGCATGTAGTTTGGCATTGTTATCGTGATAAATAACTTTTTTTTTGTTGCTACAAATGACCTTTATTCTTCAATTCATTCTCCATTTTGATTGCCTTCGGTAGCGATAAGTATTAGGTGCATTCGATAGCGATCAGATGTAACCGTTTCATTTGGATGTAGCAGCTCATAATACACGACACCTTGCTGATCCCACCAAATACAAAGCCTAAACTTCTGACAATGAATGTCTCGTTTTGATTGCGAAGGTCCTGGTTGGACTAGATCAACATTCGTTGCTTTACGTTTATGATTGTCGTAATAGATTCATTTTTCATCGCCAGTAACAATTCGACTCAAAAAACGTTGTTTTTTGTTCTCTGCAAGATGTTTTTTTATGTTTTAATTCGTGCTCTCAGTTGATTTTGGAAATCACCGGTTTTGAGGCATCAAAACCAGTACTTACATGTTTTAATTGATGGACTATGAGAGTCACCATAAGTTTCCAATAGCATACGATGACTTTTAGCAGCACTTTTCTTTGAACTAAAAAAGAAAACAAAACTGCTCGCAAATGCTGTTTTTTGGCACAAATGCAGCATACGTAGTGGTAGTGAATCACTACTAGTGATGGTTCGAAAACTGAGGACCTTTTTTTTTGCTCTTCACTTTTCCAAATCGTCGGAATTTACCCCCCTGAGAATCTCTGGCCATGGGCAAGTTGCCCATATATGGTTTGAATCATCCTTTTTCTTTTGTTGTCCGTGTCGGTCCGTCCGAAAAAAATGTTCGGAGAAACGGACGGACGTCCGAAAAAAAAATCGATTCCGGACGGACGGACGGACACGATATATGTCCGTTACCACCTTTACGGTATGCTGACCATGTTCAAATAATATCTATATATTGATATTTAGCAATATTAATATCAATAGGACATATTTGCGAGCGGTGAAGCGATACGTCGTATGATGCAACGACAAGAGCACTATGTTACTTACATGCATACTGTGAACAAAATAACACAACAACGCAAACACCGTCTGCGTTGTGTATATTTGCGTCGCATCTAACGACGCATCGCTTCACCGCTCGTAAATATCTCCTATTGATATTAACTATTGTTAAATATCAATAGGTAAATATCATTTGAACATGTCTGATGCTGAACATGATTATAGGTAAAAAAAAATATGTTCACGCATTGACAGAATAACACAAACTGAAAAATAATGTCAAATGATGTGGCTTCCACGTGGATATAGGTTTAGTATGGTCCGGTGCGTTACAGTACAAATTACGCCATCCATAGATGAAAATAAGGTTATGTTGACTGTCAAACATATTTGGTTATTCTAAATCTTGAATTTTCTATGCGAACATAACCCAAATTATGATTTACCATGGGGTTATTTACTATTGAATGGCTCTACCGAATGTCAAAAGTACTAGCAGGTACTTTGATCAATTTGAAATGTACTGAGTGAAGACTGTGAATGTAAAATATATTCATTTACGCGTATACTGTCGCTTCGTAGTTGTATGTTCGTGAAGCACACTCACTCACACACAGTCTCGTTACTACATTTCAGATTGTCTGAATGTAGATGAATTTCAACATTTGAAATCGGTGTGTGTATATCGCATCACAAGACGCGTACACCAAAGCAAAGCACCTCTTTCTGTGTGAGTTTGCTTCACAAACATACAACAACGAAGCGACAGTATACGCGTAAATGGATACACATTTTACATTTAGTCTTCACTTAGAACATTTCAAATTGATCAAAGTACCTGCTAGTACTTTTGACATTCGGTAGAGTCATTCAATAGTAAATAACCCCATGGATTTTACAATTTTGTATGATGAAAAATTTGGTATTTCGAAAAAAAAATTACGTTGACATAAAATATTTTCGTTGTGTGTAGTATTCAACCCTTAAAATTAAATGCCACACCCTATAGGCATATTTAGATATATTGCTATCGTTGCATAATAGAAACACCAAGCGTTTGACAAGTTGAAGACAAACTTCAAATTATAATGAATTTTTATAGTTTTATCTTATTGGTACATACTCAGCTACATTTAGTTCCAATTTGCAAGTACACTTTGTAGTTAAACTAAATAAAACAATGAACAAATAACATACTAGGTTCATTTTATTTATATTTTTCTTTATTTCCTTATTTCAACCACTATTCATTCTACTAACTAGAAATATTATTCATTCAAGTAAGACGTCAATCAAACACACTTTTTGCACCTTTTCCACTATTAATATAGTCTGCTGACATTCAACTAAAAATTATTAAAAACAATTCATCGTCATAGACCCCATATTCTGTTGTTGTTCAATATTCAGCATACGGTAATGTGCGAATGTATTATTTCATTGGAATTTTGGGTAAAATATAATGACGTAAGCGTTGAAACACTTGTCTTCGATTGTTCAATAGCAAAATTACTACGATGTTTTTTTTTTCTTGTAAAAACGATAATGCCATTCGTTAACAGTAATTAGAAAACTTGGATTTCATTTTAATATAAGTAATAAAATAATCAAAATTGAAAGGGATTTTTATGAAATAAGTATGTTTAAATGTGCGAATCGTGTGATGTGTTAAAAGTTCTCATCCATGGCAAATCGTTCTGAGCTAAAAACTTAAAATTAATTCAAAATACCAATATCTAAAATTTTGGAATGGAATTCAATAAAAACGTGACTTTATTCCCTTAAATCAGGCAGATAATTTGGTTTTTATGTGTAAAGCCAAAAGTGATTTGAATTTTTGTTTAAATTCATCAAATCAAATTTGAATGGTAACCACAAGCGTATGGTTGTCAATGCAGCATAAAAATGCACTATCAAATGAATAATGTGCTAAACCCAAAACTTGAATATTTTATTGTTGTTCCCGTTTTATTGGTATTTCCTCATCAGTTCATTCGTTCATTTCGTTTGAATCGTCGCATTTATCTCAAAAATCGAGTAATCAATTTGTAGGTGGTTAGTTGAGTGCATGCACGGCAACATGGTTTGATTCCATTTCACTTCACAGTAACAACAACAATCAGAGAAGAGAAAAACACACGAAAACAAAAATGAAATTATAGTATTTTATGGATTTTTAGTGTTGAGCTATAATTTATGGATGAGTTTCATTCGCATACTTTCCACTTTAACTCTCTTCATTGCATTTTGACAGCGTTTGAATATTTTATGATCGCTGGTACGTTTAATTTTTCTCTATTTTCTTACATCTGTGTGCAATGAAGTGCACGGTTTTCCAAAAGGATGGCATTTATATTTTTTGTTTTCCATCCATTGACTGTTGGCCATAAGTAACTTCCAAATGATGGCGATAGAAAATGAAAGATTCATTCATTTTTAACCCGAAATATGTTAATTTCCCCGTTAAACATAGCACACTTAGATCATAAAATATTTAAATATTTTCAGATGAAACAGAAAATTCATAAATAAATAAAAACGATGCATAAGTCATTGGTTGCACGGTGGTTCGGACACTTGATATATATATATATATATATATATATATCTAGTAAAATCTCAAAAAATGGTATATTCTTCATCAGAGTTGATTAAGAAGTTTTACAGTCATTTATTTTGAGAAACAGAAAACCATCGTCAAATATAAAGACAAATATTCAACGGAATCAATTGAAGCTGCACACTTATTCTTGGTAACAAAAAAAATACCAACACTTCAAATCTATTGTAAATCATGACAATTTCCATTTAACGAAAATTATTAATAGACATTTTTTTTATTATTTCAGTGTAAAAGGAGTCACTGTTCTTTTGTAAATAACATTCAAATCGTTACAAATCAAAGAATAAGAATGGAATGCGTTTTGACATTTTCCATCCGTCACGTATATTGAAAATATTTATTACATATCACAGGACGGTTTTTTTCTAAGACTGTTGGTTCGAAAACGTTCAACAGTTTTACAAATGACCTGAACATGACTAATGTGGCTCGCTCTAGTAAACATACTTTATGTATGAATAATAACATTTTCAACAGAACACAATATCAAAGAGATTTTTTTTTTGCCTCTTTCGCCCTTTTTTCTTCGACATTTTTCTCTGTGTACATCGATAGAGTGACTCATCACTGCAATTGTTTCATCATGATGATTACAGTCAACTAAACAGGTTCAGACATGTCCGAAATTGCAACGGTAAAAATTATTATGGTCTATATTTAGTTGCATGCAAGTAATTATTAATTAGCAAATAAAAAAGCAGAAATAGATTTGAACATAGCAGATTTTTCAACCTTAAACTGCTCTCTTTCCTCTCGTGTTTATTTCTTTTCAACTTCCGAATCATTATTATAGATTAAGTTGAGTGCAAACAATGAACGCCAACATGTTTTCTTCGTTTTTATTTCGCTTAATGCATGCCATCACTCTTGGCTCATCTTCTCTATTGTTGAACATATTAATGCAATTTTTTATCTGCTAACACGCACAATATTACAAATTCTAATATATTTTCGATTATGAAATGCCTGCTCAAGTAGAGTCACGGTTCTATGATTGCACGTCATCTTTCTGCCATTGACCGTCGAACAATTTTCATTCTGCCAATGAGTCATGATTTTTATTGCTATTGAGCAAATGTTAACAATCTTTTACATTCACATTTTCTCTATTAAATCGGTGCAATTTTAATCAGACTAAATCTAAACAAGAGACTTTTACCGTTAAAGTAGCAACAGCAGAGGTTTCTACCAGTATTGTGAATCATACAAATATTAAAAAAATATATTCCAAGACTTGATCATTTTCAAAGCTTTACAAAAAAATTGATGACGATAGATGCAAATATGTTAATTCTTAACGTATTTGATTTATTCTTTGTTTTTAAGAGATTCCTCTAGGTTCGTCTCTTCTTCTGAATCATGTTTGTTTTCTGATTTAAGCATGCTATTCAAGTCCCGCATGTACCCGAGTGATCTAAACTCTGCTGAAGCTATGTTGTTATTGCATTTTAATTAAAGAAATTACAATGCACAATTCTTACGCGCGACTTCTAATTACAAAACCATCGCATTGTGTACATAAACAATAAACAGTGGGCTTTTGGACATGCAATCTGAGCACAGGTTGGATATACATATTTAAGCACGAGCGATTTCACTGCTACTTCAGAAATAATTATTAAATATAGATATAGTCGAGTCTAATTCGGAATTGTTTGAAGTGGTTGAATTCATTGTAAATTCCATTCAAATTCAGTGGATAAAATTATGAAAATTGCTTTGTACTTTGCTTTTTATAACGCGGAAATCAAATTGTATGTTAAATTTTCCGGAGAAATTATTGACAATACTGCAGTATGCTCATGTACTCATTATAAAAAACAAGCAAAGAAATTAAAAATTCATTCGATTTTTGAAAATTTGCAATAAGTGAGTACTTTAAACATCTACTTTATTTTTTGAAAGAAAAAAAAAAACATATGTTGCGTCTTTGAATAGTTACAAAATTGGTGTTGTTTTGTTTTTTCCACATAAAAATGTATGAATAAGTCGATAATTTACGATCAAATAAATGATGAGGTGTTCGAAATGGTGATTTAGTTTACATTTCTTGAAAGTGATAAAGAATTTTTTCTTAACCTTTAAATCCTCTGATATTGAAAATGTGTTACTTATTTTATGTACACTTTTTTTCGTAAATATTTTTATGTACAGATCTTTTTTTTCTCTCAAGTCTTTACGAAATAATCTACAGTATAATGTGAATGCAATTGCAACTGCGCACATATCCTTATGTGTATATTATTGTCGCTTTGATTACCAAGACAAAGTACAATGTAACAAAAAACGCAGCTACAAGTAATAATTTTTACTCAAACTGACTTTTACTCGAATAATGAAGATGCTGAGGTAACATGAAAATCAAACAGTTAAACTGCTCCATTGTCGATCGTAAAAATCAACAATTTATGATCATTGCAATATAGCACCTTTGAATGATGTAGCAATGTATGTGATCCTGTTCATACATACCCATACGACGTTTGTTCATTCGAATAAATGTTTAAAGTAAATATTGAAATAAAAAGTATGAAACTGTTCATTTTTGACGGCTTGCAATTACGCCATAACAATGGGCACAAAAATATACAGTTTTTTTTTTCTTTTCGTGAGCACACACTTCGAAACATATTATTCGGTTAAAATTTGCTGCAAAGAGAATATATCAAATCATTTCGTTTATGAGATGTGAGCAAAGTTTCGTGAAACGATTTACGATGTAAATTATTTTTGTGTAAATAAACGGTATATTAATGCCAAAGACCGAGTTGGTTCACCAAAAATACAAACGAATGCAACAATTTTGCGATTCACACAGTAAAATTGAATGACAAACAATGGAATCTCTCAGTACGAGATCACCCGAAATGTCTACCTTGGTCAGCAACATTGTAACCATTTTTATGAGTTTTTTTTTTCCTCTTTCGCTGGACAAACAATAAGGAACACTTGGATTCACGCTACTCCTCTATGTATTTCAGATAGGAATAGAAATATCTTATTGCATTTTAATCCGCATCACTATAGTCTAAGTTCTTTGGAATTTTTTTACGACCGTGTTGCATTGGTTTTGCGCAACATGACAAAATCACACGCACCAAGGGTTGAAATGTAGAAAGATTTAGATTTTATTGTTTTTAATGACCGTCAATTATTTTTCCTATTAAATTACCTGCTGGACAGCAACGATCCAACCCATTCGCATCAATCCATTTGGATATGCTGAACAAAATTCGTCAGATTCGGACCCTTGCAAGGCCTACAATGGATGAAATTTTGATAAACATATTCTAAGAAACTGGTTTATTGTAGTCTAGGGTGCGACATCAATAAAACACACCAAACGTTGACTGGACGTTTCTTACGCCGCTTTTATTTCACTATTTTCGCGCTTTCCCTCAAATCAAGATTTTTCAAGTATTGCGTTGCAATGGACTGTTACTTTTTACTGTGGAACGTGAAACGATAAAAAATTCGGTGAAAAAACGTTTTCATCTTCATTCATAAAAGACGACTATAAAAACTAGCCACTCATTACAACATGGTCAAAAACTGGTTTTTACATCAATCAAAACAAAAATAAAGCAAATAAACAGGCAATTTGTTTGCAAATCGCCAATAATTCCGATCATAAAATTCTTTTTAGTTAAAAATCCTTTGATTTTCTCACCAAATCATCAACACAAAATAAATGCAATATTCTACGCAGTTTTGAGTATTTTTAGGAAAAAAAATAATAAGAACGCAATAATTAATCAATTCATTCAAATTCCCCGACAATTTTGCTTCATTTTTGGACCAGACTTTTATTTTTATATTGGAATTTGAATGCATTATTTCTATTTCATTGTGACTGGTCCAGCTAAAATGTCCAGATATGACAGTAAGTGTCAGACAAAGCGAGGGAACACATTTGAATAAAAGTGCTAGAATGAAATTTATGATAATGACTTTCGATTCAATGTTGAACTGGAATCGTCGATAATGTTCGATTATTGATACAAATAGTGAACAATTAGCTGTCGCGAGTATTTGTAACCGTCACCCTCCCGATTGAAATGAATTATTTCACCCATTTTTAGTAGTTGTTTCATCCTTTGAAAGCGAGTTCACATTCCCTCATTTCGTTTTCGTTAATAGCAAACGTATTCGATACGAATGAAAATAATGCACGAAATTCACGCTCCCAAAAGCATTCGTTCAATTGCAGAGCGAATGAATGAGTGAGTAACAAAGAAGCAAAAACGATAAAATTGTCAAAAGAAAATAACCGTGTCTTATTTTATGACATCATAATTTAAAATTTTTCTATTCTTATTCGGTTCATTTATGGATCTTTCTTGACACCATTAAATTATTTAAATAGCATTTATGCATACAATGTTGCATATATTGACGAAGTTTGCTATTGTCATCGCTCGCTTGACTGATATATGATGCGTTTCTGTTGTGACTGTGCATTGTGTATGTCTATTGGTTTTGTTTTTGCATTACATATTGTCTGACAATCCATTGATTCCTGATTTGAATTCAACGTAATTAAATGATGTTGTTTTCGTATTGTTGTGTACGTTGCCCGAATGAAAAATTTGGATTTATATTTCGTAGATATGACGTCAAAAATTTGGCCTGCGTTCATTTCTATTTTGGTGACAAACAACAAAAGAACACATTGAGTAGTCATTAAATAGAATAAAAGAAATGAAACATTGTTGCAGCATTCGAAGAGTGTGCAATTTATACGTAAAAATAGTTAGAGCTAGTGAAACGAAGTGTTTATTTAAATTCTAAAAACGTTACGTCTCAAAATCTAGCGATGGACAGTAATTTTTCTTGATATTACATCTTGGACAATGGTCAATTGATGGTACGAGTTTATCTTTTCCATTTAAGTAAACGTAATTACGCCAAATGTATTTGGTTCTTTAATTGAATAGAATTGCAAGTTCGATCAAAGATTTTATCCTTTAGTATGGATACAATTTCTTTGTCACATTTTATGTCCTTGTTTGTATTGTGTCATGGAATACTTTGTTGCAACTTTGCTTGCCAATGCCAGTAATATTTGGTCATAAACTCACTGTTGTCACACTCATTTTGAACAATACAATTTTTTTTGGTTTGTATTTCTTTTGTTTGGAACAATTTTTCAAAACCATGTCGAACGACAGTCAATCGTCTTATTGTTTATTCCCCTTTCCATAAGATGCCACCGTGCACCATAAAAAAAAAAAATCAAAAACATAATCGCTGCATTTTCATATTCAAATTTTCGTTGTTTTGTTTAATTTCCAATAAAATTCACGGCATTCACCGAAAATAAACAAAAAGAGAGAAAAAAAGATGAGCAATAAAATTTCATAAGCATCTAATTTAAGTGTCAAAACTTTCTTTATGATGTAATCGGTCGATGTGAGGCTCGATTTTAATATATATTATTTTTATTACGTTGAAAAACAGGAACACTATAAGTGGGATTAAGAATGAAATGTAAAAAAAAACTCATAATTTTGATCCTAATAGAATTTGAGAAACAAAAGAGTATTTGGTTTTTTGTTCATTCACAAGAACAATTGTTATGAAATGAATTTTTTCTCTTTTTATTGCAAAACCGTTTCTGTTTTATATAGTTTTCATTTATTATTACAAAATTAACGTATAATTACGTTTCAAATACATTTTACACTTAGAATTTTGCAAAAACATTTTTTATGAAATTGTTTAGATTTATCGTAAATGGATAAGTTTGAAATGTTTGACAGTTGCAAGAAGCGAATTGAATTGATGCACAAAAAGGCTCTTTTATAGAACTTTGTTGAAGATTTCTTCGTGGTTCACATGATACAGTACAAAAGGTGACTTTAGAAACACCCCAAAAATCAATCATTGAAAAACTGCTTCATGGTTTACGGGCTCGTTCAATTTGTGAAAGGCATCTTGCGTACTATTACGCACTGCGTACGCAATACATTTATCTTGTTCGAATTTTATTACCAGTTGTTAATAGTTCTTAATAAAGAGTTCTTAATTCTGTTTAGGTCGAAATGAACGGGTTGTAAGCAATAAAATTTGAAATGAATTCGACAACACACTCCCGATTATACGGTCCCGCATCTTAAAATTGCACAATCGCAAAAATAAAAAAAAAAAAGAAACCATTCAACTCGTTGTTGTTATTTTATGGTTTTCATATGAACCATTTTAAGACGATGTGATGCGAACATTTCTCTAGTATACGGTAACGGTAGGACATGTGTCAAATAAATTAAACGTAAGAGCGTGCAAACTTGTGATGAAGAAACGCACACACCACACACACTTACATACAGAAAAATGATTCTTTTGTGCTCAATTTTTATTAGTGTCGAACCGAAAATTTAACGGTAAATATTGACAATCATATTTTTTCGTCACGTCAAACATTTGGCAATAATATGCATTGTGCGAACCGGATTGATCGATGCGATTAAGTGTGTGTATATGTCAGTTTCATTTGTGTAATGTCTTGGCTTAAACTTTTTTGTATCTTTGTCGTATATTAATAAATAATCGTGTTATTATCAACCATAAATCAGACATTGTATTCCTATTTATTCTGCTCGTTTTGATATCTTGTGTGAGTGAATGAATTTTATATCGTGTGTCGCTTTTTTCCCTTCTGCTCCGCTCTGCTCTGCTCTGCTCTGTTAGTCTTGTCTTTTTTTCCATTGCGCGTTACTTCAAGATCCTGACTTGAGTAAGTGGATTCTGTTGAATATGTGTGCGCTTTGAGAAGCGCATTCAACGTCAATGTCATTTGTGCGACACATTGCATTAATACCAAAATTCTTTATTGTACCTTTTTTATGCTGAATATATGAATTATGTGCGTGATTTTTGCTTTTTCATGTGTTGTCTGCTTCAGTGTCGTATCGAATATATTTCTATTGTTGGGTGATAATATGTCAAGCTAACACACACAACAAAGACGACTTTGTATGTTTGCATTTACTTGCTTATGTTTACTCCAACAAGATGCACATTGGAACAGCTAGACACGCACATATACATGCTCACTTTTTGGTCGCAAAACCCAATTCATTACTTATTGTGCATCAAATCATTCAACATTCAAACAAATACATATACAAAATACCGAAACTTTATCAATGTGTACGATACAAAGAAAGCACATTGGCAAAATGTAATCAAAGATGGTACAAAGCGATAAAAATCCATGCATTTCATAATAATCGAAACCAAACGCCCTGATACACTCTCATTCACACGCATATAAAAACCATCAAAGATGCGCATTTTCAATTCACTTTTTTTTTTTCAGTCTTTTCTGCTTTTTTGCTGCTTGTGGTTTGTTGCTGATGTAAGCGCTCCAAGCAGATTTTACCTTGATCCCGGCTATGATTGACAATGAAAGTGACAATCTAAAAAGACATGAAGAGCAAAAGAAGAGAGAAAAAAAAAGAGAAAGCAATCGCATCAAAAGAATTGGTATTATCATCGTCGTCTGCTCAATATTGTATGCCAGCCATTGTGTTGACTGGCATTCATATGCCATTTTTCTCCGATGCACTCATAAAATATTTATATTTACATACGAAATTGGGATTTAATATCGTTCGCACGGAGAAAAATTCATCGTCACCACTACACATTGTCATTGTTTGTGAATAAACATTCTGTTTAGATTTGGCTTTACACTGTAGCTCATTTTAACACAATTCATAAATGTGCAACGGGATGTGTAAAACAACGAAAAATAAGGAGCAAAAAAAAAAAAAAAATTTTGCAACTTTGTTGATTCTCTCTTGGGCATCATTGTATTAAAACTGTATGAGTGATGCGAAACGAAATTGCCACTTTTGCATTTGTTTATTGTCAACACAAAGTTTTCCTTTTATACAATCTTAAAATGTTGTTAAATCGAACGAAAAATGAATTTCGACCAAACATATATATCTTTCAAACAGCAATATAACCAACGAAGAAAAAAACATCGACCATTTTTCAACTTTGTAAAATCGCATAAGATTTGTCTCCCGCATTGAGAATATGTTTGATCATCGAGTTCGAGTTTTAAGCGAATTAACTGTTTGCAGATTATTTCGAGGAAGGAATTGCAATTCCAACAATGTTGATAAAGAAATTTACTGTTGTCTCCGGGTTTGATATTAAAAACGGAAATGCGACGAAAATTTATCGAATTATTTGCCATTTGCACAATATCATAAATATTGTGAGCAGAGAACGGAGATGTACATGTGTGATCAGTAAGAGTTTCAATGGCTTATGCTGCATTATAATGTTACTATTTTACTTGTATCAAACCATACACAGTCATATACGCTTCCAACCAATCTAGTCACGTCGGAGCTTCGAATTGATTCAGACACGGACAAAACAAAAGAAAGCACAACGCAAATTAAACACGATGTCTAATTGCCGAAACGTTTACTCAAGTGAAAGAGATATATGCGATTGAGGATATGCTTAGAATTGTTTAAATTCATGAGCGTGTGTTATATTTGATTTCGATAGATATATGTGCACATATATGAATGTCCAAAAGTGCTTCAATTGCTTGTCGTTGTTTATTTGCGAATGGATACGATTACCGGAACGAAATCGATCGGAATCTTGTTCGGCTCCGTGTATAAATTGCAAAAGTTTTGTCTATTTTGATTATTTAACCGAAATTAATATTGATTCTTCCCCAGAACTATGCAAACACAGAAAGAGAGAGAGAGAGAGAGAGAGAGAGAGAGAGAGAGAGAGATACAAATCACTCTTGCATTGTTTTATTTAACGAAGAAACACTAACTCAGCAGTGTTGCCTTTTCGAAACGATTCAGCGACATTTCAATTGCGTATGCTGTCCTCAATTATGTCCGTTTCTAAATTTATTCTCCAATTGTGTCTGTGGCCATTCAGCCTACCAATCATTTCACACGATGATTAAAACGATCTCTTCAAGGTATTTTATCTTTGCGTCATAATCAGCACTAAACATTGTTCAATGCTTGACACAACGAAAACTGAACTGAACTTAAGACCAAAAAACGTATATTTGAAATGAGCTTCGGCCTGAATCAAGTTCTAAGTCTCTCATATCCTTTTCCATACTCACTTCAAATTATTGTTGATTTTAGTGTTAATGTTTAATTTACCTAAAATGCAAACATTTGTCGCATTTCCTTGTGTAGAAATGCGAATGAACTTACATACTAGATAGATAGAAAAGAAAGAAAAGAAAGAAAAGACTGAATGTCATCGCTGTAATAAATATTTGCTATTGACAAA
The DNA here is from genome assembly GCA_029041755.1 of Resseliella maxima. Classification (NCBI taxonomy): domain Eukaryota; kingdom Metazoa; phylum Arthropoda; class Insecta; order Diptera; family Cecidomyiidae; genus Resseliella; species Resseliella maxima. The sequence goes on from JAQOWM010000491.1 coordinate 341,029, forward strand.
CGCAGCATTGACATTTTCTCATGGGTTTGGTAGGATAGCAGCAAACATTAATCTGGCCAAACGCTTATTAATGTTCAACGCTTCACTTATTTTCGTGTATATGAGCGTGCACACTGGACATGGGCATTGTTTAATCAAAACATTATTATCACATGCATTTCATTAAAGTGGTTCGTCTGTATGAATTGAATCGGAATCGAGAGCACAATCACAATCACAAACGGAATTGAAACTTGCAATTCAATGTAGCGCACTCAAATGTTCAAATTAATGTGTCACCGACAATAAGTTCCGCTGTGGTCATTTTATTTTGCACACATAATGTAAAGATTCTCTTCACTTACCGACTGAACTGGACTGTACGTTTCATTCATGCATGATATTTGAAATTGTGTCCGTATCCGCATCTTGGGCTCATATCATTTTTTTCCTTCTCTCTTTCACCTTCTCCCTCTCTCCCTCTCTCCCTATCTCACGCATCGTTCAGCGTTACTTGTGTAAATTCATTGATTCGCATTATTACCGCTTTGGTTTGACCATTGCTAATTGCTATTGACATATCTATTCCGCATATCTGTTGTCCAATGTCCATGCTCCGATTATATTAGATTCATGTATGGATGTGACAATTGTTATTTTTGGTCCCCCACAGTTTCAAATCAAATAAATTAAGTGGTTCAACTCATTGTTGCTACAGAAATGGTCATTTTCAAAAATTTCAAACACACACCGCACAATCAATTTTCACTCTTGCATTTTGATTTGAATTTTTTCTCTTTTTGGAATTATGTCACGCATTTCATTGTTCTCATTTCATAATTTTGTTCATAAATTTAATAAACTTTTTGTGAACAATGTTACAATTTTTAGTTTTGTAATAAAACTTTTGTAAAATGTAAATGGACGATTTGGTGAGAAGGTCAAATGGGGTTTCATACAAACGACAAATCGAGTCGTTTTAACATTCTCACTTGCGCTTCGTCATTTTCATACTCTCATTTTTGATCATGAACATGCATCAACTATGAAATTAATGATCATTAAAACAATCAAAAAATCTCAAGTTAAATCTGTTTGCAATTTTCAAGAAAAATACATATAAAAATATTTGATCCGTAAAAAGAGCAAAACAAAAAACACATCAATTTCCCTTAACGAATCGAATTTCACCGCAATTAATATTCATTACAGAATAAAAAATGTTGTCGTACGTGCGTCGTTTGGCAATAAACAAAAATCGTATCAAAATCACTTAGAAGTGATTATGGCACAAGTATCACACATAATGTTTACATTTATTACTCCATATTAACTGCCGAAAACAATGAGAAAGAGCGTAAAAATTGACATTCGTCAAAATGGATTTCCATTTATCATCGGCATTGAGCGCGTGTGTGTTTATTCAAATTTTTTTTTTTTCCTCGTTAAACCTAGCTGATGAACTTCTGTAGTGGCAACACGTTTCAGTCATTTATTCTGAAGGCTGTGCCAAGCAAATAGTGTCGAAATGTGTGGATTTTCAATAAATGCGAACGATTTTTGCCAAAACGTCAATTCAATAATGCATTTTTCTTTCTTCTCTTTATATCTGCGAAACATATCGAATTGCTTAGTGATGTTGGGCACATTTTTGGTGGATTCGATGCAGTTCATTTATATCAATAGCGACGGTCGTTCTGCATCAGATTTCAATTGTTTATCTTACCAGCAATACTTTGTATAATAGAGTGAAAAATGATGAATAATGATATTCCGTTGTGGTGACGAGCTGGTGGTAGTTGTGTTGTCGACTCACCGAATCCCCAATAACAAATTGACAACAAAGCAAATAAACTGTGCATCGTAAAAATAAATAAATGCATGAATATGAGGTGTAGATGGAGTGCTGTGCATCTTTTGCAACTGGAGAAAATCAAATCGATAATTTAATAATGTTGTGATAATAATGATTATTGTAAGAAGCAGCCGATGCGCTGGTAAATGGAAGGGCAAATGCATTCATTCATTTTGAATGATTGGGAAATTCGATGCGATGATTGATCAAAACCAGATATTTGGTCATTCTGTACATTATATTGTTTATGCATGAATATGAATAAACCGTTAATAATAAATTCGATGGTGAAATTCATGTGAATCGCCTATATATGCAGCTTGCTAGGAGATACAAACATTAGAATCTATTTTGATATTGATCATTAATGGGGCACGTGTTTATCCTTGCGGTTATTTGCCAATGCAGAAATTGTGATATTTATTTGCTATTGTAACGAAATTCAGCAATGAACAAGAAAGAAAAAATAAATTTGTATCAATGTGTCGAGAAAACAAAATACATGGAATAAGATACTGAATACTCACACGTGACCTCGTTTAATTGAGATAAATAGGATGTGTCCGGCATTTCTTCCTCTTTTGCATTACTTTTCGATGATGATTATTCGGGGCACGGGCAAATTCTGTGGTTTTTTTTCGGTTTTTCTTTTCGATTGCTGTGTATTGTCCATTGTCCATGCAGACACTTCATTGAGGTCAAACTTTGCATATTTTACCAAAAACCATGTGAAACATCAACTCCGACCAAATCGAATGTACTAAAGGACCGCTCCTGTTTTTATTTTCAATTGAAAGTGATTGGTTTTACGCATCGTGATTCCTTTGTTTCCATTTCAAACCAAATTCTTTGCACTTCCCTTTTTTTCTCTCTACTTTCGGACCACAAACCTTCGAACCGGTGGTAATGGATGTAAGTATGTTGTTTATAAACACTATTCAATAGCAAATGATTGTTATTTTATTATTGAATTGGCACCGCGGGCCATTGGTTTCTGATACAATCGCTTGAATTAAGAGAAGAGAAAGGATAAAGGACAATTTGTCGAAAATCGAACTGGAATTTCGATCGGTCGAACGACTGCTACCAATTACTATATATTGGATTATAATGATTGAATGCATTTAGTTTAATGAACAACATACGCTTTTTCTACCGCTATCGCTATTTATTGCACTTAATCATCATGTGAACAAACCAGTTTCCGTGATTTGTATCTATTTTTTTTTTCAGAAATTTTGCACATCAATTTTGCACTGGAAATGTTCATGCTGATTTTTATCAAACACAAAACATTCGGCTGGTTACTTTTGCAAATTAAGCCTATTATGAATCAATAAAAGAGTAAGCATCGTGGAAAACATTGAATATAGCTTCTCATGCTGATCAAATCAGCTTATCCGCTCACTGATTTTTAGTATCTCTTCGAAAAACACAAAAAATGACAATTTTTTACGGATTAAGAGAAGAAAGAAAATACGAGCACATACTTTGTTAATAAACTGTTTGGTGTACAGCATTTTGAAGCAAACAAAAATTCCGGTAGAAATTCCATTTAAATCAAAAAATGCTCATTAAAAATTATCCTTATTTCACATTTTAAATCCCAATTTTTTTACGTGTTTTCGAACCGTTTGAAAATTTCGTTCGAGTTAATTTTGTTCTCGAGTATTTTTGATCTAGAAAAATTATTGATGTAAAAACAAAAAGGGAAACCTTTTACCTTGTTCTCAAACATGTCAAATTAATTAAGTTGATATGAAATATATTTCATTCTGGGAACCAAAACGATGAGTTTCGTTGAATTTTCTGAAGCCACTGAAACTAAACATTATTGTCATATTGTGTATAACATTTGTTGTCGGCAATATCATTTCTGACCCTGTTTATTAATGGTTATCATTAATTAAAACTTAGCCCAGAATTTTGCTTCCAAATGCTCTAAAACTATGTCCAATTAATTAAAGTCAATAGTTGGTATATTTTATCAAGTCTACAGCGATATTCAAATGTTGTTATCTCCAAGCAAAAAAAGAAATGTAGATCCGAAAAAAGGACGCACTAGACAGGCGGTCTTATCTCAAAGTGGTAAAATATACAAACGACCACCAAATAAAGGTTTCAAGGTGTCGAGAATATGTGCTTTGTATAAATAACACAGCATTTTTTTCTCTTCTCTTTCGCTTCATTGTAAGCCATTCATTTCGAGGATTAGTCATGTTCCGACATTGTCTGCTCCGTTTTATCACGGCGCCACTTTGAACAATGCAATACAAAAGCCATTGCACACTGAATTCAGAATCCTCATTCCACGTCTATAAAGAAATTGGTGCCGCACGACTGCCAACTAACGATCTATTAGCTAAAATCCAGAGCATTTACCAATGCATAAATCGGAAAAACAAAAAACCACACACATACGTCTAAGCAACGATTATCGCTTTTATCGAAACAAAAGCCTCCCAATTAATCTGTTTCTTTGTTTGCACTGCAAATGTACGAGTGAATGGATAAAAATGACATGTCAATGGCAAACAATCGACATGTTTGTTAATATCGTTTAATCACATTGCTATTTCCAACAAATTCGAAATAGTTTTACATGAAATCTGAATTAACGACTTTGAACTTTAAAAGACATTCAGTATTCAGTCGTCAAAATTCTGTTTTGGAAAATTGAGTGACAAAGCCATGGATTATTTGAATGAAACTGAAAGCAATTTCATTATTTGATCTGGGGCAGATTGCATTTTGTTTATAAATGACTGGTCATCAGTCTTTTCAAAGACAGAAATAAATCAACCGAGCGAAATTCATTCAGTGCAGTTTGCCATTGAATTTCTCACAAAAGGGAGAAAAATTAAAAATGCTAAATCCAATGCATATTCATAATGTGCTGTCTCAACCACTTCACGGTGCCATGAAATTAGTCCCTTGTGAGGTATGAACGGATATTATTCAGTGTCACCACCATGTAATTTTATTTGAAGCAACAAAAATAAAAATTCCGATAGGTGAGTAAGTAAATTACTTGCGCTGGTGCGACGTCAATGAACTCATTCTCTGGAATTATAATTTGAACTCATAACTGCATGAATTTTTTATATAAGAGAACATGATGCCAATTGCAGCTCCATGATGGATTGCGATCGTCAACGATTATCAACAATTTCTACTATACATTCCTTCATGTGTATATTCATATATGAATGTGAGTTAATTGAACAAACACGACTTGGTTTGATTGTAAAATTCCAACTTCTTCTTTCGTTTGTTAAACGTTTGGGTCAGGAAAAGGTAGCAAGATTTCTTGCCATGCAAACTGATCTGTTTTGGAAGATGATTCTTCAATAAGCTCGAGTGATGAAGACAAACCATCATGAACGAGCCAAAACAGAAGCAATTCCAAACAATGTCAGCCAAATCAACCACAACTACTCTGAGTTTTTCCACATCAAACCGACATCAGCCATAAACATCGGCATGTTTGACGCCAAGCTAGACATCCTTTCAAATGGCCAAAAATAGATTGTCGGCAACAATCAACCGAATCACAAAATCAAACTAAATCAATGTATCATTTTAAATTTAAAATAATTTTAATTAATTTTTATTAAAAAAAAAAATTAAAATATTTTTTTTGTATGGTTTACTCCACTCGTATTTAGTTTACACTATGAACCGTTTTTACTGGGCTGAAGTTTTCAATGTTAATTAAATGCGAGTGGAGAAAGCGGTATAAAGCGTTTTAAGGTTCTTTAATATTTTAAACAACTAATGTAATATTTTCAACCAAATAATGCACAGAAAAGCGTGTCATTACAATTTATCGTAGCTCCATAATCTAACGTCAATGTTTTTTGGTTCATACATCTGCATATTCGATTTCGTTGTCATTCTGCGCAATGTGACAAAGTGACAATGTGGCATACTGCCACTCAATGCAGTGTGTAATGTGTCACCTAGCCTTTTCGGATACACATATTAACCGTTGAGTTTGACACAAATGCAATTCTATCTTGACTCTTTGCCATTTTTCGTATAAAAACGATTTACAATGTATTTGAATCATTTTTGTTTATACAGCTTCACCTAAACCTAATGAAACTATTAGACTAGAATTTTTTGTTATTACAATTCTGACACAAATGTGTCAGAATTTCATCAAATGATTTGACTATGGAGATGTGTCTTTTACCAAGGTGAATGTATTACATGTGTAAATGCGTGAGTAAATTGTCCTTTGAAAAAAATTTAGATAAGTCCAATTTTCACATTTAGAAATTCTCATTCACAGCAAGTAATCTCAGGGGAATTAATATCTGTTTCAGGCATCGCAAATGAAATTGAAACTCTTTTTGTCTCAATGTTTGAGCGGCTGCTCAAAAACATCACCAATCGACCGAATGAGCATCGAACGCTTGTCGATTGTCAACAACAGGCACTTCACACAAATGAAAATAAAAATAAAAATAAAAATAGAATTTCATTACGATTGTGTTCGCCTGCAGTCTTCTAGTCATTGAAACACTGAATAAAAAAAAACACCAAAACGAGCAAAAGATAATGTCAGGTTGATAACTGATGGTGTCATTTGCATATATTGTCGGCACACACGCTACTCAAACCACACAAAATAGTAACCACGACAAAAACGCAAACTGAATCGAATTGAATGGTCAATCGAATCGTTTGCATCACATACGGTATCCATTACAATGTTGTAAATCCGTTGCACGTTCACACACTCACACTTACTCGGTCTCTCACTAACACACACATGCCAATATGAAAAAAAGACGGCCAACGTCGATGCCAAATGATAAATGCAATCCAATGAATCGATGTCATGTTTCATTTTCACATTTGTCCAGTTTCCCATCGAATGTATCAAATTAAATGGATTTGGATGGTTACTTGCATGCAACATTGTTGTTTGGACAAAATTTACATTGTAATCAGCAAGTTTCGCGTGGTGTGACCACGTGAGTTGTGTTTTTTCTCTCTCTCTCTCTCTCTCTCTCTCTCTCTCTCTCTCTCTCTCTCTCTATCTCTCTCTCTATCTCTCTCTCTTTTGGTTGTTTGAGTGTGTATGTGAGGGTGGCATTGTTTACGTTTGTGTGATGGATCTAATCGAAAGCGTCGACACTAGGCTTTTGATTACGTCTATTTACTGAGAGCATTTGTCGATGCATGCAAATTCCCCACAGTACTTTTACACTGTACGACTAAGTACAGTAAACAATTGGAAAACAAAAAGCCAGCGTGAAAGAAAGGAGAGAGAGAGGGTTACACAGACGAATGAAACGACCAAAAAGTGGCAAATGCAAAACAATTTTCAAACCAAATTCGCCATAGTTTTAATTAACTTTCCGGCGTGAGATACGCACATTAATTCAGATTAGTGTTTGAATTTAGCACGAGTATACTGAGTACAATGCATTGTTCGCTTTAAATCCAAAATCGTTAAATAAATCATTTGTATACAAAGGCGGTTCCTGCTTTTATACCATTCCATCAGCTCCACAAAATGGTGACTCAATGCCGACTTATTTCACCGCGTGTCAAATGCTCATCGTCTACACCGATCAATTTTAATTGACACTTTCGCGCATACATACGCAATTCTCATTCCATTACAACATTCTGAAGAGCAGACAGTTTCAAATGCAATTATTTTAATCGTCCATCGAATAAACCATCAAATTTCAGTCGATTTTTTTTTCATTTCAGACATTCTATCCTCCGGGAATAAGTAAAATTGGAATGAGAGGATTTTTTTCATTGAATCAGTTTTTTTTCAATCCTTTCACAATAATAGCCGACCCTTCATTTGCTCCTACAATAATTTTTTTTTTTTGATATATCATTCGTTTGACACTTTTGTCACTTACAATGAAAACAATAATCAATAATAATTAGTGAAAAGCAGCCAAATTCATCTCTGCTCATCAATTCCAATTTTTTTTTTTTTGAGAAAATCAAACACGAAACATTTGTAACATTTCGCCTATTCTTCAAAGAGAAAAAATTTTTTTTACAGAAATGTTAACCCCTTATTTTAATTACATATTTTGTCGATTCAACTCTTTGACTCTTGAAACCTGAAAACTATAGTTTTTTCACAAAAATATATTTCTGATCTTTCCCAACAAAAATGTGTGACCTATGTACCCTTTGTTCAATTGTTCAATTTCAAGCATCTAGGTACAAACAATCAATCCCATGAGATAAAAGCATTTTGCACATTATTTTCGATAAATCACTTCCATTTGATTGATTTCGTCAGCAACAGATTTGATGGTAGCATTTTCTTCACGCTCCTTATCGAAAAACAATTTTTATTAAAATGAAAATTTCCAACGACCACATCTCTACAAATTATTTAGCACCAAATCAACATTACCCTTTACATTTTAAAAAATTATAGACAATTCAAAGCATCGCGTCATAAATAAATTTATCTTCAACGGACAAATATCACTTCGCCTATTTGGTAAAAATGAATTACTCACAAGAGGCAAACGATCTATTTCACCGGTGATTTTAAAATATGTTTAATTTTTACACCCAATTTAATCCGATGTTTTATTTGCTTTTGGGAAACATTCAACAAAAGTGAGAACTGAAATCGTTGTTCGCTCTTTATGGTATCGATTTTATTTTAAAATTGTTCTGTCTCAATGATATTTGCTCATACATTGCAATTATTCAAGGCCTCAATAGTGGAATAGAGGAAATAGAAAAGCGCCATTCTCTCGATTTAAATCTGGGATCAAATACTGCAAATAAAAATCTTTTTACACGCAAAAGTTTCTTTGCTCAGCAATCCATAGTCCAGACACATTGTTCTTTGATTCGGTACATTGGATTTTTTTATAAAAAAAAAAAAAAAAAAAGACAAGTTACAATATAATATATATTTGCCTAGTTGTGTGTCGTTTACATTTTTATCTAGGAGCGTTGCAATAAAATCGCCAAAGTGTCATCAAAATGCAATTCAGTTATCTTGGCCAAGCCAATGGTCATAAAATGGAAATATGGAAAAAAGCATCGTGACATCTTTATTATATTCTCCATTATATTGTCCAAAACAGTTTCAACATTTGCCGGATTGGATGTTTTTATTTGTGGCAAAAACTAAAGGAAGAAACGAAAAAATAAAAATATATTACAAAGTTGTATGTCATTTCGCGATAAAATATATATTTATTTGAATTGTTATTGCATGTTCCATGCTGACGCTCAGTATAAATGGTTTGATGCATTGGAATTGCGCCATACAGTAGAACTGTATATTGAACAAAACACAACACAACATTGTGATAATCAGTCATAATTTAAGTAGCCGTAATCGTAATATCTGTAATAAAATGTGTAAATTGACTGTGTCGAAGTGAGTGAATGGTTGTCGAACCCAAGAAATCGAACGTTGATCTAAAATATAGTTAGGTAGTTTAAGTCTATGGAATTGTGTCTAGTGCATTGGCGACACCGAAAATCATGCAGTTAAGGAACTAAGGCACCGTCTCGCTGTTTACATCCGTAACACGCATACCATAAATTGTGTTTAATACGAAAAGTGGCCAAATAGTAAGAATGACAAACAAGTAGGAGAGGAAGAGAATATGAAAATGACAAAAACAAAAAAAGTAAAACAGTGCACTTCGAGAACGGAATTGAAAAGAGCAAGCCATCGACACTGAATGTCGCCTTGACCCAGGTCATAGACAGCGAACAAATAATGCTATTGCGTTAATATTTTTTCATGAGTAATTTGTGTGTTTGGTTCAATTGAACTCTTTCTTTCTAGCATTTTAATAACATTACTACTGTTGCCACCTCCACCACTGCCACTGCCACTGCCACTGCCACTGCCACTGCAATTGCCTCTGCTGCTGTTGTTGTTGGTCGTTGCTTTGTTGCAATAATTTTGCTTCTTTGTTTTTAGAATCAGTTAAACATTCAGCATGTGTTTTATACACTCAAAATGCATGCAAGTAAATTACCCCGAACCAAGAAGAAATCATGCGGTAAAAGACATTAATTCCATCGAAATCCATAATTTATTTTTGTTGCACATTTGTCCGTATATCTCTTTATTATTACTATTATTCGGTTGTTGTTTCGATGCCACCGCCGGAGTAGTGGTTGTTGAATTTACATTGTCACATTAAAAAAAAAAAAAAAAAAAAAAAAAAAACAAAGAAAATAAGAGAAAATCCGTGGAATATCGCATTTGTAATTAGAATCGGAGAAATGATTATTGTTCTGATGAAATCGCTTGAATAAATATTTAATGACACACGAACTGTAGCAAGCGAAGCGTTATGTGCGCAAGGTTAGTGATAATAATTGCATTATAATAATATTGCGAGATGTTTTCGCGTTATTACGAACACTATTAACAGAAGAAAAAAAAAATAGCAGAGTGATGACTGCATGAAATCGCTAGCAACGCAGCAACAATGTTAATGACTTGGGTATTTTATATGTTGACTTTTTATATTTGTGTGTCGTTTGTGATATCTTTTAGTTCGTGCCACCGTTCTGTTGCCAATCTGAAAATCCTCTTCATTGGATTCCTTATTTTACGATGTATGCGTGTGAGTGCGAGTGTTAGTGTAAATTATTATCGTACGGAGGTCAATGCATCGATTTCGTGACTTCATATTTTGGATTTGTGATTTTTTATAGCTATACTTGCAATAAATATGTGAACACATTTTTTATTCCATTCTCTGTTCTAACACAAATCATCTTTCAATTCATTCCTCCAATTAAAATAAAAACGATCGATCTTTTCAAATTGATTTCATTCATTGGATTTCAAATCATATAAACTATTTATATTTCATTGAGAAAAGTTTCTTTTTTCTCAATCGTATTATAATCATCATTCCATCCAATATCTAATTTGTCATCGAAATCATCTTGGTTAGCTTCGATACATTTAAATTCCTAGGGTGCAATAGTGTCCATTTCAGTGATTATATATTTTGAAATGTGCCCAGATGCAAAACAAAAACTCAATGAATATGCATTGAATATAGCGCATAAATTATATGAATTTTCTCATCCCGATTTCATAGCGAGGTGATTTGTTTTGTCGCAGCGGGACATAATAGTTCACAATAAATTAAAGTTTCCAATAAACCATTCCAATTCAATGTGCTGTATGCACAAACAAACAAACAAACTATCTCTCAATGTGATACGGTATGGCACATCGTTTCCATTTACCACAATTGAAATGGCACCGAAGAAACTTTTCCGAGTCAAAAACAATCCAAGACAATTCCAATTTTATGGTCTCGATCCACATTCATTTCGATGATGAGGGCGTGCGAACAGTTTTCTTCTTCTTCATCGTCATCATGTGTTTTTTTTTCTTCTTCGATTTAGTTTGTTTGTCTATTTGTTTTCTTATGAACTTTCTTCATTCTTCATCGAAAAAATTCTTCCATTCATTCATGTTTTGTTCACAAAGCGCAAGGACTGCGGTTTGTCTAGCCGACGGTTTGTCTATGAAGGATTTTTTTATTGTTTAAAAAAAAAAATGAACACGAAGAAATCATTATTCCATTTAGTTTGTACCAACTATGGTCGAACTGTGTTCGCCCGCGAACCAATCCTCTGACAGGTCAGAATAAATTAGTTTTCATTGCATTTTCTATTCATTGCCTCATTCTATTGCTGTCAATTTTCTTGTTTCCACAGTCATTTTGATCCAGCAACCAAAACCATTTCATTTCTCTTTTTTCCATTCTTTCACATAGAATTTATCGACTGTGAAATATCTATATATAATATATATCAGTTTATAATTTTGTGTTGACTCATTTGCATATTGATACAATGGCACTCTCTTATGTCTATGTTGATGTCAGTGTCTATTTCATCTCAACTGAATCGATTGGATTTTCTAGGCTTCTGAACTCCCGATATTAATCCGCTTTCAATGGACATTGCATAAATTACATTGAATATTTTCTTCGATAAAAAGACTCAATTCTTCTTCAATTTGTTTTTGATGTGTGTATTGAATGTGCATATTTGAAGTTTGGTAGCAAAATAATGAATTTGCCATACACAAATGTATTCATATTGAACATATTGAACATATTAAATAATATAAAATGACAAGAGCAATGAAAAGGCATTCAACTCCAAACAATTATTACCGTTTTAAGAATTTAACGCACATTAAATCGTTGAAAGCTTAAATGAATCGGCTTTTCGCCTTATTTTCTTATAAGAATGGCGATTCGGTGAGCAAATTCCAGGCGAATAAGAGATTTTGTAATAAGGAAATCACAAAATACCATTGAATAATGGCTAAAATTTCTCTGAATAAGTTCGTTGAGGCGCGGTGATTGACTTGAATAAAAGGCAACGACGACGATGAGAGATGTTTTGTGTTTTTGTGCCGGAACGACGCATCACATGGATTGCAATGGCATTGAAGCAGATAAAATCGTCATAGTCATCATCATCATCAACGCCAAACAAAGAATGCAAAACGGTGTTTTTTGTTATTTTTTCTCTTATTTTTTTTTTATTTGATTCCAACTCGGAGACGATTTGCGGCTATAACAATGCGCGATGTTAAATTTACAGTGGAAAAGAAACACGAGCCCATTATCTTTATAACAATGGAAATCACCTAGTTTATGAATGTTTGTAAAGCGGCGTAACACGTCAAGCATGACGGTGTGATTAAAATAAATAGATAATATACCATGACATATGGCCATTTAAAGTGCATTTTACTCATTGCCAAGTTTGCCTCATTTCAATAAAATAAATACCTGTGTATTTTATCAGACACAATGTTCATTGGCGGTGCACATGTCCATGTCCATAGTCTTGAAATATTTTGATGTTATTCACCGTGAAATATTCGCACAACAAAAAAAAAAGAAAGCGCACATTGTACACAGATACACACACAGCGAGCAAGAGAAAGAGAAAGAGAGATAGATAGAGAGAGAGAGAGAGAGAGAGAGAGAGAGAGAGAAAGAGTGAGAGAAAGAGTGAAAAAAGTGTGAATAAATTAGCATATTAAACAAATTCCTTGTCCATACACTACGCCAATTGATATGCCACACTCACTCACTCACTCAGTCAGTCACTTTTGTGACTGACTCGCAAATTACTCCACACGAATCATTTCATGTAAGCGTCCATTTGATTATTCTTCTTTTTCTTCCTTTACATTTTCGCCGGTTCGCCAATATTTTTATAGCATTTAATCAGCTTTTGGTAAACCGACGGTTTAACTTGATGGAAAAAAGTCATTATAATTTAATATTATAATTACCAAGAATTTACGAACAATCAAATTCTCTGCATCGAATCCTTTAAACAATTCTGAGAAAAACTGGGCGACAACAAAAGAAATTGCACGCAACACATCAATCGAAGTGACCTACGACAAAGAAAATTGTGGTCATACGAAAAAATAAAGCAAATTTGCATCGCATGCGATATTACTGATGCAGGTCTGATCATTAAACGTAGATATTACAATGGGTGCCCGAAAACCAGGCAAAGGAAATGACGCGAATAACGTGCACGAGACCGCTTCTCTAAGACACCCACATTACCTTTGCATACCATCCAACAAAGCGTTAATTTTATGCAGCGCGATTTATATCTGTTTTACTCGCTTCTCTTTCTCTCTCTCTCTCTCCCTCGTCCAGAATTTTTGTTTTCTTCTTCTTTGTCACAATCAACACTGGCTGTCGGTCGGTGAGTCTTTTTCACCAAAATGATAAATGATATTGCACTGATTTATTTTCATTTACATTTTACAACCCAAGTTGAGCTTGTCAAAAAGAAAAAAAAGAAACGGGGCTATAGAAACCATTTAACACAACGAACCTAAATCTCAAAAAATTGCTGTGTCACACCAAACCGATTAGCAATCAGACTGCTGATGCGTTTATATTGCATTACTATTTGGATATTTATACCAGAGAATTTAAATTGTAGCAATAATAATTCCAATTCATTCGTCTGGAGGTCTTGATTTGTTTTTTTCGAAGCAAAAATTTCAATCCTATAATCCAACCAATTTAACCAACAAATTTCAAAAAGACGTCGAAAAAATGCCCAAAAATAAATCCATATAACCACCACAAATCGATTCGAAACAATATTGTTATTTTTTTTTCTTTTGGCAATGTCAAGGAATCAGAGGGATTTGGACAATCACAAAGATACTATTTTCTATTTTGTTTTGATGGTAAAACATCAGCAAGTAAAAGTCGATTTAAAAATATAGGGAAGTACACACCCGAACTGTCGACCTTATCATCGATTAATATTGGCTGAATGACAAGAAAGAGAGAGAGAGAGAGTGAGATTTACTTACGCAGCGTTACATATGTTTGAACCTCATTGCATCCGAATATTTTGGTCGTATACGTTTTCAATTTTTCAAAAGATGTCATTGTTTCGACCCTCTTTTCTATCGATGGCTTTTCAATTCGAAAAACATGCATTTTTGGGGTCGCATACGATTGATTGTGGAATTTTGTTGTTGATGTTGTTACTGTTCCTATAGTTTTATTTGGTATTCTAACCATTTTTTTAAAACCAGTAAATTGTTGAAAAAAAAATATCCGAAATGATTAATTTTTCAAATGAATGCCATTTTAAAGTTAGATGAAATAACATCAACACAACGAAAAATCACTGAAGCAGTACACAAAAATAAAATGCGCAAAACACCAAATCAATAGATAATAAGGACCATTAGTGTGTTCATCACTGTGATGCAGTTTTTTTTTTTTTCATTTCTACCATGTCAACATTGTCGACCTTTTGGGCACATTTTTCTTATTTTTAATTTTTGAAAAATGATGTGGTGCCATTTATCTAATGGAGAGAAATTATTTTGTGTTTTTTTTCTCTCATTTGGTTTTCAGTTGTTTATCTCTATTGCTATTGATATCGTTTGCTATATCGATGACATAGATGCCATTGATTGAAATTTCAACTATTAATTTTTCATGTTGTGTTGTAACTTTAGACATCGACATCAAACTAGTGAGTAGAACGATTGTCGTTGCAAGTTTATTGATGGCGACTTTTCTATGTTCATTTGCTGCACACACAAATACATACACAGAAAGAGAAAGAGACAAAAATACATTGCCGAATGCACACAATCAATTAATCAATAATCTCAATTTATTTTTGTTTGATGTGATTGTGCGCTTGTACATTCGATTAGTGATAATCATATAATCGAGTGTAAGGGGTGAATGGACTGGAAAGAAAAGGATATTGAAGATTGAGTGATGAGATACAGACTGCAAACTGAAAGCGAACACGATTTGTGATTTTTTTCATTCTTTCTTTCTATCTTTCTTTTATTCAATACTTTTCTTCATGCAATCTCAGTTGTGAGCTTGTGGACCGAAATGGGAAACCATAAAAAACAGATTGACTGTCGTTGTGCATAGGGAGCGTGTGACACAATACCAATCCAATGAATTTCGATGAATGAATATTTTTTTACGTTTATCCGTTTTTTTCCTCTCAATGTTCGTTCTTAAGTCGTACAATTCCAGTTTATGAATATCATTTAAAAAAAAGCGAACAGCAAAAAAATTACCTATTATTGCATTTTTGTCTATTTGTATCGCTAGCAATCGATGGAAAAAAAATTAATTGAAATTGAGTGAGTATAAGAAAAAAATCGTAAAAGACAGCGATGAGAATGACTTCGCATAAAAATATTTCATTTTCTCGTCGACTTTTTATATCAGTCTCTGTTGCGTTTTTTTTTTTTTTTTTTTGTCTTTCTCACTGTCGTTACCATTATGTGCCTGAATCATAGTCGAATGATTTTTTATTTTGAAAATAATATGGGCTTGTTTTGACTATGTGAAAGACGTGGAATTTAATTACACTCACAGGCATTTTTATTTTTTATATAAAGGTGAAAATGCGAAATTATCGCATCTCATTCCGAAATCAGAGTGGCATTTTGGGGTGACGCGATCAGTCATTTGATTTATGATTTTATTTTTAGGTAAGTACAAGATTTTTTTTCTAACTTTCAATCTTTAGCTTTAGTTTTGTTTTTTAAGCGATTTTCTGCATATTGTAATTTATTTGAATCGTTACACTTCGGATCGCCTGTGAAATAAAGGAAATAGTTGATTTTACTATGAATCGAAGAAACAAATAAACGGAAATTCAAAACATCCCTTGCAAAAACGAATTAATTTGAATTTCACTATTTTTTATGACTTTGTCATTTAATTGAAAACTCTGGCTGCTGTCGTACGAATGCTAAGTCGAATATAAAAAAAATGTATTTCATGAATAAGTCGTTATTGATTACATTCAGCTGTCAATCAAAAGATTCGAAAAAATATTTACGATTTCTTTGGCAAATGGAAAACCATTTCAATTTATATCAGAAATAGCAGCAGTCGTCATAAAAAAAATCGACTAAAAAAATAAAATCCGATCATAAAATTAACACGAATTGAAAACGTTTTAATCTAATCAATGATTTCGGAAATAATAAGAAAAAAGCGTACGCAGTACGGAACGGTAGTAAAATGCAACAAGATAAAAATAAAAAATATTTCATTCAAGACACGATATGAGACACAGTATGTAAAACAATAAAAAATCTTCCCTTTCATTGCAAAATACCTTTTCGTATAACTCCCCGGTAGAAGTGTTGAAGCGTCTCACGATAAGTATCAACGAATAATAAAAATAAGAAACCCTAATTGCGTAGTTGTTGCTATTGAAAACCCACTGTTTTCGTTTATGCTCATTCAAACATAATTTATATGAAGATTTTATCGATTCAAGTTGCCTACAATCCTTGCTAATAAATGTCGGGAAAAAGTCGTAAATATACAAACAGAGGAAAATCAATCACACTATTGTCAAACTGATTTGCTTTTGATAAAGACATAAAATTCAGATAGACGCTCTGCATCTTGAAAAATTAAAACAAACTTATTAGACAGGAATAAAAATAGCAAATTTGATTCTCTATTGAGAATTCACCATATATGGTAAAGTCTCTATTCCAACATTTAAAAATTGTTCAAAAGAATCAGTGTGAAACTTTTCATTTTTAAATTAAAATAATTCCTATAGAAGAAATGACTAATTTTTCTCATTACTAAGCTGAATTTACAAAATCAAGCACAATATTTATAAAAATGCGTAGATTTTATGGGTGATTCATCAAATTATCGAAATATAATCCAAAAGAAAACTTCCGTTGTTTTGATTCCACTACAATGAAGGTGGCATCATTATTCTAGTACAATCATTTTCATAATACAACTCCAAACGTACGGTTGAGAAAATAAAACTCCCATTTTTTTCCTTTAGTTATAGTTCTGAAAAATTGATAACATGACAGAAATACAACTAATTGGCAAATATATTATAATTCACCAAGTGCAACAAGTTATTTCGTTCTGGGAATCTTTTAAAAAGTTTGGAACATCAGCCGTAATGAATACAGTGATGAAATTATTAAAATTTTGAACGAATTGGAACAAACGAAAAGATATTTTGCTGATGATATAATACTACTTGAACCATTGAAGCGGTCAGGTTCCTGGAATGACACAAAATTGTTACAAATCATTACAACATTACGATCAAATATTACGAAGAATTACATTCGACTGACTCAGAACTTGGATTTTTGCTTAAAAAATCTATTAAATCATTTGATACAATTTATCAATGAAGGAAAAGCACAGGACACCAACGTTCAAAAGATTAATGACGAAATCAAACAAACAACAAAAGGTGAATAGCAGTGTAAAGTAAGTATGTTGGACGATCAAATAAATATTATAAAGAATACACAACTATCAAATAAGGAAAGTTATGAAAACTGGACGAATTTAAACAAAACGGAAAATAAAAAAATGGGATTCTTCAAATCTAGTTCACTATTTTTCAAATCTAAAGTTCAGATCGAAGTTTTATGTTGATATTGATGAATGATATTTTGTGAGCGAGGATTTTGTTTAGTTCAATATATGAGAGTAGAATGAAATACAAATAATTACTTGAGTATCAATGCATTTATTTTAAAAGAATTTTGGTTCAAACATAAAAATTTGTCACATTTAATATCGTCAGTTGATTTTTAACTCATTTGTTTTTTTAATCAATTTAGAGTATTATTGTACTTTATTTAATCAAATGTTAAGGATACAACGACTTTTCTGTCCAAATAATTTCTTCGTTATATTTTCATTATTTTTCGTTTTTTAATTTTCAAAAAAATAAAAAAAATCATTAGTAGTGTATAATTGTTAGTTTTAATCTGGCAAAGATTTTACGAAAATTACTTGCAATCAGTAATATTTTTATAAATAAAAACGAAAAACTTAAATATTTGTTCTATTGTTGGTATTTCCTATCGAAATTGTGAAATAATTATAATTAATTTCACATCGTTTATTTGCATTCAGAGAGATTATGATGAAACCAATTTCAATCGCTTTGCAATTAAGTTCATTGCTGTCAACTGTACGAAAAACGTTTTTATATGGAATCTTATAAAAATATGATATATTTTAAACTTTCCATATTTTTCCGTGCTTGAAAAAAATCTCATCATGAATTCGTGATATGCTGTAGTTGACATTTTCATAATTGAAATTAACTAAATATATTCCCAAAATCAATGGAGTTCACCTTTTCTGTTTCGTGCTCTACGTTGCAATTAAAATCATCGCATTATATTGAAGCAACTAATTTAAAAACATTTTTGTACAATTTGTCACCAGCTGAGCGTCATTTGCTTCACATAAATCCCCTCATAACGTAGTGTTTCGTCAAAGTGAAATTCATTTATTCATTGAACATCAATTGATGTTTCGATAAGCATAGTTCAATGTCGAGTGCTCATTTCGAGCATTTCACTTCGAGTTATTTAATTAATCTATCAAAAACGAAACGTATAAAACACGAGCATATGATATGACAGACCAACAAAAGCAAACCACATTCGACCTGTTTCGTTTGATTTGTATGAAAATTAATGCGAATAACAAAGAGGAACTGTTCTCCTCT
This sequence comes from Resseliella maxima, assembly GCA_029041755.1. Taxonomy (NCBI): domain Eukaryota; kingdom Metazoa; phylum Arthropoda; class Insecta; order Diptera; family Cecidomyiidae; genus Resseliella; species Resseliella maxima. Next base: position 359,951 of record JAQOWM010000491.1, read on the forward strand.
GTTCAATGTTATGAATGAAAAAATGTAGTATCGTTGACATTTTAATTTGTCTAATAATATCGATCACAGTTTCCCTTGCATCAAGCTCATTTCTATCTAATAGAATAAAATAAATTGAAACATATTTTCCGAAAATCAGAATCAGAATATTCCAATTCATTGTTATTGCTCGACTAATTGAAATGCGCTACGAATTGCGAATTGCGATTGTACGTTCAAACTGACAAATTCCACTTCAACACGCTCTTGATGCTGTTTGTATTATCGTTCTAGTTGGTATGAATGGCTTTGTCAAGCATTTAGAAAATCAGAAAAAGAATTCATAAAAGAAAGCGTATCGGTTGCCAATGGTAACGTTATTATTACGATTGAGCCGGTCAAAATGAAGCTATTTCGCAATTAAAGTGCAATCTAATGTTGACAATGATGATTTTGAGAAAGCACATATTTTGCACAGTCATTTTATGTTGACTTGATTTCATGTCGTTTGTCCATTGTCAAATTCGATTCGATTCGGATTAGCAATCAATCGTTGCATAATCCCTCATAAATGTAGATTTTCTATAGATGAATATTGAATTGTGTTTGAAACTTCAAAAGCAACCATTGCCATAGATACCTAATCGGATGTATTACTCTTCCTGGAATTTTGTATCCTTTGATATTAATACACCACAAGCTATCAATGAATATTATGAAAACTAAGCCCAATATTAAGAGCGACAAGTAATATATGCCTCAAAGCTTAAAAACCTAGTTGGAATTTTAGATTTTCCAAATGAAAATAATCAAAATCTCCTTCAATATATATATAAGTATATTCATTGAACACTTTATAAATAGAACTGTTGTTCAACTATAGAATATCTATAGACATACTTATATTGAAAAATAGAAATAGAATAGAAATATTGTTGACGTTTTGGGCCCAAATTGAATATATATGATTTTTGATTTAACATCACAGAAATGCATTGCAAAATCATTCTCATTCAAAAAGGATTTTCAAAAATTGAAACAAGTAAAGAAAAAAAATGAAATCATTTTATTGTTTAAGTGCTTAAAAAATGCATCTTTATGTTAACTGTCTTGTAGTTGAAAATTCATTTCCTCATTTGCAAGTATTTTACTATCAAAAGTTTAATTAGTTTTTTTTTTTCTTTTTGCCAATAAAAAATCATCGATAAGAATTTATCGGCGCATTTTTCATTTGACTGCTATGAAAAGTTTATAGGCCATTCGTACGGCAAATTATTATGATTCATAAAGTTTAAATGGAGATTTCATATTTATCGCAAGGGAGGGAGTAAAAGAAGAAAATCAACGAGAAAGCCGTTTAGTCATAGTAACGTTTGTAGAAATTGAAGTCAGTTTGATATGCAGATAACAATGAAATAACAACAAAGCATAAAACGCAGCTAATGACAAACGGATTTTCAATGAGAATTGAGTGCATCAAGCGATGTCAAAGTTTTGAGGGTGAAATTTACATTTTGTTTCGAGAAAATGAATTGGTTTAGTAATGGCCGTAACTTCGTTGTTTTTTTCTTTTTCTTTTTGCTGCAAAACTGTAGTTTGAAGACCGGTAATTAAAAATCTGTGCTCACAAGTGGAAAGTAGAAAGTGCTTAATGTTACCATTTTATGACTTGCACTTTATTCGAAATATTTGCAGCGAATTGTGATGGGCAAGTGGAAAACTGCTAAATAAACATCAAGTAGAAAATAATAAAAAGAAAACAAAGTGAAATTGACGTGAGCCACGTTCACAGCCACTACCATCAGTCGTTACAACGGATACATTCAACTCAATTAAAATGAGTAATTTTTATGCTGTCGTCTGCGTCCTTCATTTTACATTATTTTAATTTTTTGTTTCATTTTGATTCTATCGTTTTCGTATTATCATCGTGAATTTGATGTTTTAAGAAATCCTTGCTTAAGGGGAAAATAATTTTCATTAGCGAAAAGCAATCAAGTCGACATTCATCATTTGATGTGATTTTTTTTGTCCATTTCGTAGTAAGAGCAATATTATAATTCTTTAAGCATTTTAACTGTTACGTAAAAGTCATTAAAAAGAAACAACTGTTAAAAAAAAAGTTTCACTAAGAACATAAAAATGAAACTAATGTTTTCGAATTATTTGGTCCCGATTTTTTATTATTTACTTTGTCGCACAAGAATTTAAGCCGATTTTATCATCAACTTCAAAACCAAAAACCTTTTTTAAGTTTTTTGCATTTGCACAATTTATCAAAAGGTATTAGCCACTAGATCCTTCGATGAACCTCTTTCAATCCATCAGATATCAACGTATATTATTACCAGCAGGTGATCTTTGACTATGTTAAATTCCATTTTGGAAATTGGGGTTTAATCGAAAAGATATCATCTTATGACTCGATGTTTGCGGTTTCAATTTTCAATTTGTTTCATGAATGTAATCAATAAATCATCGATGATGAACCAAACAAAAGTCAATATTTAATTTCAATATAAGAGAAAATTCAAATTTTTTTCGAAAGACTTCTGTTCAAACCAAAATAAATAAGAGATATCAAATATTTGTTCATGTTTGAACTCTTTCCGTTGTTATGAAAATAAAAATATTCTCTTTGATTTTCTTTTTGACTAAATCACATTGAAAGTTAATAAAAAAAATGTACGTGATTGAACTACTCATTGTGAGAGTAATCATTTAATCAAGCAAATGGATGCAACAAAACAGAAGGGTTGCACACAGAACGTACAAGAATACAAAAGGATTTGAGGCGTATGTCTTACGCTTGGGGATTTGGCGTCTTTTTGCAAACAATTTCTTCAGTTTGTTTTACTATGCGATTGTCTTTTCAAGATTACCATGCAATGGTTGAAGAATATTTCCATTTGAAATAATATTTGAAAAGAAAACACGACTGATTTAAAAATGAATATTTATTTTCAATGGTCGCTTTTTATACTAACTACGTTTTTTTTTGTATATTTTAGACTTTTCAACAGATCAGTATGTTGGAAGAATATTAATATATTCTAGAATTCAACACAGTAGTTTAGACCCAATTAACTCAAATTTCTTGAAATTTACATTCAAATTGGGATCACCTCAGTCCCACTTTGATCTTATCAGGAGTGGACCGGTTAGTAGAATCACTGATATTGCTTTTTTTTATCGATCTTAGCTCTTAATTTGAAATAACAGCAGCCTGAGTTCAAATTTCAGAACTTTATTGGATATTCTAATTTACCTTAATTAGTTTTTCCCACATGTGGTTCACACACAGAATGAAAACCAAGATGAAAACAATACAACGTTAGCATAAAACCCAAATTACTTGTTTACTTTCTACAACAGACTATTGTTAAAAAAAATTATTTTTGAATATGAAAGCAAAGAGAAAAAAAAACAAACAGAAAGTACAATATTAAAGTAAATAAAACAACAACGTTTTCAAACACTTTTACTAATTCAAACTTATGTGAATGTTTCCTCGCAAAAACAATTTTTTTGAAAAAAAGATCTATTGGATTTGGTGTGAAAACAAAAACTGGATTGGATTTCTCGCACTAAGGAGCAAGAAATATGTAATTATTTATGTTCATTTAATAAACACGGACTTAGTCATATTGATATGAACATTTTTTATTCCTTTTATTCAATTATTATACATAATAATTTACAAAAGATAAATTATTAAATAGTTGCTCCGATTCGAGAATCTATTGCCAATCCTGATGATTTCGGAGCAAGTCACTGCGATTATCAAACAATAATCATCAATCTGTTAATCTCTTAAATAACTCATTCAGTCCATAAGAAGATCCATTTGTCATTGTTTGCATTATCGGTGGTACTTGATTGAAAAATCGTTTATATTGTTGCTATCAAAACTATCTGGGGAAATTAATTTCCTTAATTGCTACAATTAAGTGAAATTCAAAATGATTCTTTCGAAAATAGTGAAAAAGAAAAAGAAAATTGTAAAAAGATAAAATTGATGCTCAAAAGTATCACACACCAATTATCCAAATGTCATCCATGTCAGGTGGACGTTAATAGTGACATTTCAAAGTGGTCAATAAAAGACAAATGAGTGAAAATTTTGGTCGCACAGGAATGTTCGTTCAGAGTCTGAACTTCACATTCAGTGGATATGATTCCTTTTGTTGACCTAAACATTGATGCAATCAAATGATATATTCACGATGTTCCGTTCATTTTATGTTCGTAAATGGAACGATGCATCCAGGTAACGGACAAAAATAAAATAACGAAACAGGTTCCTCATCAAATTTAATTACAAACAAATCTGAATGCTTTCAACAATAAATACGAAGACACATTTGAATATTTTGTTTTGAAACCGCTAGAAAACGAGAAAAACAAGATCACAACAAATGTACGATTTAATGACAAATTTGAACAATTCCATGTCGTCATCGTTATACCGTTCGAATGGGTCATTATTAAATGTTGTTTCATTCATTTCCATCTGCAAAAAAAAGTTCCTTTTTTCGTTTAAAAATACTGTGATTCCATTTTATAAATGGACACATGATTTCCATTAGAGTAATCAATCGGAAAGTCATTGTCCGTTCACGGATCACATCCTCATTTGAGACATAACAAAAAAAAATAAATAAATAAAATCAAATAGACTATTCGCAACAGGAAAATAATTTTCAATGTTGTTTTGAATAAGAACGGAAAAAGGAGAAAAATCATTTTGTTGAACATTCAACATTCAGCGATTGTCATTGTCCAAAACTAATAAACATTTTCGTTGGCATTCAATTTGAATGTAAAGAATTGTTGCTGAGGCAGCACAAATCAAATATATTTCGATGTAATTTCTTTTGATTTTTTGTCTACTGACCGCAAGTGAACTCGATGAGATCATTAGCCAAAGTATACGATAATTTTGAGATGCGAAAAGAAGCCAAATGATTCAATTGGATGTTTGAACCAAATTTACTAGAATAATCGTTGGGCAAACGAATGAGTGCACAAAGTGCTAGCAAATGTTCCATGGCTCAATAAACATTTACAAATGGATTTCGAGCTACTTTTACCCATTGAAAAACTAGCAATTGGCGTACAGTAAATCTGTTCTCTTTTCATCTATTTTACCATTGTTTCGCGCATCGCGTATGCGGTATCCGGTGTATGTGGTTTGTCTTTCTCTGTGGAATTGTGACAGGTCAACATGATTTATTATTACCAATTTATAATCGCACTGACAATATTCTTTCTCTCTTTTTGCTCTTTGATTCGTTTGTATGATTTCAATAAATTGAGCCACGTCTATTGAAATTCATTCGTCCACTGCTATAGAGAAGAAAAAAATATCTAATTTCAAAAAGAAGCAACAAATGCATTTAAATTTAAAATAAAAGATGCGGTTGATATGGTGCCGCGCGTATCCTTTTAAACTAGATATTAAATTCATTCATTTCAGAGTAGATGCTTTGTTTCCCAATGGAAATAAAAGTCTATGGTCAAGTGATTACATATCGATTCAAAGAAAGGACATGAAAAAAAAAAAAAATGCAAAATGCTCGGCATTAAATCATCTCTTTTTTTTTATATCAAGCAAGCCTTTTTATCTCATCTCATATTCCCCTATTGCAACGATGCAAAGAGCCGCTCAATGGAAGCGTATGTGAATCTTTGTTCATTCACCAAATAGATTTATGTTTTATTGAAATGTATTCATTAAATTTTTCTTTCGTTTCACATCCCAAATTTCTTGTAGCCATGGTCCAGTGAAAGACGATTCAGCAAATCAAATAATTTATCGGGATGAAAAATAACAGTAAATAAATATTGCTCATATGTGGTTAACCGGATCTTCAAGAATATTATTATTATTCACCGACAACAGTCTCACATCATGCAGTCCAATTTTTGTGGAAATCTACAACGTTTTCTTTTTTGCTTGTGATCACAAATGTTTCGTGTAAATCGAATGGCCCCATGCAATTGATGAAAAGAGTTGCAAGAATGTGAAAAATGGGAATTTTAGGCTAAAGAAAGAAGAATAATTTAGACAAAGCAAACATACGTTCCTATAGGAACCACATACGATCCATAATGACGGATGCTCAAATGTTGCATACGCACAACCGAAAAAAAAAAAACTAAGCAAACAGTGTTTTTTTTTTCTCTTCGTTCAAAATTACCTTTTCATGTTTGTCAGTTGAAAATCTATTCTTTGTTTGCTTTATGAAAGAGAATATTATATCGAAGTATCTATTTGATGTGGTTTATGTTTTTGTTTTTGTTTTTGTATTTTATTTCGTCTTTTGCATCTATTTCATTTTGATTCTGGTTTTTTGTTTGATAAATCGCATTTTGCATATATATATATATAAATAAATATGATTTTGCACACGATGTATGACATATCATTTCAAAGCATGTTGATTTATTCAAATTTTCTACGATGATGAGCATCATTTTCAATGATATCAAAAAAATATAAAATATATCGTGTTTTCTTTCGCTTTTATTATGCCATATTTATCAACATCTTTTTGTTTGCACACCCTTTTAAATAGATGTGTGTTCAAGCATTGAATGAAGAAGAACAACAAAAAAACCAACACATCCCGTAAGACAAGCATTTTAGATTTTCATTGAAAACCGAGATAAATATTTGCTAAAAATATTTTCGCATTTTGAATGTCTCCCATTACTCAACATTTCATGTGATTATTCTTGTTTCTTCATCTTTTTTTTTTTTTTTTTTTTTTTTTTTGTAGTGATGCAAGATTGCAAATGAAATCAACAAGAACAAGAACAAAAACATTCAATTTCACCCTAATTAAACTATTCCACAGCTTTTTCTAACTCATTCCATTTGTGAAATGGCAAAAACTACACATGCTCAATGCAATAACTGATGAAACTATGTTTCAGTTTGTTGAATCTGGATTTGTTCTCTATTCTCTACAGCTTGTAATTATTTTGTTCAGCTTGAAAGAATTTCGTAATCAATTTACTGCAAGGACAAAAATTGATTGCCATAAAAAAAAATTCACATTACAAATATCAGAAGCATCCAAATGTTATTTCTTGTGGCAAAAACAAATTTGTAGTTTAAAGTTAACATTTTTATCGAGTCGAAAATCAACTGGCGCCCAAATGGCTTCAGTCGATCCAAATTATAAGAGATATGAATTTAGTATCTTGTGCCAATTTTAAGGGCAAAAGTTTGCCATTCGAGTTTTCTAGTGTGAGGGCAGATGAATGCTCGTTCTACACAAATTTAAATGAATGAGTACGAAAAACGGTAACGCATCACATGTACACAAAATTCCTAAATTGTTTTGCTTTATCAATTTACATCTGTGTTTTCCGGCCCGTGAAATGAATGACTTTTCCAATGCTGCAAAATGGATGCACATTAATTCTAAATGCTTTGTGAATGTTGCTCGATAACTTTAGCCAGAATGATGTCGAAAAGCAAACATTGGCCAAAACGAAAAAAAAAAAAAAAAAGATAGCAGAAAATAATCTGTAGCAATTTTCCAGTTGTTTTTACAAGGTGTGAAGAACATTTCAATACACAAAGGGCAATTAATTGAAACAATTAAGCAACTAAACTGCTCTAATTAAATTTCATGCAACAAGAAAACTATTTACAGCATAGTTAAAGAGAATTAATGGCATTTTTCGAAAATTATACGCCTCATGGATTTGCTATCGTTTTATTCGTTTTTCGCTTGTCTCAATTTCGGTTGATTTATTTAGTAATTTTTTTTTTTTTTTTTTCGTTTTTCATTTTGCCAAACATGCAAGCTGCAACTTTAAGTCGAGGAAAATTCGACTTAAACTTGACTGTATCAGAGCTGATTAAAGTTTGGCAAATATTCTTGTAAGGTAACTAATGGTCATGTTCTTTATTTTGCAATAAATATGAAGCGGTAAATGGCCCTCGAGAGACCAATTCATTTACAATTTCTTTGCTTGGCCGGCATATTTATCCAATAATAATGTATTTGAATGGAAGAAATATTGTGTTTAACAGCCTATAAAGTGGATTGCTTACATCGGGGTGTGTTAAGCATTCAACTAATCTGGTCAAACAAACGGATTGCAATGCGTTGTTATTTTTCTCTTTTTTTTTTTTGGTTCTTCTTTCATTTGTATTTTGATGCTCATTGCAAAAGCAATACATCATGTTATGGTTAACTTTCTTTGACATATTCTATTTCGGGCGCAAATTTTATCTATTTAAGCCCATTGACAGACCGAAGCAATTTTTCGGCATTACATTTGCAATATTCAATGCATTCATGTATAGATAAGGGATTGTTTCGATTTGAAATTTATATTTCTGGTGTTGTTGTTTTTAGGTTTTTTTTTTTCGTTAAATATCTTTCCAGAGTCCTTGAGCTACCGTTCAGCATTTAATAGTGTTTGCGGACACGCTAAAATCCCTCTTAATGCACTTCGATTAGAGAACATTATAATCGGCATAATTCAATGTTCAACGTGGCCACGCATATTGAATTGCAAATACTCGAAAATGGACATTTCGTTTTAAATAAATACATTTTATAAATAAAAGATTCGATGCGATTGATTTATCCAAAGCCCAAAAGGAAACAAGCACAGTTGAATATACGACGACGAAGGAGAGAAAAGAAAAAAACGCTAGCATACAATAATACCGGCAACAATAGAGAGACCGCACATCATAAATCTATCAAATGATTTATTTTCTTTATTTTTCGATTCTCGGGTAATCGGTCATGTTCATGTCCGAAATTTATCTGGCATTTGTTCATACGGATATGTTGGGTGTGTGCTACTGTTGAGGGTGACAAACCGTCACAAATGCACCATTTATCGATAACTCACAGTAATATGTTTTTGTTTTTTTTTTTTCTGTTATTCTTATTCGATTTTACAAAAGGATCGATTTATTAAATTATTTATGGCATAAATTGTCTACTGACAAATGTTTTGAATTTTGAACATTTTGTTATTAGATGGATCGACGATGTCGATGACCAAAAATAAGCCGTTTTAGTTATTTTGCAAAAATTTTTGAATGCGGTGCAAATTGCGAGTTAAACTAAAACTGTCTCTGGGGTGCATTTTAAATTTGAACAAGAATTTAAAAATAAGAAAACAAAGGAAAAGACAAATTCTTTCTGTCATTCTGATGCTGACCCTCGTGATAAATAAACAACGCTTCCTAATCAGTGAGTGTTTACGGTACTTTCAAATGCACATAAAATTGATTGGTGTCTAGAGTGAGAGAGAGAGAGAGAGAGAGAACAAAAAAATATAGGTGAATCGGATGGTGGGTGCATTTTCAGTCACATTTTTCTAGACCATTTGCAAAAGTGACACCGAAACAAATTGATGGCATTGTCCAAAAAAAAAAAAAAAAACCGAAGCACTGACATCGATATTGAGCGTTGCAGTGCTCTCTTGGGTGCATATTTGTCAAAAGTCCACCATTTACGACGATTTATTATGTTCATTTTCAAAACACAAAATTCAATCGAAGGGTTCGACAGTGATCTGTTGGTTTTTGCGGAACAAATGTAAATAACTCGAAGAAATTGATGGTAAACCATCAATTTTCAATCGAATCTGGAATTTGGACATTTCTCGTATGCATCTCAAAACACACATCTAATAAGTGTAGAGAGTGGAAGGTAATAATTGATTGTCATTCCAAAGGACAGAAACAATACACGTGGAAATGATGTAGGTCTGACGGAGAGACTTTTCATTTTCATTCATTATTTCCGAGATTGAAATGCGACGACCAGTTTTGAGATTGCATCTTGCCAGAGCACAAGAAAATAATACCACAAATGAATATGTGGCATTCGAATGCCAATGCCAAAGTTAATTTGAACGGATTATTAGGCATTACATTTATGAAGGCACGCGACAAAATTTATGTACTGAATCTGGCGGTTGCCTTGTGTTTATAAATTAATTATTGTTTGGATCGTATTAGTCGTTTTGACACCAACGGCACCGAAACTATATTCCGTGTTGATTGAAACCATTCGCGCGTTGTAACATACTTGAACTATTAGAACAACAACGACGACGACGACGACGACGACAATGATTCGATTGCATTTGCCAAAGCAAAGTACAAGTTAACGCTTGAAATGTGCACAAATAGATACATCATTTGTATGAAGAGATCCGGCCATTGATGCATCTGAAATGCACTAAATCACCAAAAGACCACGATAGACTCATTTTAAATTTGCTTCTCGTTGGTTGTCAACGAACTGAAAACTGAAAACTGAACAACAACTGCTACTGTATATCATTAACAGATTTGTCAAGTTGTATTGCGGGCGCTACATTATCAAACCGAGAAACATGCCAACGCAGTTGGTACATTTTGTGTGTTACAATGACGGTCCGTTTCAATTGTCGACAAAAATGCCTGTCATTGTGTTACATTTGCGTTTGGTTTGCGGCCAAATTGAAAAATGCATTGCAATGCGATTTAATGTGGATCAGAACACATGGAATGATTTTTAGACGGATGGCAATACGACCGAACAACAAACATGAAAAACATAAAAATATTTGGCGTGCGAGTGCACGAATGCATGGCACACGCGGTCGTCACCAATTTGAACTAGGGACGTGTGACTTTGAAATGAATCATTCGACATTCGACAAATGATACATTTGTTTTAAATTCCAAGATTTGTGAAGAACAAAAACAGCGGGAAAATTACAAAAATTCATTGACTTCATTTGAAATTCGAAAAAACTCAATTCAAATGGAAGGCATTCCAATTAATGACAATTATTACGTTGGATATTTTTTGATTTAAACTAAAAATAAACAATATCGTATTGCATCACACCGCATTGTGGTATTCATCATTATTTGAAATGAAGGATCACATTCACCGCCGATCATGATGGAGGAGGACAAAGAATGTAGCTGTCATTAGTGGTATGTCAATGAAAAACAAAACCCAATGTTCATTCTCATGTACTTACACATGTAAAATGGGAAATAATTGACCTCATCGCGCGTTTCAAAGATCAAAATGCGACGAACGTTCAATTTAAAGCGATAGATACAGAAAAAAAGAGAGAAAAAATTCAAATCTTGATGGACCTAACAACTTACATCTGTTTACGCATTCGAGCAATTTGATGAAGTATAAACATTTTTCATTCAATGCAGCATCAGTGACAGCTCGACAACTATCACAGATATATTTACTTGAATGTTCCCGTAGCGTTAAAAATGCTCTGCGATCCTAGTTGGTAACATCATCATAATCAACAAAACAATATCGATCCGAATTTGAGACTGTTTTGAAATTGCTCTCTCATTGAAGGCTTCATTTATATCATGACTTGAATGCTTTGATTGAAATTATAGGTAACACGCCCATTTTTCCGGTCAAATGCACGTATAAATAGTAATCAAGCAATTCGTAACACTTGAAAAACAAAAACCGACAACGTATTGTAAATGCGCTCGCTCGCATTCATATTAAGTGTATATCAACTATGACCAATGTTTTCATAGAATGCTTTCACTCAACATCAAACACTATCGATCGATTTAGATAAATTATTAAATTGAAAAAGTGTCAATATCAGAACAGACAACTTTAATTACAGCTCTTCGATAGTGCTTATATATACATACATATATGCTCGGGAATCTATTCAAATTCAATGGAAGAAATTATCATTTTCGAAGAACAGCAATGAAGATTTTGTTTTGTTACGAAACATTCGATTGAACGTAAATGTATAATTTGACTAGATTCTCATCATTTGATTGAGTGGCGTCAATGCAATTGATGGATAACTTGTAAGCATTTTGATTGGATTCTTGAGAATATTATCGCTTATGATTATGATGAAGCTAAACAATAGCCAGATAACGGACAAAATCAAAATACTATGTTGAATGAATCATGGAAAATCATCAATTATACAAATATCTCATGACATTTTTTTCATTCATGCGTTGCGAATTTTCCAATCTTTTTTTGCGATTCGTTTTGCTATCGCCGAAGAAACCGAAAAGCTCAATTCCTTTGTCACTTCTGATGGAAGAAATTTGTGAAATGATTAATTCACCGAATCAAATGTATGACAATGATGACGTAAGTTGATGTGACTCAATTGAAGATATTTCACCCAATTTATTTGGTTTCTCAGTTTCTTCATCATTCGTTCCATAGAATTAAAGAAATGGATTTATGAGGAAAGGTTCGTGTAATTTGTGGAAGCGATTTAAAGTAAATTGTCAACATTCCATCAATCAAATCATATTATTTTTTGATGCTTAACCAATTTGCGGTTTTATTTTCTTTATGTTACAAAGGAAAGGCCCCAAAAATACAAATATTAGCAATAAAAAAAACCCAAACATAAAACGATTACATAATAGAAAGGCAAATGAAGAAAAACATTAAGAACTCACGAGGGAATTCCAAATTGAGGTTTTGTAAAGAAAAATGAATATTTTGAATTGTAATCAGAGTCACTTTTGAATTGCAATGGAAAATATTGACATAAATTTGAAAGTTCACGTGAGAAACAGACACATTTTCAAAACTAATCATTAAACAATATTTAGTAAACATTCATCGACTCAAATGGTGCAGGAAAAATATTTATTTATTTTTGCGTGTTAAAAACGTTTAGTTCTTAATGACTTTTGGGCCATTGCTTCGAAAATCAAGAACGAAACCGCAACCACAATCAAAACAAACCTTTTCACTAAAAGAGGGAATATTAAACAAAATCATTCTTGAACAATAGCTTCGGTAAAAATAAATGCAATAATGCAATAATGCAATTCAACTGAGGTAATAACATTCGTCTCGTTTGAATGTCGTTAATCAATCGAAAAGGAGAATATTAAGGAATCGGTTTTGCAATTATTAACTTTAATGTGAACGCAATTTTCATTCAGATGAAATTGACTTAAAACCGAATACGGCCAAATTATGGTTAAAAGGAGTATTTATTATATTCGTTAATTATCTCAACTGTTAGTCTCATATGTATAGTAAGCATGAATCACCCTTTTCTCTTCGCTTCAAATGTGTTGATTATTTATGCGAATCAATTTATATTGACTTAAGCGGGAGAATGAGAAAATGTTCTTTCAAATAAAATGTAAGACATTTTGATATTTAAATTGATTACTAGTGAGATTCTAAATGATGCAATGATCTCATATGCATACACACGTCAACTTAGGCCCTTTTGAATAAACACCTTAGAGTCAAAGCGGAACCATTCCAAACGCACACATGTGCTCAGCATGAACCCTTTCAATTTAAAAGTGAAAAAGAAAAATAGCAATGCATATGAACTTTCTTTGAAATGATCTACCATTGCATTAGACTGAAACCATCGTCTAATCGCAACTGAAAAGTTCATCTACAATCATTTAGCATAAATATCACGTATACATTTGTTTGGCATTTTGACAAAGTCAAAGGATTGTTGTTGATGTGTTAGAATGAGTTCACACGATAAATAGAAATTAAGATATGTAAATGTACATTTACACTTATGTTGATGTTCTTTGGTGTTACCAAAGATGCACGGAAAGGGTTCGAATGCTAACGATACAGATACAGATCCTTGTTCGATTTTCATGTGGTGCATTTGACGATAATCATATGAACAATGAATGTAAAAGCAAACAAAATGCTCTATTATTACCATTCATTTGACGAATGTAAATTGGACTACCGCATGGAATGTAATCGGATTCGATTAACCCTTTTTCTCCAAATTGCAATCATCGGCCGTGTTGCTGGGCTGAGAGCGTTGGTCGCGAAAAAAATGAACGTCGTTTAAAAAAAATTGAATCCATCAAGCGAGCGCCTGTGAAAAGGATTAAATTCTGTTGATTGATTAGTTGAAATGTAAGTTGACAACCGCGAAGATACGTACAATGTAATGATAAGGTCGACTAAAAATATCGTATTTCCTAGCTTGTTATCTGAAAATGTAAAGCGGCCGGGCAAAACGTTTAATTTTTCAACACGACGATGTTCATTTTTATTTTTCTGCTACTTTTCGTCAACAACGCCAATGAATACATTGTAAAATTTCAATTTGTTGATGAAATGCGAGCATACTCCTAATTATGTTCTCAACAACAAGAAATGGCAGTGAATGTGGTATTGAATTTCGAAATTAATATTTAAAAACAACAGAACGGCCATGGAAAATATACAATCTGCACGGCATACAAGTGGGAAACAAGAAGAAAGAATGTAATGAAAACTGGTTGTTGTTTGTGTTGGTGTTGCTCATGGTCAGTAAAATGTAAGGCGTGCAGAGAGGTTAATTTCCTGCATTCATGATATATGGTTTCAATGATGCTTTTAAAAACTGTCTGAAAATGATGCGGGTCTCATACAATGCCATTTACAATAAATCAAAGCGTTGATCTAACCTATTATTTTAATTGAATTCAATGGTATTTCATCAAATGAAATATTGTTTCGCTTTTGGTGCTGTTGCTTTTGGCTGAGAAAAAGACATAAAAGCAAATTGTAAAGTCTGCAAAATGCGCTAATAATGTGCGACATTTTTTTTCTTCACATTTCATCGCATGAATGCAGAAATCAAGTGATTCTCTGGTGGATTTTTTTTGTTCAATTTTCACTGATTCATTTATTGAATTGGCAACCGACAAAAGTGGCAAACATCAAACGATTTAACCCTTTTTCTGGCACCAATGCGCTTCATTATTATGTTTTCGGTGCAGACATGCCTTTGAGATTCATATTCCGAATTATTATTATTAAATAAAATTGAAATCGTTAATATTTTTCTGCATACACACACGAAAAGAATTTTCCATTAAAAATGAATTTCCCTGTTGGATTGTTGGAAAAATGGTGTCGGGCAAATTTGCATTTAATAATTATGACAAGAAAAAGAGAGATTAGAAAAACTGAACTTTGTTTGTGTATTTTGCGTTGACGCTCGCTTTGAATTTATTATCCGGTAATATAGCATCCATAAAAAGTATCACCCCATTAATTACGTTTCATCTTTTTAGCCATTTTCATCTTTTCTTCTTCAATGAATATCTTTTGTTTCGAGGCTTTAATTGAACTTTTCAAATGCAACACACAAAATATTGATATTGAACCAACACCATTGAACTTATTGGGATCTATCTATTTGAAGCAGTTATGAAAGAAGCATTATTAAAAAAATGTGACATAAACTTTCTATTTTCTTTTGAAGATTTGTAATCCGAGCGTGATATTATTACAATACCCAGTTTCCAACTGGGATTATTCTCGCATTTTATGCTGCTGCTGCTGTTGTTGTTGTTGTTATTGTTGTTGATTTCATGAACCACCTATTATTGTAATTGTTCAATGTATGCGCCAATTCAATGTATGCAACATTGGCACCATCAACATTTTGCTAATTAGTTTGGATTAAAGAAAGCGGCGAATTTACGAAACGAAATTTATTTTTTGGCTTTAGCATGTGTAATTATGCGCTAATTCCGCATGATTTAAGATTATTTAAATGCATTGTCAAAATGCAAACGAGCTAGAATCATCACCGTACGAACATGGTTCCTCTACTCAAGTTTAAAATGTAAAACTTTCGTGTGTGTGTGTGTGTATCGTTCATGTTCATGATTAAAATCAAAGGAAATTAGCGGTTGAACACGAAGTGAAAAATAAAATCGATTTTGAAATTCCTTTCCTAAAGAATAAAGAATTTTCAGATTGAAAATCCTTTGGGATTTTGTATGAATAGACCGTCAATGCAACGTTGAAATTCTAAAACAGCAAACTAATTACATATATGTGTGATCAAATGCTTGTGGGTTATTAGCGAAGAATTTGCATATGTAATAAGTTTTGTAGACACATTTTACATTGTTCGATATGGTTTGGTTAGCACATATGCCATGAGACGATATGCGCATAAATTACATTGGATCATTTTCTAACGTTCATTGTTTTGAAGTTGACACATTTGGATTATTCAATGTGCGACACCGACTTCACCAATCGACTTGTTTTCACTTGTCAAAAACTATAATTGAGTTTTAGCTCTTTTGATAAAATCCCGTAACATTTTACCGTCAGAAAACAGATGTCAAAATAACACAATGCCAAAATTAAAGTTTATTATCAAACGGTAATGTAACAAATGCCATATTTTACTCAGTTCATTCCGATAATAATGAAAGTCTTATCTTTGTTATAACATCTTAACGCACTTCAATTTCCGAAATAGTTTTGATGTAATTGAATTTTCTTTAGTGTTTCATACAAAACCAACTCACGAAGACACACTTACACAAACTTTGTTTTTCCCATATTTTGCCATTGAATAAATGAGAAACGCAAATTACTTTGCCACCACATCAATGGATACTTCGGATCAATAAGTTTCTGATAAGATTTTCCATTTGAACTTGTGGAAAAAATTTACTTTGAAATAGTTCAACGTAGTCAGAGCGTGTGTTGTAATCATATTGGAATTTTAAACAAACGAACCGTTTGCATTAGTTTCTCAAAATCTAGATATTCATCTCGAAATCGTATCTTCTTTCGCTGGAAACCCTTTAAAAAACATCGAATTGTAGAATGTTGAACATTTTAGATAAAAACGGAAGGAAATCATATACATTTTATTTTATGACCTCAGAAAGAATAAACAAAATATCTTAGTAAAAATGGTATTGCACAACCCTAAAATCGAAAAAAAGCGCAAAGAAACATCCGAAATGTGAATTATGAAAAAATGAATAAAAATAAAATATGTTTCCCCTCAACTATGAAATGTGAGAGCGAGAGACCAGTTCAATATTGAAAATTTTAAAAATTTTGCCGCCGTTAATGCAGTGCGTTGTTTCCCTCTTTTTTGTGTAATATACATTGTGTAGCGTACATAAAGTAAACGTACGATGAGCACAATTGGTGGCAAATAGTGTAATCAAGAGTTAGTTAGGAATTGAAATAGTAAAAGGTACGGAATGAATTAGTTACATCATAGAGCGACACACACTAACACACATATATACAGACTCGTACGTTGACAACAAAGAACAATAGCACGTTAAAAACATACTAAATGGTCGAGAGTGAACAACAAAGTCTCTTACAATAGAGGCAGGGGATGACGCATAGTGTATAGAGAATGAACGTGCGAAAATGTCAAACAATTTTTTTGAAACAAACATAAGCAATCAAAAATTCAGTTCATCAGACTGATGAGTTTTTGTCATTTAAACGAAGAATGGTTGATGTGTGTGAGAGAGAGAGACAGAGTGCAAGAAAAAGAGAATGCGTTTGTTGTGATGAACCATTGACAAATATCCATAACCGCATTTTCCATATTCCGCATACCATATATGCATTTGGTTTAGCGCGAGTACGCGCGAAACAAACCGTTCGCACACTCACATTCACACTGTATGTGGCAATATGAGAGAATAGATTTTGATGATTTTCGATGATGTGATTTGATGTGAGTGTCACACGCGTACATTTCATTGCTCATAAATTGTGATGTTTTTGCTGCCATTTTGACAGTTTCAATCGCATTGGCATAGTGCATTAAATTGCATTTGTTTGCCTCACCGTTTTATATTCTTTCACCGGAATCTCGGTCAAACACGTATTGGTTGTGTGGCTTGGTGTTGCATTTTTCGAATTATTTTTGTACAAATTCCATACATATTTGATGTGTGGTGATTGCTTTTGGTTAGCCTTTTATCCCAATTTGAATTACACAGTTTCGTTGTATGCAACGCACCGTATACGTGCACGCCGCTTGTGGACGCAATGAATGTCAAACTGATACAAAAATTACGAGCTACGAGACAAAAGGCTGGAAATTACTGAAAATGAACATGAGAGTGAGTGAGCCCAAACCATTCAGGAAAAGTGCTTGAAAACTAAAAATGATAATAATCATAATCGTAAAAATCAATGGAACGAAAAGAGCATAATATTCTTTTATCGAATTGGTTTTTGTTGCTGATGCTGTGGTTTTCGGCAGCATTTTGCATTTGATTTTGTTTTTTTTTTCTGCTTCATTCTGGTTTAGTTTTTCGGGAAATTCGAAAAATTAAACCCAAAATGATGATGACTATTTGGGAACGACTTATATACTAGTTGGAATTGTTAGTGCAAAGGCTGATGCACTTACAGTTGAAATTTAACTGACTGGTACGCATCATCATCATTTTGATGTGATTGTCGGAGAAATGAGCACATTTTCACATCAGCGTGTTTTTGCTATGTTTTTTTTTTCTCTTACTGGTTCTTCGCATTGGTTGCACTCCATTACAATTGAGTATTTTATTGATGTTTATGTCGTTTTCGGGTTTTGCGTCGTTATCCAAATCAATGTTCTCTTTCTCACACATTAAATTCGCTTGTCTATTTACGTACGACGCATTCAATTGAAATCAATTCGGATTCATTTGAACTTTTTATTTATGACACTTTATGAATTTCGCATTTTAGAAAAAGTGATTTGATTTCTGAATATCGTCGTTGTTGTTTCGTCGTGATTTGAGGCATTCGATGAAAATATTTTTGTGTTTACATGTGAATGGAATGATGCGGAAGGACGGTGGGGTGTTTTGATAGATAATAATCATAATCGTAAATATGAATAATTTATAATAATTTCGTTGTATCGATGGTTTAGCCTATGCATGGGAATAAAGGGATTCAATCACATGCATTCTGCATATTTCATCAAAAACCCTCGGATTTTTTTGTTTACATATTTTTTGCACATAATTTACTACACACATAAAGTTTGTCAAGTAAATTTTACACTCGCTCGCTATTCTCGGTTTTTAGATTTTTTCGTTTTTATTGAAATTATGATGATATTTATTTATTATTTATTGGATGTAATAATCGTTCAAAGACAATTGCATAACAATAAACAATCAGTCTTTTGAAAGAATGGATTTGACAGGTCGTCATTATATCAACACCAGAGTTGGCATTTAACTGATCAAAATCACTAATGCTATTCCAGAATATTTAACAAATGACTTTATGCAAATTGATCCTTCATGTGAGTTTAAGCTGAGCTTGGTTTAGAGAAAAAGAAACAAACAAGTTCTCACAGCAATTCTGTCGGCTCGTTGACTGTGCCTTTTTATTCGTCGCATTTATCTTCATCCAATCAATACACAATGCTGTGATTGAAATTCAATAATGTGTAATTAATTATGTGCTTCGTTCAACGTCCAATCCATTGGAATTAGAGAAATGTAGATAATGATGGTTTTGAAAAGTGCACTTCCAATCGCAAATAATAAATCGAAATAGAAAATTTCTCACCGTAACTCACGCACGAATCATATTTACATAAATGCATATGTAATGTGAATCTGGTGACGTTTTTTTTTTTCTTTCTTGTCCCTTCTTGTCTTTGCAACTTATGCTGCGATTGACAGGATTCTTGCGAGTACGTCTCACATCGTACATTTACATCGTTTGCACGTTTTCATACGCACAAAAAACCTATTGTTTGAATGTAAACACATACTCAGTTGGAATAGACTGAGTGATTTGAAAATATTGTTAATCGTTTGTGTTCATAAAATCAAATTGAAATTCATCATCGCCACATAAATGCGGTGCGCGCTTCGTACAAGACATGAATAACAAACAGACAACGTTCAATGTTTGTTTGCACCAGAGAATACACTGCAACAGATACACACATTACGGGTTTGTGAATCACAATATACAGAAAAGGAAGAAAAAAATTACGATATACACTCGAACAAGTTACAAAATATGTTTATTTGCTATTGTGTCGCCTTGTGTGTGTGTGTGTGTGTGTGTGTGTGTGTGTGTGTGTGTGTCTGTGTGTGTTTATTTTTCACG
Organism: Resseliella maxima; assembly: GCA_029041755.1. Taxonomy (NCBI): domain Eukaryota; kingdom Metazoa; phylum Arthropoda; class Insecta; order Diptera; family Cecidomyiidae; genus Resseliella; species Resseliella maxima. Next base: position 379,855 of record JAQOWM010000491.1, read on the forward strand.
AAATGTTGATGGCATTTCAATTACAAATCGAAACATGAATTCATACATGCCAGTGCAAATAAAATGCTTTAATCATTGGATTTAATAAATGTGTGAATGAGAATATGATTTCCAATGAGGCACTATTGGTTCTATTTTTTATGTTTGTTTTTTTTTTCTCTCTCCCTCTATGCTGGACAGAATTACTTCAGTTTGAAATGTTATTAAGCCCATTCCGAAGCATTTGGTTTTAATTAGATTTTTTTTTCCAACGCATTCAATCTGTGGGACCAAATTTTTTCTCTCTTTTTCTCAATTGCAAACATTTAACTTTCAAAATGATTTTATGTGAGTTTAATATTCACAAATTCGATTCATGAACCAACACTTTTTGTGAATTTAATGAGAATCATTTTTACCACTTTCAATATTTTCGAAATTTTTCCATACAAAATTCATGTATGTGTTTTGTTTATATTGCACGCTTATGTTTCATTACCTTTTTTAAAAAAATCCCATCAATCAATCAGTGCATACAGTATTGTACAGACTGCTTTCTTCATATTGAATGTGATGAATATTGAATGAGGTGATAACGAATCGGAAAAAAAAGTTTAAAAAAAAAAACAATGGGGTGAAAGTACAGCATTTATTACAATACCTTAAAAAGGAATTGCGCGTTTATTCAAAATCATTTAGAAAAAAAAGAATTGTTCGATCAATCAGAGTTATGTTTGGCTTATATAAAGTCGAATTTAAATCATGTAAACATATGCAAAACAGGCGTTCTATGATGTAGATAAAAGTGGTACTAGTTTAACTGGCTTAAGAACAAGGACTTGACTGATAATTGTCGATAGATGTTTATGAATTTATGATGCATTATGATTTAAATAGTTGTCGTGAAGATGGATTACAATTTTTAAGATAGAACAAGGCGACAAAATTGTTGAAGAACCGTGAGAATAGGCGCAATAATCGAAAATTGAATGAGATTTTTACTTATCTTTAAAGTCATAAAATGTTTAAATAAAAAATCATTTCAATAAAATGATTTGTCGTAAATGTCAATGAAAATCCCTCCAAAATCTCATGAGAAAATAAACAAATCAAACGATTGTCTTCGCCAGCACATTGGAGACACAAACATTTTTATTGTTTTTCAGTTTCACTGCGGATAAGAATAGAAAAATTACCTCCTGTGCACCAATGACGGACACAGTGCGCTTCTTTGCCTCAAACAATGTGACGTACACACAAAATTTTAGTGTTCTCTCTGGTTGTGCCACGCGTATTATACTTCGTCTACTTTTTGTCCATTTGTGATACGAAAAATTGTTTACATCAAATCGGCAATTGTGTTCGAATCAAAGAATCAAAATAAAAAAAAAGAGAAAATAATATGGCAATTGTTTTTTTTTTTTTTTTTTTTTTGATAAAGGCACCAAATGTAGTTGTATAACGCCTCTGGGAATCGTTTATTAACCTATTATACGCTCCAAATATGCACAGTGCTAGGGAAATTGTGCGCTAAGTGTTAGTTTAAATTTCAAAAAATAACATGGAATATGTCAAATGCGACCTATTCATTGTTACATTTATTCTAATTGAAAGCCATTTAAATTCATATAAACAGCAAATTTGTGTGAACAACACAGTTAGAAATCAATTCGTATGAAATGAACGTACACGGTTCAGTTTTGAATGTGCGTATGTTTAAGTTCATTGTGCGTATTTCGAATGAAAAGAAAAAATAATGCAATAATTCATTTTTTGGGTTTCGAGTGAATGTAAACACGACACATCTCTCATTTATATTTAGGTAGGCAATGCACATTGCACACACACGGCAATAGAATATGCCAAATATAGAAATTAAACAGAGAGAATAATAGCCAGAGAAAAGGGAAGAAGTTTTCATTGAAATGGTTTGTTTGTGCGACTAAATGTAACAATAACAACAAAAATAGCACTGTTTGATACGTGAATTAAAAAAAGAAAATTAATTCTCAGCCAGAGACTTGAGAGTGGTCGTGTGCTTTGGTTTTTTGTTTGTATTGTTAAACGGTAAAACATATTGAAATTAATTTAAATTAGGGTATTGAGATGAAAGAATCGGCATTTTTATCGTTTTCCCATATCGAATTGGCTTGTCGCGCTTCTCTACACCTTTTTTTTCTCTTCTCTCAACAGCGTGTAGCAAAATGGAATAGAATATTACAATTATAAGTTTTGGTTGCGACGAAACGTTGGTCACTCATGTAGGTGGCCGCCCTATGCGGGAAGAAACAACGGTTTTTGGTTTGTTTTGTTTTGCATTTTCAATCGTTGGTGGCTTCAATTTTCGATCGACGGTCATGCTTTTACATTAACCGCCGCAATTCACACCTCCGGCCATCATCCCCAATGAACATCATAAAAATGGACCATGAAAAAAAATTGCTGTACATAAAATATCAATCAATCCAATGGAACTTAATTTAATTATTTTCGCCATTGTTGTTACGCTCGAACCATTTGCAATAGCTAAAATTCCTAGTAAAATTCAGTCGGGAATTTCTGAATGATGATTTTTTTTTTTCAAATATTTTCATTTTCCAATTTAATGCGTGCAACATTGTCGTGTGATGCAAAGCACCAAAAGTCCACCCATCACACAACCCAAAAGTGATTGAATAATCAATTAACATGAGCGAAACGAAGGAAAAATCAACCAAACAACACACTCATACAATCAAATGAGAAAAAAGCACCGGCTGAAAAACCAATTCCATTTTAATTTTATGCAAATCATTTTAACAAAGTCTAATAAAATTGAGTTGCTAAAACAAATTGGTCATCTGCGATTGCTTATTGCTTAATGCGAGGCAACTCACATCGTCACAAAGTCACTTTGGTCGAATCACTCTATTTTACATACATATTAAATTGTGTACCGATTGTGTTGACAGAAAAAGACAATAAATACATCCAAATATACAACATGGTCTGGTCATGAGGTTTTCCATTTTGTATTCACATACATGCGTATGTTGTTGGTTTTTCTTTTTTTTTTTTCCATTTTGGTCGTTTCGAAATTCACATTCAAGATAATTGCGAGCAATTTTCGTAAATTTGTAATTCGATGTTTTTGTGGTGCGAATGGAAAAACCCATTGCCACTGGTTTAGAAAACCATTACCGATAAACATACGTGCTAGACTTGAACATTTCGACCATTTATTCCATTGTGTAGCCATCAAACAGTTTTCAGATTGAAAACATTGTTTCGACATTTGTTCAGCGACTTTGTTCCAAGCCAAAGCACTTGATACAATTGATACGATTTCACACATTGTATTATCGAAATGTCGAAGACAAATCGTTTCTGTACATACTGACTTCGATTCTTTGGTAAAGCTACGATTGTTTAATAAAATTATCAACTAACAATGTTGCAGAATTACAATGCATTTGGCAATTCATAAATGAATTGGCTTTCAACACGACAACAACAACAACAACAACAAGAAAAACAACAACAACAACGATGATGCCAACGATAATTCTGGATGCTGAGCATCTTAACAAAATGAAAGGATTCACGCAACCAGTATTACTCGCATTCCACATTTAAAAGAGCCCCAAATGTATTGCCATATTTATTTGCCTCTCGAAAATTCCTGTTTTTCAAATTAAACTTTACCGCTCAACTTATAATCAACATCGATTCGATAGTTTTGCAATGTTCACTAATGGAAATACATTGTTCTGTGTCAAAGTTTGCTCATGTTTACTCTAAACATACATTTTCCATGGGCTAAAAATCTAGTTTCATTTAATGTTCATTTGTATAACAATATTTTCGATTCAAGTGAAATGAATCGAAACTCTTATCACTTGCATTTAAAGCAACTACAATCCATTTCGTTTAATGCAATCTTGTTTTGCATATTTTAAATAATGGAAACGATTGATCGATCCAATCACATTTATGACTTGAAATCGTCATTTGAATTCATTTCTTTTTCATCGCCATAAAATAGATAAAACAACACTAATGAATATTTCGCCTATCGATTATTCATATCAAACCAATTTTATCATTATAATGTTCCTAAGTTTAATTCAAAATGAACCTGTTTATCTTTATTCCCCCAATTTGACACGCATAATTAGTCATATCGATAAAGATTGATTTGTATACGAACTTTGCCACTTTTAAAATCGATTTAATGCAAATCAAGATCGAACAATAAAAAATGTCCTGGAAGTTTAAAACCATCAAAACAAAATTTGAACACGTGGATCATAAACATTTCGTTTTTATGGTATTCACCATTTTACCAGAGTTCAATTTTCCAAAGTGTTCTAAACATGAAATTGAAATTTGCTTCGAAAAATTTGGAATCGAATGAGATACAGAGGAATGGGCATAGAATGCAAATGAGTATGCCTCAGTTTTCTATGGGTTTGGTATGCAATTTGTTACAGCAATTGTTGGTTGACGTTCAGTTTCTGTTGGTTATTATCGAATGGCAAGATCGTTCATATAACTCGTGCATTTTTATTGACATATCCATAAAAATCAGTCACAGCAAACAACGTCAAGCATGCATTTGATTGAATCTTTTGACAAGGCGTATGCAAAATATCAAAATATACAAGCCCTTTTATTCAACTGGTGTGCACAATTTTAAATTGAAATGATTTCAAATTGGAACATTCACATAATTTGACACATTCTGTTTTTTAGTGTTATTTATGATATTTCAATTTTGTTTACTGCACAGAACACTTCCAATGAGTGTCAGTTTTTTTTTCGAGGAATTGAGACTCCATGTCGATTTAGTGCAAGTCGTTATTGACGCGTTATATAAATTACATGATTTTAAAGCAATAAAATTTGAACAAATTTATATAACTTAGATGATGCTTTGTGAACAAAAGTTTTTGTATCAAATCCAAAATAATATTGGGATCTGGATATTTTTTTCGATAAAAATACACTTTCAAATGAGCAAAGTGAAATCTAACATGAAAACATTTATGTGTCATTTTTGAAAAATGCAATTTGCAGTGATTCGCTACGATTTCTATCAATAATCGTAGAGTCATTCTCACTAATAGTGAGTCACTATATATTTCTAAATATTCTTGATATTTTCTATTCATATTTTTTTGGCAAATAAACTGAATTATAATCTATAAGAGCGGCTTAAATAGTCTATACAATATTCTCCAGTATTAAGTAAGCACGATGAAATTTCTGTATTTCGAAAAACCATAATAATTTTAGCTTCCTTTTCATTGAATATATATGAATGGATAATGATTGAGCTCTTAATCGTGTTAATAATATTACGTATGCCACTTATATTTTATCAATAATTCCACATTGCAAATAAATACATTGAACTGACTAACCTGGCACATTGTGTGGTTTGATGTGAATAGATGAATATTCTATAAGACATTGTTTTCTTATTTGAATGAATGTGCATTGAGATTTTGATGTTTATATGCAAACTAATTATCATTATCGTTTCGGATACATTCTAATGGTATTGATATTGACCAAATAGATATGATGCGGCACGTATCTCATTATCTGTGCAAATAGGATTTATTCACATGACTGATCTCGATTAATTTTTGTTTTGATTCTCGGCAAATATTCAATCAAATAACCACAAATATGAGTGAACAATTTTAAAATCTGGAAAAAAAAACGTTTTTTTGCTTAAAAAAATAAACAGATCCAGCCATTCAATTCAATGAAAAATTTGAAATTGAAAACATTTCCATAACAATGGTCATTAATTTGATATTTGAACTGCCAATTATTATCAGAAGAAATGGATATTTCAGCATCATTTGATATTTAGTTGGAATAATCCATAAAGCCAACGTAATGACTCAATTCATACAAATTGATGCATAAAAGAGTGCCATTTGAATTGGTCTGGATTAAAATCAAAGTTCTTTCATAAATCAAACGTTGTTACTGACTATCATAAAATCGAAAACATCAACTTTGCCGTGTTAAATGTGTGAGCAAATTGGAAAAAATGCCGTAAATGAGAGCATTTGAAAGCCACATTAATACATTGTTAGTGGTCGTTAATCGATTGCCATTAAATGTTGAATATTAGATTCGAAAAACCATGAAGTTGAATTAATTCAAATAAAAAGCATCGAAAACTAACCAAAATCACAAAATAAGCGCCTATAAATTGAATGCGTAAGTAAATGTCCTGAAGAGTTGTCAATAAGTTGGTTGAATGGCATTTCATGCGAAACATGCGGAAATACAATAATTTCGAGTAATAAAATTGTTTATTTTACAAAGAAATACAAAGAAATACAAAGAACAAAAAAAAAACATCAAGTTTTTCCTTTTATCGCTTTGAATCGCCGTTGTCCGTGCAACATTGTACGCGTTTATGAGAATTGATTGTTAGCATACAGTGAAGATTAAGGCAGATATTATGACGTTAGTGATACAGAATACGACAATTTCAACATTAATTTCTCTTTTTATTTACATTGCATCATTCGAGATCTGGAGATTTTCCTGTTTCACGTCAAACTGATAAGTCACATTGCGGTGTAAAGAGCACGCATTTTGCAATAAAATTGAATTGTTCGTTTTTTTTCCTTCGCTGTTATATATTTAATGCATTTTGATTCACAAGATGAGAGCAATTCATTGTATTTTCTATAAATAAAATCGAATTGAAAAAGCCATGGATGTGAAATGGAAGCAAATTTCTATATATTCTCTGTTTTACCATCTCAAAGGGAGTAAAAGCCATAAAAAGTACACCATCGCGACAGTAAATATGTATTTTTGCAACGAATACAATCAAATACTAATAATAATAATAATAATAATAAGTTTCGGCCATTAAACTTTCGAGACTAGCAAACAATGTGCACTCATAATTCGAATGGCATTTATGGTTTCATGGAGCCCGTTTATCGACATCAAACGAAAAATGCGTCGCTTGTGTAAAAGTTATTGAATTGTGAGATGTTGTGTCCAAAGCGCTAGTGATGCAAAGAGATTAGAGAGCGTGCAATTTTTTTCATTCTCTACTTCTCGGCCTGTATCGTAGACAAAAAGGCTTGCAAAAATCTTTCATGTCCGGCAATTTGTTGGAGTGCATGATTCATGTTCAATTGTGCCGCGTTGATCTCGCTTAATTTCTTTCAACCCTTTTACACTCGTACCGATTGTACGAGTTAGCATTGCTTTGGCATTTTTTTTTTAATTATAAAAAGGTTTGGCGGTAGCGATTACATTTGAAAATGAGGAGAAAGAAGAAAAAAAACTGTCCCCTCGAGTGCATTTTTGCATCAAAAATATGACAATGTGGCCAACGTTGCGTGCGAAAAGTTCAAATTCCACTAAATCCATGCATTTTAAAATAATTAAATTCGAAATGGAATATTGCTTTTGCTGCACGGTTGATGTTCCATTAGGAATTTTTCATTAATTGTAGTTTTGCCCAACAGCATCAAACATATACATGGATAAATTTGAGTGTTCACCAAACAATGCGAATTACTTCGTTTCACTTTGCATATTGACATTTCGTAATTTATGTGCGTTTCGGATTGTTTTGCTGGCTAAAAAATAAAGAGTATGGGCAACGCATAGAGAACCCTTTTGAAAGTCAAAGTTGCATTGATAAAAGCACATAAATTCCAACCCCAAACAAGCCACTATGTAGCACTTATGAACTGGACCAAGTGACGTGATCGACTTTATGGACAAATGCATTTTCTGCAAATTTCTCATTGAATTTGAAAACAATGGAAGTGCATATCAAAGACTCGTGTAGAGAGAAGGCGTTTGCATTGTTGAAGTGATGAAAACATATCCTATAAATTTAAATATTGTTTAATCCTAAGCTCTGTCGGGGGGACAAAATGAATGCAACTGAACCAAAGCTGAAAGAGAAAGACAGAGACAGAGACAGAGACGGGAGATTGTGATAGAAACGAAAAAAAAAACTGGAATCTGGCGAATCTGGCTTCTATTAAGTCAACCGGTGACCAATGTAATCAACATTGTTGTGCATATGTCCAAATACTAATTAAAAATCCAACACCAATAATCTCTCTCCCGGGCGACAAACTGAACGAAAGAAATAAAAAATAACGCACGTTTGCTTCCTCAAACCCATGGGTGTTTCAACTGCAGTTTCGCATTGGCAATTTGTGCGAGCACATGACAATGTTGTTGCATCTAAAACCTGAAACACAACAAAAGAACTTTGCGCGAACAGCGAAAAACCAAAAAAAATTGCATATGTGCAATTGATTGAAAATGCAATTCGTTGCATTTGCAATCAACAAAGGGTGTTTTAGATGGAAAATATGGTTGCATTTAAAATGTACTGATGGCCATAAGTAGAAGAATTAATAGGGATAAAATCAAACCCCTTTCGCGTTGGTCAACATATTAAAAATGTACAATTCCATTTGACAAAGTAACCGAAATGCATTGCCCATGAGGAGTGCTGAATGTGGAGAGCGGAGAGAGTGTGGACAGCATTGCAATGGATGGCAATACGGTAACATACCGAGTGCAAATCTGCCTTCGTACAATGTGTCTAAATTTCGTTAGCAGTCATTCATCCGCTGAATCCAATCACACAATAGCATCGGCCTATCATGGCCCATCATGATGCCAAATGAATCGATTTTGCGTGCAATTTGAAAATGTACTTTTCGCACAATGTTTGCATTGCGTATTAAAAGTAACACGAAATTACGGTTTCCGAGTGAATCCACAACATGTGAATGATTTTCATCCTTTGGACAAATCCATCCACCCCATCTACACGCTCACACACACACACACACACACACCTTTCGATCGATCCAAAGCACACAAAAGGCACGAAGCAATAAATGATTATGCATATTTCCTGCAGCAATATTTAATTTAAATTGCAATCCATTTAAAATTTTGTAATAAACTGTCTATAAATGGATGCGATTGCGAGAGTACCGTCAGATTTGCATTTGATTTGACCATTACATATGCAATTGATGAGTTTTACATTCCAACGGTGCTTGTTTCACGAATGCCTTACGGTATATTGTTCGAACGAACCATAAATATTCATAATAAAATTGCAAACGGGCTATATACTTTGTGCTTGTGATTGATTTTGAAATTGTGTATTAGAAGCATTTTGCATGACAGCTATGTGATGGGTGAACATTCCACTGCGTTTTAATCAAAACACTAATACCATATGACATGGCATTTCGGGGTAGATAAATTCAAGATAGATTACAATTCATTCAATTTCATTTGATATGCACTGATATTTTACTTTACACATGTGATATCTGCAGATATCAATGCGTGCGAAGATACACTGTATTCAGGCTTTGTGAAATAACGAACCATTTTCGTTTTGAATCGAAATGGTTTTTTTTCTCGATATTTTGATATCATTCCGGAGAAAATCGGGTCGAATAGGTAAAAATAAGTGTATATTGTCCATCACATTCAAGAGTGGTAATGTGATATACTTATATCTTAGAACAAAATGTGGCGATTTTGTCTATTTACAAATGTAAATTTTATAATATTCTTCAAATATTTGGCAAACGAAAAAGAATTTGTTGATATTCCTTAAACTTTATCTCAGTAAGCCTCTCAGCTATGGTAAATATTCAGTTTAAGGCCGGTAAATATAATATAAGAACACATGGAAAATTAGGTTTTGATTTTCTTCTTTCGCTAAATTTATTTTTACATTAACCGTAAATGGAGATGCTACAGTTCAATACCTCTGGAGAATTCCTTACACAGAAATAAAAATGCAATTTTGAGCATAATTTGTAAGTCATTTTCGATTACACCTAATTCATCTTATTTTGGTTTCAAAAACGTATTTCCTCTACAAGTTTATTTTCCTAAGAAAATATTATAGTATGGGACTACTTTAGTTAGACAATAAGTTGTTTTGATTATGGAAAAACGTAAAACATGTTATTTTAAGATCAAATGTAATGAATGCGTAACAGAAACTGGATACATTTCATGTGTTGGATTTTCAGTGCCGAAAAGTTCATTTTGTTATCCATATCATTTTATTTAAAAATCTTCAAACAAAATAGTTTACTTACAGTTTATTATAACGTTTCATTTTTTCAGTTATATTCCTGTCGTGTCAACGACGCCAATTCAACTTCTAAATTTGAGAAACAAGAACAACTTGCACATATTTTCGCATTGAATAAAGATTGCACTGAGGTATGTTTAGATGTAAATACATCTGCAAGATTTAGTCAATGTTTCCAAAACATGCAAAAATCTTAAAGAAGCTGCTGACCGCTTTTTCCAAAACAATTTTTTGGCCAGAGTGCATGGTCAGCATGAAAATGTTTTATCGGAGATTTTCATGCTAAAATCAATTGTTTTAGTCAATTTGTACGAAACATTCTTATTGGTGATGGTGATTTGCAGATTTTTCAATTGAATCGCTTTGAATCTCTGAAAGAAATTGAATTTTATATCAGTAAGTGTGTCAGAGCTTAAATGCCTTCTATAGAAACATTGAAATTTATTCATTTTGAACTTGAAAGCGATTTTCATGAAATATTTCTTCAATATTGTAAGCTATTGAAGCAATTATATGTGAGAGACAATAATGCATATCACGTGAAACGAAATACATTAATTGGCATATCAAGTAGTTGGCTATCTAACTCATATCCAACACTGGTACATTTTGAATTGAATTCACATCAGAAGATTGATGAAGTAATTGCATTTCTTGAATCAAATTTAAATATCACCAGATTTTCCACCATTATTGAATTCATAATTGAAAACATGAACTCGTTTTCGGCGTTCAATATCAAACTCGAAATTTTGGCCATGTTACTTCATGCCAATACCAACATAGATGAATCAAAATTCATCATCAGAGTAACATAAAATATTTACGAAAAACTGTTGAAAAATTTACGATAAATAACAAAATATTTACTATAAAAAGTCGCTAAAGTTATTGTATTTAATTATCAAAAGTTTCAATAGAAATCGCTTTTAGTCAGAATGGCTTGACCTCTTGCTTGAAGCTTATCAATGCTTTTAAATAACCATGTAAATTTTACTTTGATAAAAGTCAATTCAGATTTTAGATTCGATATCTCAATTATTTGCTGCGCTTTTTTAATTGCATTCGAATCATTTTTATCGAATTAATTCACAAACTGTTTGACTTTGTCAAAGTTTTCTGCAAATCAAATTGCTGCCGCAGTCCATCTGGTAACAACAGGTTGAGATGAAATTTTCAGGAAACATTGTACGAAACATATTCTTACGTGCCGGAGCCTAAACAAACAATAAATTATACTTTGATGGACCAATTTATGTTTGAATCAAACCATTACCTTTGTGAAACATTTTTTAATATTTGATATTACTTTGTTAAACTCGTTACGAATAAATCGCAATTCGATGTAATCCATGAGCGATACATGTTGAGTATATCATCTCCGGATAAAGCAAACTAAGCGCAGCCATTGCACAACTCATATACGGTGTACCATCGGTCAAACCCAAAATAATTTGATTTATTTCCACACCTGCATAGCAATTGTAAAATGAACTAAAAATAGCAGCCAGAATGAATCAGAGAATCCTTTTGAATCAGACATACCGAATTCACGCACAGTGTCATCGAAAAAAGAAGCGATTGTGCTATTATTCATAATAGCCAAAACATTCGAAGAAAACAAATAGCAACGGTCTTTCTCTTTTTCAACACCTAAAAACCAAAGACAAAATTAACAACATGTTTGTTTTGCGTCCGTTGACTCATGAAGCGAAACCCAAATATAATTTCCGTTTGCAATACTTTTCATGTTTTTGATGCATTTCTCGTATATTTTTGGCAAACAATTATTCCGCAAAGTGAATTCTGATGGTGCAGCATACTTTGTGTACTTTTCTATGAAATCAGTTCGTGATTTATGATGAATTTTGTGCAATGGTACATTTGTTGTGAGGAAACAATTTGCCAAATCCTTTGTAAATTCATTTGCTGCTTTACGATTTGGATTAATATTTTCATTCATTTCAGTCAACAGCACCTGATTTTTTGGATTCCCAATTCTTCGTAAAAAACTATTTTAAGTGCAGGAGGCTATTTACTTGGTTACAAAATCATCACATAGTTCTGATCTTGATTTTACCGAAATTAAACGTGCCGATTCATATGATGGTTATCATACGATAGATTTTACTTATATGTATACATAATCTTATTGGTTGAATTTAGTGAGATGTATTTGGGAAATATTTGGTAATGTTGACTAGAAAAATATCTTTATATATGATTCAGAATAAAACTATTATTATTTGATTATTTTTGTTGAATTTTTTTTTAATCTTGTAAATTACAGTTCGTTGGAAATATTTCTTTCACTCGTGTATGAATTTCAGGTTCTGTTCAAATTTTATACGATATATTAAAACGAAAGCTTCAGTTAATCTGAAAATTCGATCAATATTCCTCGAATGTAATGAATTTCCGTTCAAAATAAAATGTGTCTGTGCTGAGAGACAAAATCGTCTGTTATTTAGAATGTTTACATTATTTTGGAACATTTTTCATTCGGTCAAAGTACATGGTTACAATGTGTAGCACAAATATTTCAACGATTAGGAAGGAAAGGTTTGTCAAGTTGTCATTGCAACTCTCATAAAATTGCACAGAAAGCACTGAGGCATGAAAATATGGTAAGCGGAAAAGGGCAAAAGAATTTAATTTTGACGAATTAACTCTTTCCAAAGCGCAGTCAGTATGATAAAATGAATACATATCTGCAACATATGATATCTGCAATAAGCCAATATTTCATGAGAAAGTGTGCAATCGATAATCATCTTTTTGTGAATTTTTTCCAATTTCTCATTTTATGTGCGACTAAAGCACCATATTCTCAGTGTTAGATTAAACAAAAAAAAAAGAGTTAAATTTATTCACAGTTTGTAATCCATTTTGGCGAAGAGATAAGCCAAAAAAAGGAGAAAAAACGCTCGACGAAGTAGTATTTTGGTCCTTGGCTACTTGATGTATGTCTCGTGTGCATACAATATAAAACTGTATCTGAAGATAGATGGTGAAAGATGTCGTAAAATCTCTTAAATGCATGCAACAACAATGAAAGCAACTATACATCGATTTTATTGCTTCCGCGTTCGCAATGCACACACAATCTATTTGAAAAAATTCCACTTTTTTTCTTTCTGGCAACGTGCTGAATATCTTTTAAGAGCCATAAGCACATGAGCGATTGCAAGAGACATAAAAATCATAAAAAATTGATCAAAAATGAGAGCAAAAAAATAAAAAACATGGAGAAGAAAACATAAAGTTTATGAGCTTTGAAAACATTATGCATGTGCCGATTTTCTCTCTTCTCTTGTATGTCTTTTTCTATGTCGTCGCTGCTATTGACCGGAATAAATTTATTGTGTTCACAGTCGGATCGCAGCAATGTCATAAAAGTGAAGTCACCAAATTCGTTCATCCACTTTGCCAGTGCACATTTTCATTTCAAGGGAAATAAATTCCGTGTTGCTTTATGTTAAATGATACTGGCTCGATTCCCACTGCAGCTTTTGATTTAGAAGTTTTACGCGAATATCGAATTCATGCATAGCACTTCTTTTTGTGTGTATTCCTCATCTATCAACATCATCGAGCGATGAAATTCATTTTTTTTCTCTTTGCTTTTGCTCGTTGATCGCATATTTTTACACCCCCTTTGAAAGCATTGAAAATCAACGTTGCGATTTAATACCAATTTTTTTTTTTATTTTTATTCTTATTTTTTTCCGCTACCGTTCACATTTTGAATATTTAGGGTGCGGCAAACAGAAGCCAATAATATTTATCAACTGATGATTATCTACATATTGAGTATGAAAATGAAATTGCAAATCAAATAAAAAAAAAACGAATCCGATCGGTTTTTCTTTTCTTTTTGACTATGAAACAAAAATCTATAAAAATCACCGTGTTTATGATATGCATACAATGGGCCTGCTGTTGTTTCCTTGACAAACTAAACTAATATATACATACTAAAAATATTATAGTGGCAGAGTTTCCATAGCCCCCATTGAAATGGTTTTCTTTGTATTATTGTTGTGACATTGGTTTTGACTCTATCGGAGAGAAACATAAAATCTGATTTTCTGAAATGAAATGAAATCTATACATAATATAATAAATGACACATTCGTCAATTGAAGTGAATTCCGAAAGATTTTTGTGAGATTTAGTTGAAAAGACGGCTCCAAAAATCGGAGGTAATTAAATTTTTTATGATATAATTCCGGCAGTATCTTTTATCTGCATTTATGAGATAGGCACTAAGCTGTCGCATAACATATGATTGCTCGTATTTATTTAATAACATGTCAAGTCAAACAGTAGCATCGGCCATATGATTCAACGAATGGCCAGAAGATTACTCTCATTCAAATTTTTAGTATTCATAAAGAATCTTTATTAAAGATCTTGGCAATGTTTGAATAACGAACAAAAAAAAAAAAGAAAAGAAATAATTGGATATTTGTGGGGAACTTTTGTAAGGCATAATCAATGAATATAGTGAGTGGTTAGTCAACTCCTGCCACAATCTAATGAACGATAAACTTTTGAAATAAAAATAAAATCCATTGCTTGAAAAATTATGAAACGAACGAAAATTCGAAGTGCTAAACAATTCTCACACTCAAAAGCATCGCCGAAAAAAGGTTTTCCGTTATTCGTTTTTACTAATGGCATCAAATAGTTTTTCGTCATTCCGAAGATGCCGCGAAATCCATTAATAAATTGTACAAATAACAAGCATTCACACTATTCCGTGATTCATCCCATTTGCGTATACGTTGAGTGTGAGATAGCGCGTTAAATCCAAGAAAATTGCTGCTGTGGTAGTCCATTCCAGCCATAATGTGAATATTTATTGCAAATTGCGCCACTCTTTCCAAAGTAATCCTAAATTGAAAAGAATGGAAACCGGTGAACGAGAAAAAAGAGAGAGAGAGAGAGAGAGAGAACCCTATTTCCAAGTGTTTTTCTCGTAAGATGTTGTTCGTCGCCAAAAAAATTTATTTCGAAATGCAAAAAGGATGAACATAGTCCGGAGCCATTAAAACTAGTCAACAAAGACATTAAATTGAGTTGAAATCATTTCGAAAACCATTTTGAATATGACCGAAGTGAACGTGTTTTAAACTGCGTGTCTTCAGTCTCGTTCGCCATTTGAATTACCTTTAAAAAACAATAAATTGAGATTCGTTCGAAGTCGCAACATTTGCATGAAATAGTTTTCCATCCATGTAAATTGGATGAAATGCCGTCAGCTGGACGCTGTTCAGTTTACTTATTTTTTTTTTTCTTTCAAATATTAGATTCAATGCTTAAACCGCTATCGAAATGTTGAATTGAAAAAGTGTCACTGTGAACATTGTTGTGAGGAAAAAATGTATTAAGTAATTGATGCAAATGGCTTGTTTAATGGTACTTTATATCGTCACTATCGCTTAAATGTGTCCGTTCTCATCTTAAATGATGTGTGCTAAAAATATTGAGCTGGGATTCTTGTGTGTTTTATTTTCTTCGTTCTCTTCCATTCATAAAACACTCTCTCTTCGGCAATGACCGAAACATGACCGCGGCAATTTCTTTTTGTTCACAAGCAATTCAAATCCATTTCATTTACAAATTGATATGTATACCACAAGAGAAAAACGATCAAATGCATAAAGGGTTGAAATTTCAATGAAAAAACCGAACAGACAAAGTGAGACAAAAAAAAAAAAATTGGAACAAACATAATAAATAATACCATTAAAGTATTTCCTTCACGATAAATTCCTTCCTGGGCGTCTTGTGCTCGGGGGTCAGTAACAGTATGCAAAATGTGTCGGAAAGCATATTTACTTACGCTTGAATTGTTCTTTCTCAGCTTCCGGATATTTGAACAATATTAGGCATGCCATTAGATTTGCAGGTAGTTGAAAACCATCATTAGATACCAAATGGTAACCCTTTTTTGAATACCGTTAATATACTTATAAAACATCGTGTGCACAATAAGTTGAGATTGTTTTTTTTTTTTAATTCTGACATGTATCAACTGTACCTCTAAACGCTTTCTTTTATGCAACCAACAATGTCAACGCATAATATTTTGTCATTTTATTTATGACCGGACGAATAAATATTGAATGAAAACACTGTTCATACGGCTTTAATTTCACACCGTCAACTCAACTCGATTCTAGTTAGTGGTTTTACATACAAGAAAAAAAAAACAGAAACAATAATTGTAACATTAAAAACGACAAACAGGGAATCTATGATCATTCGGCTAATGGCAGAGAACCAACTGAGATTTTAATGAAACATCGTAAAAATGAATATTAATTTCACTAGAACGACAATCAACAAAAGAACAACCAAAATAAAAATGTGTTTTGTTCTATGAGATTTTGCGGCCAAAAGGGTAACCGAATATGTGATCGAATGACAATAGATCAAATGGTCTGTAACAAGGTTATTTCGTGTTAAAATCAAAATCCGTTCATATTGTAATGGTCTCATTGCAGTCCAGCAACGGTTATTTGTATATTCATTGCCACTACTTTCGACAAAGTTTACGAAACTTAATTTTGATAGTAAATGCCAGGGATAAAATGTTTTATCAGATGCTTATATGCAAGTTTTTATGCAGGATGTCAGATGAGAATAGATATCTCATGACTTTTCAGAGATTTATAGTTCATCAATTTAGATTACTGAAGCTATTAAATCATTTTTTTGAGTGAGTACCGGTAAGAAAACTATCATGAAATTCATATGAAGAGCAAATAAATTTAACCACTTAATGGAGGCTCAAGTGGTTTTAAATGACATTTTTTTAAATTATTGGTAACATCATCCGCAAACCATTCATTTAGTTCTACCAATAAAAATGATTACATTCACTTGAAAAGGAGAACAAAAATAAATAATTCCCAGTCTACAGTTTAAGTCTGAATATGGTTCAAATACCCCTGAAAAAAATGTGTTTTATAACTATTTAAGACGTCGATTTGAATTTAACTAACGTTTATGGAAATTCTAATGCATTTTTTTCTCCCAATTCAACAATAAAATTTGAGTGGGAAAATGAAAAACTATTATCGAACACGGAACCCGAATAAACGTCGTCTTGATTTATAGCTGACGTGTTTTGAAAAATCCATTAAAAATTGTGGATTTGACGATTTAAACGACCTTTTTGTTTGTTTGTTTGTTGCATTGCTATTTTTATCGAATGTGACAATGTTTGATCAGTTTGACTCATAAACACTTTCAATGAAGATCAATTCAAAAAACAAAGTCACCATTTTCATAAACGCAAATGTGTATTTGAGACAAAAGGCTTTCATCCCGTTCCAGATGCAAATTATTATTTCAAAACTACTAGACATTAAAATGCTTAAGCTGACGATTATAAATAGATTCAATGATTCGTCAGGCATTTTATTTTATTTAGGCCATCTCCCGCAAATTCAACCGAATAAACGTGTTTTTTTTTTCTCTTTTCGAAATTCAACTGTCATTCCAACTCGTGTTTGCATTTTTTGTCGCTTTCTTTGTTGTAAATTAAACGACATGCATTTTGTGTGCCATACGCGCTCTTTTAAAAATTCAAGAGGAACGAAAGGCTTTTGCTGCTCGATTGAATCAAAAGCAAACGTTGGCAGGAGAACTACAATTTGTTTTATTAATATCGTACGTCAGCATCAGAGCTGTGTTAATGAACAATCGGATCTAATTTGTCTGTGTGTTGTTTTGGCTCCACCAATTCTGAGTAAATATGTCCAAAACAATTATTTTCCGTGATGAGTCTTTCAATTCTTGTTCGTTTATTCAAAATGCATCTCTAGTTGTGTGCATACATGGGCAAAGCGAAAAATCGCTACGGGGAGGGGGAAATTCCCATTTGGAAAATTGAAGAGCTACAAAAAAAGTCTTCAATATCAAAATTTTTGAAAAATTGAAGAGAAGGTATCGTTTCGGAGAATTCAGGGAGGTTTAAAACCCAAATCCTCCTTGCCAATGTATGGTTGTGTGTGTCTTTTTCAAGTGTTACAATGAAAAAAAAAATCTCGAGGTGACAGGAACTTCAAGGGCTTCTCGAAAATCATTTTAACGCAACGATCCAGATAGAGAGAAAGACAGACAGACAGACGGAGAGAGAGAGGAGAGAGAGAGAGAGAGAGAGAGAGAGAGAGAAAGAATTTAATCAAATATTTCGAAATTGTTTGATGAAAAATCATTTCACCGCGTATGGTTGTGGTGTGTTGTTATTGTTCATGTATGACACGTGACATGTACATTTTTGAGTAAACATAAACAGAATGAGTGAAAAAAAAGAGTTGTTAACTAATTTTAAATGTTCCAATATTTGTTTTCAAACACTTTTTATTTGGTCTATTTGCTTAAATGTTGTCATCAACAAAACCAAAACGAAAGTCAAAAACGCATTCATTTTGGGCAGTTAAATAGAGTATTTACGATGCTTTCTTACCGCTTAAAACATAAATCTTTGGACTGTTTCAAAAAGTTATTTCACGTTGATTGAATCATAAACTCGTCAATATTTTTCAACATAAACATTTCATTTGAATGTGAACACAAACATTGTTTGATTCCTGTTCTTTCCACATACATTTGTTATTGTTTTGCTGCATGTTTTTAACAAATCATCTGAAAAGGCTTCGAGTGACATTTGAATGACGAAAAATTAACGATATTGTATACAAAAATAAATGGAAGATAGATAGAACACTACAAAAACAAACGAAAACCACAATCGCAAACAAAATTGACATATTGTAGACGAAACGAATATGAAGAGAAATGTCACAATTTAATGCGATTGCACGGCAAAACCCGATCCATTGACAATAACCAGATGAAAATTGTAGATATTTTCTGTTATTTAGCATTTCACCGACGAAAGATGCACGGCATGATTATTTGCTACTATTTAATATGCTAGCAAACGTAAACATTGGGCGCGATTTAAACACATTTGCGCAGCCACTAGACTTTCATATAGAAAAAGGAACGATGAAAATTATATGACGAAGAAAAATTCCCTCCTACTGAGATCAAAAAATAATTAAAAGACAAGAAGCTTCAGCTAAATATGACGATCATGTTGATGGTGCATCATACAACAAACAACGAACAACAAACAACATCGTCATTATTTCAAAATCATTCTAATTGTTTCAATTCCATAAATTGCATCTGTTTTATAATTCACAATGTAAGAGACGCACTCATTTATCTTGGAAAATGAATGTTTTATACCAACATATCGTATCGTTAATGTATGGTGATGCGCATAAGTGCATCATTGTTGACACTTTCAATGTGAAATGCAACATTCTCTTTATCAAAACATCTGAGCATAAATATTTCGCTCCATTTATGGTTTTATGTTGATTTATTTATTTCAATTTTTAATTGAATTGAACGAGGTGTACTTGGGTGTATTTTCTGCGCTTATCGTTTTTAAAGTCGGAGTGCTTGAATAATGTATGGCAAATTAAAATGGGGAAATTTGATGTAAATTAGCATTGAAAATTTCCATTGCATCTTCATATCGACAACAAACATATGTTTTGTAATAAACAACACTCAATAAATTGATGTGTTTCCACCATTTTTAATGATTTTGGTGCAAGTAAAGTGTAATAAATAAATCTAGAAGTAAGGCAATTAGAAAAGGCATCTTGCATTTGTAAGAAAATATACACAGTACATACAATGCACTAAAAAAAACTTTTTTTTGATGAGTCAAACCGTTAATTATACATCTTGTCATTTTTATCATCCATTAAAATTCAGTGTGTCCAGAGAATTTATGCATTTCATTCAAGTGCAGGCCATGACCGAGCATTGAGCCATTGATTTGTGCTTTGTCCCATATGCATCCGTCGCTTGGTTTATCCATACAATGAGACTGATTAATTTTCTATTATTGGCCTGTCAATCGGACTTTACTCTTATCATTAATCATCAAAAGATTATGACAATTGGCTCTTTTTATTTCAGATGTTCGTCTTAGTCACTCGTCGAAAGTGAGATGTTGGAATAAAAATAAATCAAATGAAATGTGTTATGGAAATGAAAATTATGAAAATTATATTTTCCTAAATATACAGGAATTTGAGCTCGACCCCAAGAGAGAGAGAAAAAGAAGAGAGAGAGAGAGAGACTCAAACAATTTGATCTATCATAAAATTCATTTATCATGAACCAATTTGGATATATTGAATCGCATTACAATGTTATCACATTAGGATCTATGGAAAGATGAACAAAAATAAAAATGGTTTCAGTGAACTCGAACGGAAATATTGATGATTTCAATAAATGATTCAGAATTTTTTGGAAAATCATTCCCATGTAGGATGCCAAGTCCAAACATCAATGTCACAAATGATCATGACATGTTGAAATGTTGTTAAACTTAATGTTTGTGTTCCAATGAATTTGAGTGGTACTCCTTACTGTATTGATTTGTGAAAATTATAAATGTTCAAAACATGAATATTGCAGCAATATTGAAAGGATTTTGAAATGTAAAACAAATCAAAATTTTTCACTAAATTTGAATTCACTCAGATTGTTTTTAATCCCAAAAATTGAGAATTCAAGACACGAATGTTTTTAGACGACAGTCTTCCGTTGTCAATTCGACAGAATGGCGTCATGTCCTACTTATGGAATTTCAATGTTTAAATGAACGAAACCGGACGCCTTCACCAATTTTGGAATCTATTTATTTGAACATTGAAAGCAATCAAAGTGATATGAAAATTAGAATCAAACATTTGTTATTCTGTGAACGGTTCTTAGCGTCGGAGCGAAAAACTACGAAACCAAAAAAACCAAGAAGTGTTTTCATGAAAACAAGACAAAAATCATTTATCCGTGGTGTGTTGTAAATATGAAAAAATGGAATAGTATGCTAGTATGCAGGAAGCGAAAAAAAATGATTGAGTGAAAAATCATCAAAATGTTGTGATGTGAGTAATAAAAAGCAGTTGCACATTACATTGCATTTTTTGTTCTTATATCAATCGTTAGGACATCGGCCATTTCACACACACGCGTGTGCCTAACAAACTAAATCTAATCAATCCATTCGAGAGAGAGAAAAAAAACATGGCTTCGTCTCTGCAAGTGATGAGAAAGTCAATTTTCATGTTGACACAATAGTTGAAAAGTATTTATCATGGGTTAAGCGATGCGGAAATAGCGCAAACAGTTTATTGTGAGTGAACGCACACTCAATATTTTATGAACAAAACATTTCGGATGCGCCAACACATCGATCTAAATATCGCACAAAAAAATACAACACAAAGCGAAACAATTACAATAATAATTTTTATGTGTAACTTAGCACTCAAAATGCCTACAACGAAGCGCAAATAGAATGAAAACATAAAAAAACGCAGTGCAAATAAAAGTGCACTCGCACGTAATTACGATGTGTGTAGCCGATGTGACAGTCTGTGACGAGTGACAACAAACCGACAATGACAAGCGATTGATGCAGTTTTTTTCTCAGTGTGTTTGTGACTCGGTCGGTGTGTTGACATCATATTTTATCACATAAACAATCCATTTTAATTTAAGAATCACCCTCCGAAAAAAAATACAACATTTCTCATTGTTAGTCGAGTGTGGCGATGGTTAGCATACCAAAAATTGAATGTGAAATATCAACATTTTTGGTAAATAAAAAAAAATGTATCAAACGATATAGGTCATTAAAACAATTGATGAAAAAGATTGCCTGCCATTTTTTTGTCAGTTCACTCACAGCGATAGTCACAATAAAAAATCGATAAAACGTGTCTAACTAATGTAAAGATGCGTGGCTTTACTTCAAACTCAATGAGATAGTAATTTGACTGAAACTGTTTGATTGAATTGAAAATAACCAAATTATATAAAATTGACGGAAGGCATTTTAACGAGCAAAACTTTTCCATTTCATTTGAAATGCTAAAGAAAACAAAGTAAAGCTGCTTCAAAGGGAGACTTGATAAATTCGATGCAAATATTCGATAAATGTAAGTAATAAAATGGAAGTTAATATTCATTGCCACCGAAAATGATGATTTTGAACAAGTATTTTGATTGAATGAACGAGTTGAAAACTCTCAACATCATTTCATTGAATAATAAACTTGGTCTTTGTAAGAGCGCCTTTGTAAGAGCGTCTACGAAATAAATGCCAAAGTTTCACATAAATATCAAGTCGAAGTCGAAGTCGATGTCGATGCCGATGTCGAAGTTGAAAGGTACTAAATACATCTGACAAAAATACAAACGATATGTACGTATGTGCTACATACGGTTGTGTAAATTGTTGCAATGCAATTTTGAAAATTTTTGGATTGGCTGCGAAGCCATTACTAACAAGATATGACTAATGCAACAACGGATGATATCGATATTGATGTTAATATTGAAGTGGCGCATTTGACTATTTGACATTGGCACTTACACTCCAATTTTAATAAACTTTACGATTGCAATAACAAGTTTATTCTAGTTACTCACTTGTTCGTATTTGAATCATTTAAAAATTTTCCTCGTTTTTAATGTGAACACTTTATTGATGATACCGTTTCTAGGGTGCAATCGAATTTTGCATCAAACTTCAAGTCAATCGTATTGATGATGATGTGCCATTTCGTTACTGCATCCAATTTATTCATTGAATTCAATTTTATTTCCTCAACTGGAAGCATTTTAAGTCATTGTAATAAAGCGATTGTTTACGTTCACGTTAGCAACGGTAGTGTGTTCCATCTACGATTGATATAAAAAAGGCAAATACAAAAATGCAATACAAAAACGACCGAATGACAATGTGCACAATGATAAAGTTAATGGCATTTCTTATTTTCAGCACTTTGTTTGACATTGCCATTGCCATTTTAAGGAGTAAAAATTATAGCCAAAGTTAATTCACATGTGAGAGATTCCCGACAAGAATGCTATCGTAAGCAATTCTTCAACATTTCACCAATTTCAGACGTCGATAAAATGTTGTGCAAACATTTATATTCGTGAAATTAAATTTTATGAGTAAAAATACAATATTCTCGACCGACTTTTTAATGGGTATATTTTGGTGTCTACATTTTATGACGATCCAATGTCAAACAGTTTTACCATCGCATTTTCTCATCCAAACTAACCGAACTAAAGCGTTCAAAATGTTCGCCATTCAGCTCGTTGTACCAATTTGAACGCTTTTGTTTTTCTTTTGGTTACAATAAAAATATTATCAAAACCCCATTTTTACATGATCACCGCCTGGTACTGTCCATTCAATATGATTTCATAATATTCATTTTAAAATGTTGCTAGAAGCCAGTGAGATTATAACGTAACAATAACTCGAAAAATTATTGCGATCCATGCTTATTATTATTTTAATTTGATTCTCTTTAATCATGCAAAAACACTTCATCCATTACAATATTAGCATAGAAAATATAGTCCAATGTCTAGACATTAAACTGATGAAATTTACTTTAACTCTAACTCTAACTCTTACTCTAGTTTCTTTATTCTTAATTCGAAATAACATTTTCAACACACAAAAATATTTATGTATTTTAATGGAAAAATAATGAAACACAAACACTGCTCTCATACTATCACATCAAGCAAAACGATTCGGCTTACTTGTATGCGTGAATCATAATGTCAATAAATGTTATTGATTACAATTTCATAAGCAAACGAGAAAAAACTCTGGCGACACAAAAATGTGAATAATCATTATTTAATGATTGAAACCTGGAGCTACTAAAAATGGACAAAACTTTATGGAATAAAATCGGTATAGGGTTTCAGTTTCAAAGGTGGAACTTTTGAAATGATATATATAAACTCGCAAATTCAAACTTCATTTGCAATGGGGTAATTTCATTAGATTCAAACAAGTTTTCGTTTGAAAACATAGGTACTGAAAATTAAATTAATGAAATCCTTCACTGGAATCGAAGGAATTGACGCATATCCTATTGAACATACGTTTGAGCAATTAAAAATCGGTGACATGCGTGTTACGTAAATAATATCGATTATGTATCAATAGATAGATGAGAGCCTGACCCAGTTTTCTTTTTTTGTCCAATTTTAATTGCTTTAAAAATACCGATACTTTATTTTGAATTCCTATACATTTTTAATTATTCCAACTTGATAATTTCTTATTTATAAATGATTGTATACAATATTGGAATATTTTTCAATCGAAATTGAGAGTTACAAAATACTGATTGAAATAAGAATATGTGACCCTCTAAAAATGACTTAACATTAGAAGACACATCTCATTTAATTCTGAATCCTTTCAATTTATGAGATGAATTCTTGAATTTAAATCTTCGTTAATTCTCTTTTGAAATTCATATTTCAATTCACAAGTTGTAACCAAAGAGTATAAAAAAGAAGAAATTTAAAACTACTTATTTGCAAATGTCAAAATTAGCATTCTTATGGTTAAAACGTTGTAGTTTACATACATATTTGGGAATAAAAACATAGGAATTTATCGATCGAGAGAAAAGAATTTCAACAAATAAAAAGAAAAATATGAAAACACCAATCGTTCAAATCACAATGCGAACATTTTAAAATTCTTAACATTCCGATGTGTTGACAGAGTTCTTTGTGCCGGCACATTTTCCAGTTTTCCGTGCAACATGACATTTAGTGTACTGCGCTGCCGCTAGTCAACGATAAATCCTTTCAATATCGACACACCAACCGTAAATAAATTCTTCTGCATCGCATACCAATATTTTTTTATTTGCATGCAGCTGGTGTAGTGTGGAAAATATTTTCGACGCTATGCTATAGAAAACGAGTGAACCAGTAAGCGATTTCAACGGAACTACATAACCGCACACTAGAAAAATGTGAAAGAGTCAATATTTTGGGAAATGGTTTTTAATGCATGAAACATGCTCATTTGCTTTCTTACGCCACTGAGAATTATCCACTTCGGTTGAAACAGAGAAAAAATACATGAAAATTAATACAATAACAATCGCTCAGCTCCACTGGGAAATTTGTCGTGAATGTAAAATGTGAAACTAAATCGATATTACGAATACAAGTGTTGAGGTTTTTTTTTATGTCACTTTTCACATAGTTGGGCAATTAACCGCGGTGAATATTTCATGAATGTCGGATTTTTTCTTCTTCTCTTCTTCATGAGCGTCGTTTTTGAATTGTTTGTTCGTGCATTGTTGGTCGCATTTTTTGTGTCGCCTTATTTCTCATGTATTTGCCATAAATTTTCTAGTCATTGGAAAAGAATGTATGGAATGTGTTTGTAAGTATTTGTTTGCGGGCGAACTTTGCAATTTTCTTTCATACCCTCTCCATTGAAAATTGATTCTGGTACGTTATAATTTACCCATACTTAATGTCACTGTCATGTATATTGCATTTTTCTGATGCGACACGAAATTGGTTTGGGGTTTCAAATGAGAAATTAGTTACAAAGAAATTGGCCAAAGTGATTATTCATTTGTTTGTTTGAAATGATTTTGATTGAAAAACTCCGTTCTTCGAATCAATTTGCTAGTTTGTTGAACTAAATGCTCAAAGTCTGAGTACCTGTCGCCAAAAAACCAAAATTATTTTCGCCCAATTTGGGTCGCTGTAATTGTTTTCGGAGAAACTCATATGTTCAACTTTTTATATTTGATTTACTTTGCATTGACTTGTATTTGAATTTCAAATCAATGAGTGAGTCAATCTTGGTTAGTCCAATCAAATTTAGATTAAATAAATCGTTGTCATTATTTAAGCATTTTTTCCACAGAACTAAGTTAACTGTCATAAATTGCATCCAATCAATGTTTAAAATGCCCTCACACCAATTAATGAAATTTGATTGGTGATGACAAAGGAAATCAATTTTTCTCAGACAATTGCGTTCAAGTAAATTTTCCGATTTTCAATCGAACTTTGGAAATTTATCTTGCTCTCTTTTATTTTTATCAAACAATTTGTAAGCTGACAACAAGAATTCAATTTTCTTTAGCTTCAAGTCATAATAAAATTGTCTTATCTTTATGTTGGTCTCATTTCCCCCATTTTCATTTCGTTTCCTACGGTTTCGTTGAGAAAATTTTCAATATTTTAATGCAAAACAAATCCGATTACATTCGAACAATACGCAACGATCCAATTTTATTGTTGAAAATTTGTGACGCGATAAAAGAAATAAATACGAAAATTTGCATTTGGCTGATTACGATAGCAACAACTGATGTTGTCAATTGAAAAATCAAAGGCTCGAGTGGTGAACACGAGAATAAAAATAAAAAATGCAGTCGTCATAAAAATCGATCAACTCATAAAGCAATTTGATACAGCCACCGAAGATATGCGGGCAAACAAAGCAATATCATTTGTTTTGAGAATGAAAACTCGAGCAGAGAGAGTGAGAGAGAGAGAGAGAAATGAGTGTGCGTGAAAATGCAAGAAAACACTCATTTCAAGCATTTCAATTCAAGATTGCCAAATTTTCCGTCAGCTTAAAATGTGAGATCTGTTGCAAAGCATTTCAATAGGCTTGATAAATAGTTTGCATCGTTACAAAAGCACTTTGGTTGTTACGGTAGCTGAATTTTATGTGAGCGCTCTCGCGCCAATTCCAATTTTTATGGCTTTTGAACTGCGGCTGCAGCAGCGATGTTGTTGTTGTTTTCATTTTCGTGCATACACAAATTCCGCGATGCTTGTCGTAAATTGGCAGTTCGTTGTTGTTTTTTTTTTTTGCTTTTTTTATTATTTTCAAACCAATTCTTCTGGCTGGAGACATAAAAAATTACACAAACGCACTTTAAACTTAAAGTGAATGCCAAACGGAATGAAGAGAATGCGGCTAAAAATAAAGCCTTTTATGGAATAATAGAATATTGCGTTTTTTTTCGGAGCGCAGGTTTTATGCATAAATTTTTTATTTTATTTTTCGTTTTGTTTTATTGCCATTCGCTATCTATTTTGCCCTGCACTTCTGTCATTTTATCTCAACTCTATTTCTCTGATGTTTTTGCATACAGTTAAGTGGAAAAATAATAACAACTCAATACATAAACTGTTATTCGTTCATGCATTAAATTGTTTGTATAGCTCGTTTGATTTCCCTTTAAATAGCAAACGTTTTCAATTTGATTTATGATGGTTCGTTGCTCGAATGACGATTTGCTCTTTTTCCTTTTTGTTCCCAAACAATATAAGTATTTTTGCAAAATAATGGAATTCAAAATATACTTTTATTATTTGCAAACATTTAGATTTGTATTTCAAAACTTTATCAACTATTTTTTTTGAATTCCGAACAGTTTCAATGCGTTGAAATTTTCTTCTACCGAAAGTTTTGTGCGAGAAAGACAATTCTATTTTGTATTTATTTTGATTGTTTTTTCTTTGTATTGAATTGTTTGTTGTTGTCAAGTCTCATAACAACTGAAACATTTTCATCGAATTTATTAAACTGTCGCTTCTGCGTTTAAAATTAAATTAATTGAATGTATTTTAGATGAATTGAAAGCGCATTTAATGCTCAATAAAACTTGTTCACCGTAAGCCATGGATGAATGGTTTCTATTGAATAGGCGAGACAGTTCTATTGTTGCTTTCTACAATATTTCTTCGAATTAGTGTGTGTAAGCATATTTGTCCATGTCTCTCATCTTTTTCGTGCAAATCTATTTTTTTGAAAAAAAATATCTTTGAATTGTTGAAAAAATATCGTTCGCATTTGATTATGTTGTATGGCACCCATAGGCTTCATAATAATGGTTTTCATGATATTGGTTATGTCTGCACCGGAAATTTTCATGGCATATTGACGATGGCATGCAAATTAGTTCAATCACAATGAACGCTGTCTCTCTGTCCAAAACGGATTTTGGTGCATCATCGTGATTTGGAAAAATGATCGGAAAAACGACGGTGTTGCAGGTGTTACTAGTGATTTTCAATTGCGTGTATTGTATTCCGCAACTGGTGTTAAAACATTTGCATATCGCATCTGGTGTCTGTTTTGGCATTTTCATTTCACTAATAAATTCATTTATGTAAAAGAACCAAACAAATTTACAATAAACAGTCGTTCAACAACATTATTATCATCATCATCAGCATCGTTGTCATCATCATATGCCAAAGTTGCCAGAAGATTCATTGAAACTCGACATGAGCCCATTTCAATTAATAATTCGGTTGATAGAAAATGTAAATTTTACCTTAATTAATTCCAGTTTTCACCGATAAGTGAATGTCTGATAATTATTAATAAATTAAGTTGGATTGCTAGTTTTTGAGCCAAAGTCAAAGCATTCAATGTGATTTAATGTGCAGCTCTTTAATCAGACTGATAGCAAAAATGTCCTTAGGACATTTCATTTGGCCGTAATATGTGCGCGAAATCTGTCTTCAATTGCAATCAATGTTGATACACTTTGGAATTTTTCCACTTTGTCTGTCAGTTGGATCCCGTTGTTAGTACAACATTGGCGATATCTCCATGGGGATGTTTTGGAAACTTTTGTTGATGAGAAACCAATAATAAAATACATTTATTTCTCATCTAGCTTTAACAGTTTTTTATTATTATCACCGCATACAAATTATATTATGAAATAATGTTGATCAAGTTTCTAACGAAAATCATTTGAACAGCCCCCTAGTCTTGGAATTCCAGTGCATACGCTTCTGGTTGAAATCAATCAAAAGCAATTACTGTAATTAATTAGCCCGTGGCCATATGAACGAGAATGAAAACTAGATAAGCTTGGTGTATGTTGATGTTCAAAATGAAATTCGCTAAATACACCAGCTTATTAAACATCCCCATTTCGATTTGTATTTATTCAACCATATGCCGTCATGATTTTCATCCGTATACAATGTCATTGATCCATTTTGTGTTGCAAGTTTCCGCATTGAAGCGAAAGTATTTAATAAAATTAAATAGATATTCCGCTCATTGTGAACAAGCAACAATAAACAAAAGTAAACACTCTCGAAATTTACCCGATTGAAGAAACTAGCTTTAAACTACATTGCCATGCCACCGATTTCAAATACGGAATTAGTTTTACGTACATGCAGTAAATGTGTTGTTTTTAAGTCCCCTTTTGGCCAAAAGAATGTTTAATCCTTGAAAAAGGTTCATAATCTGTGTACAACGGGATCGTCAATTGCAAATCATTTTATACCACAATCATTCATTACGTATCATTTGGAAATCTTCAAAAAAAAAAAAGAGAGAAAATCATTGAATTTTGTAAAGTCATAATTCGATGATTTTCCCCGATGATCAGAACATGGTCAATGGTTGAGCTGCAACCAGAACATTAGCATTTATGTGTCGGTGTATCGGTGTATCTGTGTATGGTGTTGATAATCATGCTACTAAAACTACAAACATGGCACTTGTTTTATTTCAAAATGTTTTGCCACTCATAGGTTTAATGTGAATAAATGAAATCCATTTGGCGTGTAGTTTTAGTGAAAAAGACGCATTATTTCCATTGCCATGGGTCAACAAACAGAAAAAAAAAATTCAACAAATAATCTGCTCTTCCTTGCTTAATAGCAACCCAATGGCATTAAATCTTTATTAAGGTCCATTAGTAGCCATATGAATTTACACGAATCGAGCCCATTTTTAACTGTGAGTTGACGTTGTGATATTGAGACGGACAATTTCTTTTTGTGTGCATTTAGTAATGATGATACGATGATTTTGAACGGTGATGATATGGACTTTTTCGTCAGGTTCAACGGCTGTTGAATATTTTTCAAACATTAACGTGTGTTTTTTTTTTCTATTTATTTATTTTACCATGTCTGGGGCCCGTTCTATCCGTTCAATATAATTCGTCTGATCGGCTATTTGGATTAGTTCGTCCGATTGTTACAATTTCTGCCCATTTTTCATCATTTTTCATTCAAGTCAACGACAATCGATTTTACTTCCACTCGAATGACCTTGCATATTTTCTGCATATCATATGTTTACATTTTTTTTTTTTCGTCTCTGTGTTCATCAATATGTTGATTTTGGCTTTAGTTCATTGCCAACACTGTCATAACACACGACCGAAAAGTCGATGGAAAAGTCGATTTTTTAATCGTTCAATTATTCATTTTTGTTACATGTTTTCAACTGTTCAATTCAATCGCCTCCAGATTATTACAACCAATTTTTGAATAAATTCATTGATTGTTTCTTTTTTTCCTTCTCTCTTTTTCGAGCACAAAAAATGCAAATGAAAATAAAACCGCCAATCGTATGTCGAAAGAAAAGGGAGAAAAATATCAAATGGAAACAAAAACAAAGCAAAACAAAAAATATATATATTATCGAAATCGGCTCAAGCGATGAAAAGAATGTGTTGCCAGTAGGGCCACAATAAATATACTGGATTTGTAACAATTATACGATTTTATTCTTTTTACCGATTGTTTGCAGCCGATTTAAATAGATCCATATTTAAATATTATTATCATAAATGTTTATGTTTGGCATTCACTTTTGGAATGACTTTGACTTCATTCCCTCTATGGGTTTATTCATTTTAAACAAATGTTGGATTTTTTGTTCCGCAAATAAATATTCGGCATTCATCAGTGTGCGCTTAAATTTTTCGTACGCGAGATTTGCAATATGCAGTGCATTCGATGGTTGAAATATTTTGGACGCATTTTTGGCCATTGATGGTAGTTGGTTGGGCGGAAGGATGGGCCCTATTTTGTGAATATAATCCCGAAATTGTTTATGCAGAGTGCATTTTAAAATGTCAGGTGGTCGTGACTCTTAAATTCGGTCAGAGATTTATGTGTTGTGAATCGGCAGGGGGCATGAAATCTATTTCTTTTATGCATTGAACATTCAACACATTCACAACAGATCTGATGACTTAGTTAAATTTTCATAATTAAGTTTTAGAATTGAGCTCACAATTGATCCACAACAGATTCATTTAAACACTTGCATTGACGACCAAACAATAGAATTTTCGAAATATTTTATGCACATATGGACTTTTGTTATCTATCTACTTTCTGTTAAATTCATTGCGGTCGAATTACTGTCAATTTCGAAAAACAAGTAAATTTTAAAGGTTTTTTTGAAATGCGAAAGCATGAAACAGTTGTTTTTGAATATTTTAATAAATGATCCTGAATTTAAATGGATAATTGCCAACTCATTCATTTTCCGGTTTGAAAAAGATATCAAACTTCTAATTAACAAGTAACAATTGAAGGATTCGACAAGTAATTTGCTACGTTGTTATGTGTACATAGTTATGTAATGAGCTCGTATATCTAAATCGAGCGAAAATCCATTCATTTTCACTTTATTCAAAGTGGCAGAAAGTACAATGAAAATGTTAAATTAGTTCTATATATAATCAACTGGAGCTTGTTAATTTGTAGAACGATTTCAGCGGTTAAAAAGATCGTAATCGAATTTTATGACGACCGAAAATTTGAATAGTTGCTTACATATTAATCAAAAAAAAAAAAAAAAAACAAAAGAAAAAAATAGTTCCGGGATTATGGATTATGATTCATTTGAATACGTAATTACTTGAATAATTTAATTGCTTTGTAGCTAAATGAGTTTTTTCCCTGTAAAAAATTGGAATTTATTTGGGAAAAGTATCTTGCAAAACCCCTCGATCAAGTAATCTTCAGCAATAAAAAAATCTCTTACATTCAAAATAGTAATGAAAAAATACAAAAAATAATTCAAATGGCAGCAACAAAAACATTATTGTTCTGAATGGGCTATTATATTGATCATAGCATGTTACATTTATCACCTCCATTTGTTTGTGAATTGTTGCCTTTATAATGAATACTAGATCCTGTCAAGATTATCTATTCCAGTGAAACATTCCACAATATCACCACACCAAGTAGAAGCCTAATTTGAATTCTCTATGACGCCATATGGTCGCATGTGTATTAATAACGCACAGAAAAAAATAGTACAAAAACAGGGGATGCTTCTGAGTCGAAGGCTAGTCTTCGTCATATGAACTGTAAATGTGTTTCATAAAAAAAAACATCGTATACATCGCTACCGCACTTAATTCCACAATTTTTTTTTTTCGTTTATTCACTATCAGCTCATAAGTCAAGTTTTAGCCGAAAATATTTCATTTCCAAAATTAGCCATTTATTTCAAATAGACTGTCTTTTTACTTCCTCTATATTCTGAATGCGGGAAAAAAGCCGGTGTTAAATTGATATGTGTTGTGTATATGTTTTGTTCACTGTCAACCATAAATTAAGCCATCCGAGTAGAATGTATGCTACACAAAAAGATGCTCAAAATGTGTGGTGCATATTCACACATGTTTTATTAATATGTATCAAATGTCAAGCATAATTGGGTGATCTGTGTCGCGCTCTGGGTGAGGTAACCACACCATAATATAAAATAATTTCCAAAAGAATTAGTGTCATTTAAGGTGGAATTATTTTGATTTAGTCGCAATATTTGCCACAACAAATGTGGTGCTAATCAGTTTCAATTTTGGGAATGGATATATGCAAGGGTTCGAAAAAGAAAGAATCGAACAAAACTTGATTTTTGTTTTGTATGCTTGAATTTAATCGTGTTGATCTTAAATTCTTAGACTGGAAGAAGCTAAGAATTCTTTCTTCTCTCTATTCCACATTTCGCTGTCCAATATGTTTTACCATATGCATATCACGTTTTGATCAAGAACAAAATTGTCTATACACCTAATACAAATTATCAAAATATTTAGTATAAAGTGAACAATGAAAACTGGCACTACACACAAATTATTATGCGGGACAATTATCTGTGGCGTTTTTACGAACGATTACAAAGACATCTGTTCACATTATTTTTTTTGTGTTATTGTTGTTGTTATTCAATTTGATTCGATGAATGCTCGTTGTGTGCAGTGCACCTCATTCGAAACCAATTATATCGAGCATATTTTTGACAGTGAGTTGTGGTTATGCAAATAACATGATTACATATCCGAAAAATTCAATATATTACAATATTGGCTTCTCAGTGTGAGTGCTCGCGCCACCGATAATAATGCATCGGTGTCACTATAGTTTGTAATGTATGTTTTGACTTTTTCCATTGAATGTCTTCATTGTTTGGAAAACATGTGATGAAAATTATCGGCTGCAATGAAATGAAACACAAAAACAAACCGCGCATAACCGTAACCAAATGAAGCGAGAATGAGTGAAAGAATAAGTGAGAAAGAGAGAGAAAGAGAGAGAGAAAGAGAGAGAGAGTGGGAGAGAGAGAGAGAGCGAGAGAGAGAGAGAGAGAATCGAAAAAAATATACCCAGTTGTTTATTTATCATTCACATTGAGCACGAAATGGCTAATTGAATTGCGTTCTTGTATTCTCGTTTGCCCATTTGGTGCCATTGATAAACAAATCTTAATGGATTTCCAATTTTCAAAAATATCGAATTGTCATAATATTTATTATTATTGCATATGGATATAATCGATTTTTAAGCAGAAACCAAACGTATTGTTGCCCATTGACTACGTGTGCGGAGTGCACTTGAGGTATAGCACAATTCCATTGACCATATTGTTTAATAATAATGATAAACAGATCAACATTTGTGATGAATAATTTTAAATTACTTAATGCATTATTATTGGTTGCACGAAAACCAAAAGCCACATTTGACATGGTGCATTATTTTTGAGTCTGAAATATTGACAGGATATATAGTATACTTCATCAATTCCCGCCAAAACGAAAAATATGACAAAAAAAAAAACGATGTAAAATTCTTCTATGGGATATTAAAGGACGAGGGAAAAAATTACAGGTACAGTCGATGTGATGTTCAAAACTTTTAGTTATTATTGATGACAATCAAAACGATTATGACAAAATTGTCGATTAAAATTCATTTCATAAACGCGAGAGGAAGAAAAAAAGACAAGCAAATAGCGTAACCACAACATCTAAAATAATGATGAATGAGCCCTTTTCTAGAATAGAATTTCAATGTAAATCGAATGCAAAATACCAAACTGATGACAAAAAGAGTCAAACGAAAATGAAAAAAAAAATGGCATTCATTAATTCGGTGCAGTTGTTTGCACATCGATTAAAACCGCTGCTTTGAAAACGATTGACGAAAAAAAAAGTGCAATTTAATGAATAAATTGGAAGGTTTTTTATTTCCGATGATGATATCCATTGCAGTCATTATTCAGTTTGATCGTTAATGCAATGTAAACTTTGCAGGTTACTAAAACTCTGTGTACCGAAACATGATGCTAGTATGAATAGTGTAAACATTTGGCACTAAATTGGAGGGTTGTATCATCACTTATGGGATTGTGGTGCGTATGCGAATCTGAATCCACGGCATGTTCAATCAAATAGACGTCGATTTTTGCATATTGATCCTGTAATGAATGCCGAATTTTTTTTTTTGTCAGTCACGAGGAAAAAAAACTGTCAACGATAAAAATGCATTTTTTGGGCTAAAGGTTTTTTTGTTGGCTTGATGGGTGACTGATTCTCAATAGTACATGTGTCGTTTTTACCAGTCATATTTGACGATGCTTCTTTTCGTTCATTTATCATTCATTATGAAAAAAAAAATCCATCGCTGTAAATTCAAAAGGATATGCAAAATCATCTACCGATGCAAATCCAAACAGCCTTTTAAATAAAGGTTTTCTGTAACATGCGGTGAAAGTAGAAAAAAAATTGCGCAATGGTAATTATATATTTTTTTTTTCATCTTGTGCTTTCAAAAGAGAAACCGTTTGATCTTTTCTCCGTGTTTGTTTGATTCTCCCAACCAAAAAATAAACAACTAACATTGACTAGACGCTAAAAATGATAATCATTGCCGTCGGCTCTCGATGCATGTGTCGTATGGCAATGAATGCAAATAAATCAATAAATTGCCAATTTTATCTTTTTTAAACGATTGCAATCGAATTTCCTATTAAATTCGCTAATTTTATTCATGGCCATAGTCGTACCTTGTTCTCATTCTATTGTTTGCATTCCGTTTTTTTGTTGTCAATTCTGTTATTTTTTTTAATTTAAAACATAAAAGTTTTCATTCTATGTTTTGTATGTTTAGATTTCGCAAAAATGGCGGAAGGCCTGACAAGACACGCACAATCAATGTTCAATTTAATGATGGGAATATGACACGGATCTAGGTAGATTTTCGCAAGCGAAATTCGCTTATTATTTCATTCGTTTTCGCTAATCAGGAAATTTTTTTTCGCAATAAACGTGAAATAGAAAATCCGCTCTGTCTGTATTTATGATACTATTCCAAATACCCAATTATATATTTTAAAAGAGGGTTGTTTGTCTACGCTCATTCGTTCCAGTCTCACACGCACTACGCGTTTTCTGCATCATCTCTCTTCCACAGTTGACAACATGCATTGCGCAAAACTCGTGCCACAGTTTTTTTTCCTTCATACATCTTTCTTACTCACATAAAGTCAAAGCGAATAAAAAAATTATCTTTTCCTTTGTTCGATATCTTGTTTGACAAAGTGAATGAATAGGAATACCCTTGAAAAAAATTATGCCAAAAGCATCTAGATCTGCCTTTTTCATGCCAAGAAAACACCATCAAAAAAAGCAAATACATCTCATTTAATCTTGATTATTTTTAATGTTGTTTTTCTTTTCAATTTGCACAAATTAGCATAAATATTCGCATGCGGTCGATTTAGAATGATGGAAAATTGAGCGTAATTTTTTGCGAAGAACATAAATAAACGTGTATGTAATTTAATCTGATTCAAATGTTGCATAATTATTGATATGCAAATTTTTCGAAGGTAAATTGAGTGCAGATTTGAAATAAGGATATTAAATTCTAAATCAACATGCACTCATAATTATTCTCTAATCAAAATTCGATTTTTACACTGAATGTGAATAAATACTTTTATTAT
Source organism: Resseliella maxima (assembly GCA_029041755.1). Lineage (NCBI taxonomy): Eukaryota > Metazoa > Arthropoda > Insecta > Diptera > Cecidomyiidae > Resseliella > Resseliella maxima. The sequence continues at coordinate 415,980 of JAQOWM010000491.1, forward strand.
TAAATCCATGACACACAAATCCATGATGTTTACTGAAATCCATTAAATGCACTTTTCGCCTATTAATTTTTCTAGTCTATTTGACACAACCCTTTTGCTCGTTCTGCATTTAATTATACTCGCTATTTCAATTACGGAATATTATCAAAATTACAAACCTTTTTTTAGACATTCACAATATCAACTTTTAAAAGCAACAAAAAAAAAAATTACATCTGATTATTATGTGAATGTTTTGAATGTCCTCCAATCAAAGGTCATTTTTTTAAAGATTGAATAAAAGCATAAAAAATGATACATTATTTTTTTTATACGGAAATGAATGAGCATTTATGGAAAGATGATGACCCTTCGATTCAGTAGTAAAATCAATCGATTTTGTGTAACGGCAACTCGACCATTTTCATTCGGATAGAAAAAGGGCTGTGATTGATGCATCCATTGCATATAATGTGCACACTCAGGCAATTCCAATTCAATGGGCACATCGAATCGAAACACATTCACTTGCTTCGTTGTTGGAACCATTTGGTCATTCATGCAAACCACTTTATTGTTGCATTAACTAACCCTTTCCTTTATCCAATCAAAATCGCCATATATGATTATGACTTTGGGAGAAAGAAAACAAAAAATTATTGCTAAGATATGTTGCCTACATTCTCTCTGAGGAAGCAGGATGGATGTGTGCAATAAATATTTATTAGTTGGCGTAAACTGTGTTCAATTTTGTGAGCATTCATTTTATGACAACTCAATAATAAAATGTACAGAATAATAGCAGCAAAATGCCCAAATAAACAAATAAAATGTGTTGAAAATGTTGCCGTGAGCAACAAAAATCTTTTTTTTTTTTGCCAATGTGAATTGGCCAAGCATGAATGACCCAGCGCACATCTGCATTTGAAAATACCCTTTTAAATATGATTGAGAGTCGAAATAAGTAGAAATCTTCATATTTGGCTGCATTTTATTTTCGCATGATTTATGTTCATTTTCGGTTTCTAAATTCTTTATTTTAACCAAGACAGCAAAAACGGAAACGATTGCAATGAGAAAGGAAGGATGTAATTGGCATGTGTGGAACGATGTAGTGGTGATATTTCAATTTTATTAAGAAGCTTTTTCAGAATTTCATTCGGGAGAATTCAAAATATTCCAAAATCCCCCATTTTACCTGTAAACCACTTTTTGCGTCAAAGCCAAACTAATTTGCCAAGTAGCTTCGCTTCCATACTAACGAATCAGATAAAAATGGAATGAATTCCGGCATGTCTCGAACGAAATAAACTTTATGTTGTCATCGAGACATTTGAAAAACTTAAACTCGAAGAGAAGCTTGTAATAAATTATCCCTTGGCTGATATGTTGACATCATATTTTCATGTGATTTAAATAAATGATTTCGAGCACTTCTGTAAACACAATTCGACTACGCATTGCTTTAGCTTATGGGCAAAATCATGTACACAAACGTATTCAAATGCATGTCAGTTGGAAATGTAAAATGAAAAACTGGTTTTTTTTCAATAGTTTTTGCTTGGAATAAATCAACAAAATGGAAACGTTCCACCAGAATATCTCCATTTATTTGAATCGTATCATTTATATTGTATTAAATATGTGAAAGATAAAAACAAATATAACAATGAAAAACTACATGAAATGTATAGTGTTTAGAGAAAATACCAGTTTGAAACTGTTGGAATGGTATTTTTGAAATCAATTTTCGAGAAAATCCTTGCTTCCGGCTGTACAACTGACAAATTGCAAGTGGCAATTCAATAAAACTATATGCACAAATCATGTGTGCGTTTCATTCATTTGAAAACGTATAAATAATGCAATGTTCTAGGTGTAATACAAGGAAAACCATTGATTTGTGCTTCACTCAAATTAATTGCATTAAAAATTTATATTTTAATTTACGACCCTTTATTGCGAAAATGCGTTTGTTGATTGCTTGCCAAATACTTCAACAGAACAGAGATGATATTCCGAAAATGTGCTAAGTATTGACATCATGATGACTCGCTTAAACGAATAAAATTTATTCATCTTCAGCATAAATCACCCGCCAAAAGACACAAACTGACTGGACAATGGCGAACCACTTATTGAGAAATCATTCGTTGTATTTTAATCGCTATTGCAATTTTGCTTATCCCCAGAGTGGAAGCGCAAACATTGCCTACGTCCGTTTATGAATTAAGCATAGTTGAAACGCAAATAAATTGTTATTCGAATGAAATGAGTAGTCGACCGTAACACAAAAAAAAAACCCTTTTTTCCAAATGGCGAGAGAGAAAAAAAATTGTCCGTAGCCAAAATAAATAAATAAAATCCACGGATGAATTGACATTAATCAAATGAATGTAATTATAGACGATGCTAAAAATGCTCGATTTAAACAAAAAAGAAATCGGGACGGCATTCATTTGGAAAGCATCATTCATAAATTCAAATTCGACTGACCATATCTAATCGGATAACATTTTCATTTGGCATTTGATTAAAAAAAAGCGTGATGTTATGCATGATGTGTTCGATGTTAAGTATTATAAATATTTTTCCGCATAATTTTTCGATCAATCAAATGAAGATTTGCGTGGGTTTTGAGTTCTCTTTTCACTAGCGTTCTCGTTTTTTTATTAAAGCAAAAGTGCTCACTGCTCATATTCCTAAAAAAAACATATAGATGACTAGAAAAAACATAAACAGATATGAAATGATTCGTCCCCAAAGTGCTCTGTACCACCCCGTATGATCTAACATGTTTCATTGGATTTTTTTCCTCATTAGAATCAATTGTTTTGATGACGCATTCATTAAATTTTTTTTCCTTTTCATCAAAAAATCTGATGGTATACGCATCAAATTGGCCATAAAATGACAAGTTTCGATTTCCATTTGTTTTTAAAAGCATATTTTTGTAATGAAACAGTGTGTTTTTTTTTTCATTCAATTGTGATTGAAACCACAGCTGAACACTGAAGTATGGGTACCATATAGATATAAATACCATATCGAATATCATTACCTTGTTTGATTAAAAAACGAATCAACCATTAGCAACTGGAATGGAAATTTAATATTCAATTATATCACATCACACGATTAGAGGGCTGCCAACGAGAATACACACTGAAAAAAAAAAGAAATATTAAAAATTATTAATGAACGCGAATTCATTGCGGGATGTGAAAAATGGACAATGAAAAAAAAAAATGTTTGAAAAACATTCAATTCATATTTGATGTTTGTTTGGGCTTTGTATCGTGTATATGATTTCAAAAATATGGCATATTTGGTGTTTTCCCTGTGGCACATGATTATGGCCCATCAAATGCTCATCAGTCAATGAGTCGTCATGCGGAACCAAACAGTGAATTTTTGTTTAAAAATCCACAATTTTTTTGTCCTTATTTTATTTCATATTTTATATTTTAAATGAAACAAACAGACGACAAGAGAGAAAAAGAGCGGGAAAAAATGATCACATCCGTAACTCCGAACGAGTCACCCTCTTTGGCAGACATAAATGAGAAAAGAAATCACCGAAACAACAATCATGATTAAAGAATAGCCAATATGAAAAAAAAAAAAAAATCCTGTTGAAAATATACGCGGCGCCACAAATATCACGTTGCTTTTGATAGAAAAATGCAGTAGCAAACAATCACATCACCAAACCAAGAGAGTGAATAGCACTCAGCGACCGAGTACACAATACAAGATAATCATTTTTCAATCGAAAATTACCCAATTACTGTCAACGAACCAATGTTTATGTGTTTGTTTCCATCTCTTTTGTTTGTGCTGATCTGTGGCCGAATGTGCGCGCGCTTCTTTCTCTCTATCTTTCGAATATGCTCAAGTGTACAATGCACTCATTTTTGTAAGCTTGTATGTATTAGTTTGATGATTTGATTCTTATTCGTTGGCAAAATAACAATAGCAGTTTTTTTTTCCTCTTCGGTCATAAACTTGTTAAGTTATGGCCCTGTTCTTGCATTGAAAATCGACTGTCGATTTAGTTTCAATATATTCATAATGGTCGTTTCCAATCAAGCATCTATAGAGCTGTCTGAAAATCAATCTCTGAAAATAAGTCAACGTATTATTTCAATTTCAATTTCAAAATCTAGTATAAACGACACGTAAACCGGTGGCACGCATCTCTTGTCACTTTTTATTCGAATATTCAAAATGAATATAAATTACTTCTCGCACCTTAAAGCATCAAACATAAAATTAGCATTTAAATCACCTTTTTGTGATAACTGAAGAATGTTTGTGGTCACTGGATGCGGGAAAATGAAAATTAACTAACTAGTTGACCATTAGCGTTGAATAACTAGCTATAGTTTGTCTTATTTCGTTTTTTTTTTTCTTATAGTGAATTCTAGAAGCTAGTTCAGATTGTTGTTTAAAATTAGTGCTTTTATCAAAATTTAGTGAATAATATTTCAAACTGATTAAAAACGAACAATCAACACCGAAACTATTTAAATACCCACCAAAAATTTTATGTGCCATGATTCGGCCAAACGCACATAATTTTCGATTGTGAATGTCGAGAAATAAAAGATATCGAAGTGATTATCAACCATTTTCTTAAGTCAAAGCGAACGATAATTGAAAGCAGTCTACAAGCAGTTTATCATTTTGGAACTGTAGACGAACAGAAGCATGGTTTTTTTTTTTTTCAGTTTCTTTTCTGGTCGTTAAGTGTTATGTCGCCTGTTCAATGTTTCAAACCCAAGATTAGCCACGAAAATACCGATTCATCCACGCCTCATCTTTTAATTCAGTGAATAGTATAATGCATATTCATACAAATTCACTGCATCATCTTGTTTAAAAGAGAGAACGAAATGAAGAATTCGAAAGAAAAAAAGCAAACATCTCCAACAGTAGCTTGCACATTTATGACTTTGTTCTGTTTTGCAGATGAAATATATTGATTTAATGTTATACACGGTTTATTACAGCAAAATGAAAATACCCAGCCACTTTTCGATGCTGTTTCAGACATTTTTTGCCCAACATTTTTCTTACATGCTGTTCACTTAATTTTAAGTCTAAAATCAACGTTTTTGGTGTTTTTTTCTCATTTTTCAAGTTCACTTCTACAAAGTTACACTCAACTTAAGCATACACTCAACACTTAGACTATGAATTTTGCCATTAGATTGTAGATGTGTAAACATCAACTATTCAATCGAAGTTGGGTTTTTTTTTCGCTGAGCATCAGTAAAAGATTTAAAGTGTTTTGAAAACTGATTCGAAGACATTCTCTTCTCGAAAAGTGTTGTTCTCGTTTTTTTTTTTTTGCTTTGAACATTGGCTAAGCGCACGTTTTCGATATAATTGAAATTTGATTGACTCGTTAGTTTTTTTCTCTTCGATTCGTTGTTTTCTTTCTTGGACGCTATTAATCTATCACTTTTTCCCGCGTCTTCTTTTTTCAAACTCTTGTACGCCAGCATGAATATCGCGCTCAACCGGTTTTCCAAGTAATAATATTCTTGTGTTTTTTTTTTGTGTTCAACTGTCATTAAAATAAAAATTAAATGTATGAACCATAAAGATGAAGCGAAGGAGTTTTTTTTTTTAAAAAAAAGAACAGATCGGCCCAGTGAGTTCATACAAGTGGGTTTTCTTAGCATGATGTAATGAATACGACAAAATTAAAATGGAAAAGAGATGAAGAAAAAAAACATTGTAAAATGAATTCATGAATTTGTTTTTGTTGTACAATGTATGTACATTACGTCGGCTACTGTATTCATGGATGAGCACGTGTTAATTGAAAAAAAAAGAGAGAGAGAGAGAGAGAGAGAAATCCATGAATCGTGAAATAGGTGTTCAATTCGATTATGAATTGGTATAAGGTTCGTTTAAATGCATATTCCGACAGACGCAGTTTTTTTTATTCAACTTCTTAATTCGAAAAGAATATATTCTTGTTGGCTCCTGTGGAAAAAAGACGAAAGACGACATGAATCCAGTTTTATGAAAGTACCAACAAAATGAAATGGTAGCGTGTATCTCGGAAGCTGAATATGAACACGCAGCAATAATAAATTCTGTAACTTTATTACATCCATTCGCAATGGTACATAATCATCAGCTGCTGGCTGCAGGCATTCGCTTATTTTGGCGTATGAATGTGCGTTTTTTCTGTCTTGTTTCAATTGCATACGGGAAAAAAAATTCGTGATGCCAAATTATCTTCATGAACAATGATTTACTAGCATTTGATAGGACATTGTGAAGAGTCCTTTTGGCAGAACAAAAGTAGCCATGAACAAAATTGCAGCGCTTTCATTTTATCAATATGAATGTAATATGTTTTTGAGATAAAAAGTCAGAACCGTCTGGGTGTCAAAACAATAGACAATGAAGGGTTTTATACTACTGCATCGGTAGGGCTTCATCTGCTTGCAGTGAAAGAGGTGAAAAGTAATTTAATAACGCTAAACACAAATAAAGTGAAAATAATCGAATCGCTCTCTACGGTATCCTGCCGCGTTTCGATCGAATATTATCGATACCATTAATGCAATTACATTACCAAAAATAGCGTCCGATTTATAACCAGATGCTTGAGCACATGTGATATACAATAGTGTGTTTGTTTAATTCTCCCGATATCTTTCGCTTGGTATTTCAACAAAGAACGAAAAAAATGATTAACTCACCGAAAGCGAGAAGAAAAAAAAAGAAAAAATGATCCGTAGAAAAATAAATCCCCATTGTTTCACTTCATTTTTTTTTTTTTTTTGCCTTGTCAATTTATGAGAGGTGCTAGAGCTGTGGTACACAAGTGATCAAAATAATACTCTATGCAGATAATAAACATGAAAAAGTATCATACGGTTAGTCAGCTAACAGCAACGAATGAAAAAACATCGACAGATAGTTGCCTCACATTAACTTCTAACCCCACAGCTCATGTTTTATCGTTGTTATATTGTCACCCTAACATACTACTCAAGCACTTACCATCATGTAGAAAAAAGGCCGAAAAAAAATGTGAGCCCAGGAATTTCTGAGTGAAAACTACGTATTTATTAAATGTAAAAGTGGCAGGAGAAAGTTCAATACTGGAAAATGGTGTCAATGGACCCCTCTCATTAAACACGATTGATTGGATTTTTTTCTTTCGTTGCGAATGAAAAAAATTCTCTGCCACAATATAAATACAATGTGCAGGAATAAATGATCCTTGGTAAATTTCATCAACACGCTACTTACGATGTCATGTTTTAAAACCGATAAAAAAAAAAACTTTAAAAAAGTACTTCTTTTCATTGATATAAAAAATTATTGAGTATTGTCACTCAATCAATACAATCATTTGATAATAATCGACAACAACAAAAAACCAACAACTTCAAACATTGCAAGTGAATAGTGTATTGCATAGCATGGAATGAAAAGAATAAAAAAAGAGAGAAAAAAACCAATCAACACTTAAAAGCGGGCATTTTCAGCATCACTACACATTGTTTTCAAATCAAAGCGATAATATATCGGCACATTATTTGACTATAAATTCTCTTGCAGATTGTTTAAATTCTATAAAGTGTCGAAAATTCGGCGCTTAACGTGAATGATTAGCGCTGAAGAACGACAAACAATTGAAAATGGTGAAATTTTTCGAAGGGGGAAATCGCTGAGTGGCAACAGGGATCGTAACAAAGCGTCATCAATGAATGAAAAACATCGACCAATGGCGATTCGAAATGGTACATTTGTTATCCTTTTTTTTTGCCTTTCTTTCGGCAAACATTCGAATGATGTGCGCTAAAAATGAGGAATCAGATAAAAGGGACACTGACTGTTGAGTGGGAATGGTATGATTTCATTCGGTTTGTTCGAAATAAATCCACCAAACAAAAGGTCGCATTTCATTTTTCAATTTTCGTGTTACTATTGTCTTTTTTAGAGAGCCTCGATTACTAATATTCATCATCTACGTGCGTATTTATATATAGTGACAGTTGTTAAATAGAGACAAAGTGGTTGTAAAGGGTACAAAATCATCGATTTCTCTATTTTTTTTGTATCTATTTTTGACATTTTTTCCCCATTTTCAACATTATTCTTCATTTGGTCCGGCTATAAATCGCTGTTTAACCAGATTTATTGCATTTTTCACAGGAAATTTACCAAAAATGAAATTCGAAACTGTGAAAATCCAAATGATATATACAAAACACATTACCAAATACAATCATATTTCATTGCAATGATAAAAATCCATAATAAAGCATAATGAAGATTATATAGATTTGAAGCAACAATCTAATGAACTAACATTAATAAAGACTTTATTTGTAGGGCATTTTTTAAATGTGTTCTTGATATTGGTTCTTATTTTAGAAAACCTTCACAAAAAAGGTCAAATCCATCGATCCATATATTTTGACTTTGAAATTTGCTTATGTCGAATTTTCCGAATTCGTTTATTTGAGAAGACAGTTTTAGCAAGGTTCAAATTGATTATTTTATTGTTAAATTTCATTCTGAACCTTTGAACTTATGGGAATTGATCAAATATGGCGCCACCAAAACCACGGATAACCTATTAAATTTGATTAGTCTGATTCTCAATCAGTCTGCGTTGTATCAAGAAGTGAAATATACATGTAATTAGAAGTGAAACGCTCTGATAGATACAAATCGTATGTGATTTACACTAAGTGTTGTTTAAACTTTTTTTTCGAAAAACATCTTCATAAAATCATTTCAATTGCATGTTGAGCGTGAGAGGTGAATTAACTTAGTATGAATGTATGAAAATCGTATTTCAAATCATGATAATTCATCTTAATCGTGTTCATTTCGTTCTTTTTCTTCTTCTTCTTCTCCTTCCATGTCTTCAAATAATGTGCTTATAATGATTTGAGTATATCCGCACGAGACCATCTAATATTGTTTACATCCATTTAACTTGCAATTAAACATTGATTCCTCGATTCAATTTGAATCATTTCGATTTTTGCAGATTTACAATTTGCATGTAACCATAATTCTTGTTGAGTGTGCTTAGACTCAAGCCAAATGAAGCGGTTTCAGTGTGGACAAGATTGATTACAATGCCCTCGAGTTGGATTAATTCATGCGTAGCATATGCAATTTATGTAAATCAATAAACTAATACACGCTTACGGTTGTTGTTGTTGTTGTTGTTGGTACATTGTAAATCAGATAAGAATGCATCGGGCAATAAAACGTCGATTGGTGCGTTCTTTGACAAACTTGTCAATGTGATCGATTGGCATGCATCGACATATTGAATTAGTTTATACCAATAAAATGCGACACACATCAAAGTGGCTTTATGGAATTGATTATGTTAAATTTAATAACTCCATTCTTGATCGAACAATCAATTCTAATTTGTGACAAAACGGGCCCCGATGAGATGCGACTTAAGCAATTGAGCATATGCAATGAGCATATTTACTCGAACTTTTATTGCCATGTGAACTCTTTGCATTGAGTTTGAATTAACCAGAGCTATTCTGCAATCGTAGCCGCTATGTATAGTGAAACAGATAATAGAAACGATATGCAGTTTAATGAAATTGAATTAAGACCAATTAACATGGTAATAAATTTCCGTAGCCAATTTCATTTGGGTATTTTTTGTAAATATTGTTTCTGGTTTCTGCTTTGCTTATTGAAATCGAACGGAAAATGCATTTTGGCATAAATACGCTTGAGAAAGGTAAATTTTGAGGCAATCGATAGATAATTCTAATTGATGTTTTGGTGCAAATTGCGTGGGTTATTAAATGGATTGTTTAATCGCTTAGTCTATACGGTTGCTCTTCGAAAACAGAAAAAAGCCACAAAAATACAGGCTACCGTTATACGGTTTTAATCAACAACAATATATGTCTCGTGTTTCAAAGCAATTGGTTTAAATGCGCTCGTGCGCATTCATACGTTCGTATTTGCTGATCAAAAGTGATTTATTGCATTAAACACGCTCACATTCGATCTCGTTGGAAAATGCACGAAAGAGGCTTAATTTCAGCATTTACATGTACACACACACGCATGGAGATTGCCAAGCCATTGGCTTTGATCGGTCAAAAGATCATGTTCACCCATTCGAACTAGATATGCATGTGGTGCCATGAATAAATGTGTCAATACGTTGCTTTTAATTGATATATTTTCATTTAAAAACTAATAAAATGGCAATGGTGCAACTGAACAAATCTCAATATACATATTCAACGTACGAGTCGGAGGAAAGAAGCCACGGCCAAATCCAGTGCCTGGCTGGCTAAAGTGAGACAAATAATTTCAATAATAATTTATCCAATTAAGTATTGTTATTATATTGTATATGTGGCATGAGTGTTGTGTGGTGTTGTTAATGTTGGAAATTCGTGTCAAACGTGTTAACGACATTTGGACACACAATTATTGGTATAAATGTATATCTCATTTAAATCAGATAAATAGCACTTGGTTTATGCCGTTGTGCTGTTTTATTTCTCTCGTAATTTTTTTTAGCAAATTATTACAAGAATCCACCACCACCTTGATACCTATGGTGGAGGAATAAACTACGACGACGACGGTGATCAAAAAACCAGTTAAAATTAACCCATTATTCAACAATTTGATTTTGATTAGTTTATTATTAGTTTTTTCTTCATTCGAATTGCACACGAGCAAATGCAAGTTTAGCCTATGCAAATCATTCATAATATGCTGCAACTGTAGACCCATCAACAATCAATTCAATTTTTGTTACACAGCACAAAATAAAGATATACATTTTACACAAAACAACAACAACAACAACAACAAAAACGAGCCAAACAGTGAACACCTTGTAAGCAATGACTTTTATATTCACATTTAACACCATGAGATAGATATCGAAAATTTTACATACAAAAACATCATGCAATCTCAAACCATTAGTTTCCCCAGCATAACATATTTTTTTCTCTTCTTCTTCTTCTTCTTCATCATCTTTGTAAACGTTGGCTGTAATATCTTCAATCATACAAAACAGAAGTACTATCATTTCGCACATAGGCCCATTACATAGAAGCAATCGTGTTCAGCTTAGCGAAACATCTGATTTTTATAGTTTGTTGACAAACAACGGATTGAAACACGATTAAGAGACAAAAACCATCATAAACATTACTTGAACATTTTATGAATAAATTTAATAAAAACAACAACAATAATCATATATACAAACTCCTCGCTAGTTGGATAGCGTAAATTGTGATCAGGTTGGTCTCTGTTTTTTACACTACAATTGCTAATCATATGTAATACGTAATGAAATCAAATGGACATGGCAAAATAAGTGTGTGCGCATTATTGCTGATGGATTCCTTGTATCGATAACTGTTTACGACGTTCAACGATAGCAGCAAAAAAAAAAAAAAATGATCGGCATTTGAAATTATACATTGATCAAATGGAAATAAATTGTTACACCTTCGCTAGACGCGTTGACATTAAGGCAATGTTAAAAGAATCATCTCGTTTTGTTTTGTGATTGAAGATATACGTTCACTTGGCGTTAAGAAAACTATAGATGTGGAAGTGGGTCTCATGATATCATGTTTTTTTTTCTTGTTGCTATTGAACATTTAATAAAATTAAATGACGTTTTGAGTGTTTTTTCATTGATTTTTTACACTTAAATGTCGTTTTGTTTGACATAAAGTGTTGTATAGACGCATTACAATTTTCAATGTAAACATCAATGAGATGAAAAACTGAATCTATTTGGAATGCAATGTTGGGTACTGATTAGAGAGATGGCGCCACATTTTGTGGTTCGAAAAATTATAAAAAAAAAAAAAAAAAAAACCCAAGAAAACTACATTTTACTCACGGAATATTTTCCGTATTTCATTGGAAAAACTTCACTCTGATTGTGAAATGTACAAATGTACATGACTATCATTCATCCCAATTGAATTTATGACAACAAAACAAAAACATTTCCTCGCCATTCATTGAAAAAAACATTGATAGATATTCTCACCTCTCGAGTTAGATCAATGATTCTGTTGTTTTCCCACCATCAAATGCAATATGTTTTTGTGCATTCGTTTGTCCATAATTTATCTTTTTACAGTCTGCGTGATGTGATCAACGTTATGAGCACAATGGACGATTGGGTACGTAGAAGGGCAACTACTTTCTAATTATTATGCGGCAAATGGCGCGCAACAATTCATATATTTTATTTGAATGATTGTTTCGTACTGCCAATCGAATACAAACCAATGATTCTTTGAAGTTCTACTATGCGGTGCGAATACGATGTCAACCATTCAATAACATTTATTTATTTATGTTTTTCACATAAATGACAAACTGAAAATATTTTCACTAGATTATCACCTGGTGTTACATCATTCGATTTATAGGTTCGGATTTAAAATCACAATGAATGGATCGAAATCGTTTTTTATTCGATTGTAAGAAGAAGTAGAAGAAGAACAAGATTGCAGAAAATTCAAGTGGATTATGTTTTTCGGAAGAAAAGGGAAATGTAGGGAAAAATACCGCCACAAAAAGAAGATGCAATAACCAAAACCAAGCACTTGAGCAAAACTGATAAAAGTGAACTGCAAAACACTTCTAGATATGGTGATGTAACAAATCATCCTATTTTATCATAATTGGTGATAATGAACGTAAATTACGTGCACTTATGCAAACTGAAACAATAATTAGATATGAGTTTGTGCTAGAGAGCGAGACATCGATATAAATATGTAGAGTGAGAGGGAGATGGATCAGAAGAGATAAAATGTAAGCCACAATTTGTCGATATCGAGTGTGTGCAATTGCATTGTGATTCTGATATGCGAATATGGTTTCATGTTTCATCGCGGCGCTGTAAAACTTGTTTTAGTCTCTCTCATCAAAGTTGATTTTGCGTTGGCAATTTGTTCTGTAAAGTCAAACATGACGTCGAAATTAGGTTGTATATTTGAAAATTGGTACAAGTGTAGAAATACTACGAAATACACGTATGAGCAACAACATCAACAGCAACAGCAACAGCAAAAGCAACAACAATATAATTGCGTAATTAATTATGCAAAACAAATGCAAAGAAAAACATATATATTGGCTGGCATGGTCATTACTCGCTTGGTCATAACGGTACCGTTTGCATATGAAACGCCTAACTGAATCAGCTCTGTCTACATTGCTGAGATGTTTGGTTGACGAAAGCGAAGTTAACAATATCAATGCATCATTGAAATGCATACAGAAGCAATGTTGATTTGAGCGCCAATGTATCAAATGTGTACTGGTTTGATTGGCCTGTATGGTGCGCGTGTGTGCAATTACAAAATTAATATGTGACGATAAAAGTCACAATAACGATTTGTTTTGAGCTGTGTAGCAAGATGGCAAAATAATCATGTGCTTCGTGCATTGTACGCGCACACTACGCGTACCTATCAAAAACTTAACTCAGTTCAACTCAACTGTGCAATATGTGTTCAACTGGTACACTGCAATTTGGCTGACTAGCTGGCCGAACCGTATACATTTTGTCTAAATGGTGGCTTAGTTAGCATCGCAATCGACAGTACTTGTGCCATTGCTGTTTATACCACGCTTTAATTTTCAAATAAAGAATATCAGATATAATCATTCATAATCTTGGCAATCTTGGAAGAGAGCAAAACAGATACCATTCGACGGCGAAAAATATAGTCATTTTAAGCGAATCATTCGCCAATTGTGTGGATGTGTATGTATGTGCAATAGATTCACAACCTTATGCAATGTTCATATTTGCATTCGAATACTTGAAACGTTGTTTTGCTCTTTATTATGTAATTTCGTTGACATGAATAATTTTAATTATTGGGCTAATTAAAGTATGTGTGTATCAGTGTTGGACATGCGCGTATTTCTCATTGTCCATTGCGGAACTCCTTTTGAGAGGTTTGAATTTTAAACGGTAATGAAAATTTGCAAATGACTCAGTTCTAAGATCTCTCTTATTTCAAAGGCGTTCACAGAATGTGCTCATTGCGCGTCAACTATAATTTAAAATTACAAAAAAAAAAGAAATCATTAAATTTGTTCCATTACATTGCAAGTTGCAACATGTGGCTTATACGGATTACATTATTTCATTATAATTTTGATCTATTCAAATAAAATGATAGTTTGAACTTGGAAGAAAACAATTGGATTTTTATAAATTGGATTGAAAATGATTGAAAAGCAAAAAAAAAAAAAAAATCAATTTTCTATCGAAAAGCCAAATTTCGTTGGCACGACATTAATCTTTCAATTCAATATTTTTTTAGATGATTTGAATAAAGATAGTCGTTGTCATGTTGATACCCAAAGTCATGAGTATGCTTGAAAGATCATCGAATATACATAAATTGTCTGTCAGTGTCACCGATCGCTACTACAGATTAGTAGCAACGATTTTCAAATGCACATCATTTGGAACGAGAGAAGAATGAGAAAGAAAAAAAAGCACACATAAAATGTTATTATTATTCGTTGTTTATTTGTTTTCTAGTAATGATAAAACGGCCATTTTCTGATCGCTTCTTTCAACAATAACTCTTTGTTGATCCTCTTATTTTACTTTGTCTATTCTTCTATTTCTACATTTTCATTTCCTCGATAATTCGTCTGATCGAGTATATTCAATTGTGCATTGATTAATATATAATAATACTTCAATTCGTGTAAAATCATAAGTTACGAGTAATCAATTTTAGTTGCGCGCTCTTAACGATAAATTGTCTCTTTCTCTGTGTGTTTTTATTTTTGGTTGCATTAGTCGTTTTTTCCACTCTCTTTTTAATTCTGTTCGTTTTCTGTGTTTGCACCAACTCATCCAAATTGAATTACTCAGCATTAACCATGCAGTTCAACGTTTTCACTTTACATAGACAGAAGAAAACAGAGAGAAAAGAGAAAAGAAAGAGAGAAAAAAACGAGAGTCGTCGTTGCTATACACAGCCTGATGAAGAAAAACGAAATCATTACAGATTAAGAACATACGTTTATAAACTCGGCGAGATAATGTGGTGTTTGTAAGCATATAAATATGTATGAGCATAAATCTATAGAAAGCCCAAAAATGATCGGGCCGTTATCGTGCATTTATTATAATAATGCTAACGCTTCACGCATACATAAAATATATCATTTCTGTTGTTGTTGTTATGCTTTCTCCCTCTCACTCTCATTTACTCACTCTCTCACTTTTTCAATCACTCTCGCTCTTCTACTCTCTCTCTCTCTCTCTCAGTCTCTCTTTTTCACTCTTTGAGTTTTTTCATACTGCTTCCCTCTCCTTTGCTTTCTGTTTTGATTTTTCTGATTCTTGTAAGTCTCAACTTGATGTACGATGTACACAGTAGTAAAAGAAAAAAATCGAAAACAAAGTTGATATTATATGTAGTGTTTTGTGTTTGGTACAACGTACGTACTACGTAGACAATTCTGATAGAATCTACAATTTTAATGCAATCCACTCGTTGCTTGTTTGCGCCTTTTTTCTCTCTCTATGTTTCTCTTCTCATCTTTTGCTTCTTTTCCACTGTTTTTACTTTGTATGATTCTTTTGATCATGTGTAAATAAAACAAATACATTTATAAAATACAAAGTCGTAGTAAAAATATTGCTGCAATCATTTAAAAATGAACAAAAAAGAATCAAGAAATATATACAAGACAAAAAAAGGTCCGTTTAATAGTAAAACGACTAACATCATCCATATTCGAGAACATTTACACTAGACTCCGATACACACAACTAGGATGCATCAAAAACACAATAGAAGTGCACAAATAATGGCCGGTCAAACCATGATGCATCATGTTTTTTACTTGGCCGTTTTTGTTCCTGTTATTCTTCTACTTCTTATTCTTATTCTTCATTAGTTCATTGTAGTTGTTGTGTATTTTCTCTATGGATTGCTTTGTTCGCTTTTGTTTCCATCTTTATCATCATCTTATTCGATTCCATAAAATGTGCGTACGTTTATGAGTGCGGGTTAGAGGTGCCAGCAAGATGTACTTACTCGTAAAAGTTGGAACAGAAATTCTAAACCGACATTTCATATTTAGAATTGCATTTTGAGAGATGAACTCTTGTTTCTGACTGCCAAATCGAGTATAGCAATGGAAATCAAATGATAAACCGCAAGTATCATCATAAACACATTGAACAAGATTTAAAAAAAAAACAACTAAAAAAAAACAATGATTTAAGGAAAGAGACAAAATTTGGAAAACAATATTCCACTTTAGTAAGCAATCAGTTCAACGATAAGCAATGATTTTGATAAACAAACTATTTTCAAACAATATCTAAACTGAGGATACTCAACTTTGCAACAGACTATGTATTAATTATGCATTAAAAATATGATGAATTCTGAATTGACGCGAATATTAGACAGTCAAACATTGATGAAGCAATTCAATCGCTCGTCGTCTAGTTTTTTTTCTTTTGGTTTAAACGTTAAAATTTTAACGATACGTTTGTATCTAAACGTGAAACACAAAATGCATACTATGAACAATGATTTCATATTTCATACTTCAGTCATGTCCATCACATAATATGTGATTTCGAAAATGAACGTCTGACGTTTTCTTATAAACAACTCTTGAGTTTTTTTCTTCTCGTGTGTATGGGGTTTTTCAAAGGTATGATAAATAAACGACAATTAAAGCCAAACTCTCAAAAATCCAAAGCAATAAAAGTGGAAGAGAAAAAAACTAACACACAAAAGATCACAAACACTTTTGTAATCTGCATATAAGCAAGTCATCGTCAACATAATAATCAAGATGCGACTGTGCCAGATCACAGTAACAACAGTCGCGTTTTAATATATCTCAAACAACAAATAATCATGGTGATGGAAGGAGTACGTGAGTTAGAAGAGAACAGAGTGTTATATGACAGCCTCAGCACAAAAATTAATGAATTTTTTTGAAATTAAAAAAAAATCAAATAAATGAGGTAATCAAATGTTTGGAATGGCATGGTTCGACTTGAAAAACATTTTCACTTTAAAATAGAACAAATATTCACTGTTTTGACTTTTTTCAACACATTTAATTCAGTCTGCAAAAAAAAAAATTCATAAAAAATCAACATTGTCTTAAAACAAATGTTTGTAATTCATTGTGGATGGTGTTACTTTATTCCTGCGACTGTTATAAAAAAAATCAAGAATAAGAAGAAGAACGAAAGTGAGGTTGAGCAGTAAATTGAACAACACAACAACAATAAATAGCCCATTAACAACTACAAATCGAGAAACAGGTCATTGCCTCAACCGTCAACTGTCTTGTTGTGTATTGGTTGTGAATTGTATTTTATTCGGTTTTGTATGTGCGTTCTCTTTCGCACAAACGTTCATCGATTTGAATCAGACCTATTTCGTGTGGCACTAAAACTTTTATAGAATTATAGTGTTGTATGCCCTTTTTCAAACATATTACAGATAAAGTTTATAACCGCAGCATGTTTTCTACTCACAATGCAATCGAAAACGCGCGTAAATATACAACCAGCCATCGAAAAGAATAAGAAAGAAGAAGAACGAAATAAAAAAAAATGAAAAAAAAAAAAAACTAAATACAACAAACATCATCAAGAACTACTACAGCAAGCGAACACATGAAGTGTATATACCCTGTGCTGCAACGAATGCGAATCAAAACAAAACCGATAAAAGACAAAAACAACACGAATCAACGAAGAAAAAAAAACACAGATTGAAAGGCACAAACAAGACTTGTGTAATGTGTACAATGCGAATGTGTACGATTAATATATGGATAGATATACGCGCATAGTACGGTGAACAACATGAACTTCAACTTAACGCTAAACTAATAGCAACAGCAACAACATCAAAATCACCAAGTTGCAAAACAAACGGCATCAGCTTGGAATATAGTGGCCAATGTGGATTTATGTATATGATCGGCCAAAGTACGAACAAACATGGCCTGCTAACAAAACATCACACATCAAGAACATTTAAACTGCCACAATCTCTTCACTAATTTTCTTCGTATAATTCCAATGGACGGTGTCAATATATCAAGTCGATGAAACTCAATGCGACGATTCAGGGCTGGAAATGTTGATTTGTTTTGATTCTTGTGTGATGTTTTTGCGCGTTAATTTTTATCCGTTCCACTTTAATATGCACCAAAAAAAGTTTCATATTCAAAAAGCAAAAGACACAGGAGTGCGAAAGGGAAAAAAAGACTCTGTGTTCTGAAGACTGAATATCGAAATTGATGTGTTGCCGAAATAAAGAGAACAAAACAAAACACAGAAGGATGAAAATTAAAAGAATCGAACATACGAAAAAAGAGAATGACCCAAATCTTCAAAAGTTAATTCTTTCTCACTCGTGAACGTGTTTTTGTTTCTTTCTTTCGTCCGTTTGAGTGTTTTGTTTGCAATGGTTTTTGGTTTTTGACCGTTGTTTATAAGATCGAAGCAATTGGTTTGTTTTGCTTTGATTTGCTTTCGTTCGAATCGTTCGAATTGTGGCAGTTTATTGCTGCAAACGAGTGAAGAGCATGACTCCCAATCGAACCGAACAAGTTCATTTGAATTCAGTGTTGATGCACCAGAACCTGAAGCAAACAGATGTACACTGTCTGTACATATTTACTTTCCGATAGTTTTTCTTCTTCTTCCCTTCATTTTTCTGTTGGGCATCGTGTGTTTTCGATGGCATCGAATTTATACAGCGATTCTTTTTATTCCTTTTTCTCTCTTTTTATCTCATTTTCTCTGTTTATATTCTGATTGCCATTACATTTGAAACTTGAAATTTTTGATCTTCTTTGTTTTCATTCCATCTCAGTTGCACCGCCTTCGGCTTAAATATCGGGCTATCATTTCTCTCTCCCCCCCCCCCCCCTCGCTGGTCGATTGATGTTGATCTTTTTTCTGTATGGTTTTTTTATGCTTGGTTTTTATTAGTCGAAAAAAAAAAACTTTTCACTTTACTTATTTTTGTAGCGATTGCGTTGCGAGTACGTATGTATTCGTGTGTATGTATGAGTTTGTGCGTTTTGTTGGCACTTCACTTGTTTATTCGCTGTTCAACATATTCGAGTCCAGTGTACGCATACAAACACACATGCAACAATCCGTATCAATATCCATACTAATACAACGTTGCTATTGGACAAAATAAAACTCGTTTCAGCCGACATCGTACTCAATATTCCAAACAATAAACTGAAAAGAAAGACAACGAAAAGAAAATACAACCAACGATAATTTGAAAAGAATAAAAAAAAAAAAAACTACAAACTCTAAGAATTAAGCAGAAAAATATAATAAAAAGATAATAACTATCGACATCGACGCTTATGAAAAGCCAATGTAGAAAAAAATACGACAAGAGAGCACAGCAACAACAACAATGAAACATGTGTGTAGAGTATATTTCCTTCGCTTACATTACCTGAGCGTGAAAACCGAACCGATTGTGAAAGAAAAAATATCACTGAACCTGACTCGACACAGCTTGGTTCAAGAGCCGTGCACCACTTGGATTAGATATCGCTTTGAAAGCAACAAATGCATGCGTGATTCGAGTGCAATCAACGCACAATATCTAACTTGAATCCTCTGAGGATAGTAAATTGATATGAGCTGACAGAACGGTCGACGTTTGCTTGTTGAGTTCATACCTCAAAATGATATCGTTGTCATTCATGCAAGTGTACAACTGCATTGAAAATCATTTGTGATTCCAAAAACGAAAAACGTATTCATTTGATTCCCTTTTTTTTATTTCATTGGTAAACATTTTCTACCTAGAATGTACCACAATTTCATTTCATTATCACATAAAAGCACCACATGCGTTTCTATAACTATTAGCTTTCACGGTTTGCACATCCAAATTCCGTACCATTTCTAATGTGTATGTGATGGCATTTGTCATAAATAAGATAAAAATTCAAACTCGATATTTCACCACTGCATTGCCATATGAAGCCTCCTCATCGTTGAAGTCGAAAGATGTTGAAAATTGTTGCTCTAATGATTTGTCTAATTTATTGTTTTTTTTTTTCCTTTTTTCTTCTTCCATCTCTTTTGTAGCGTCGTGTGTAGTTATTTGAGAATCAACAAAATATTACCCTTCACACACAGAATAAAAAATTGAGACAAATATATGACTCGTTCCATTTTTTTGTCAGTTTTTAAAAACTATTAAATGTGTGTATTTTTCAACTTGTTTCTCTTCAGAGATGTATTTTTGTTCTATTTTTCTTTTCTTCTTTTCAGCAAAATTGATACTAGTGATTTTCTAATGCATCGTTTGGGGAAAAAAAATTATTTGTAGAAGAAGGGATGAGAAAATAAAAGAAATTGTGTATTATTATAGCACAATTTAAAATGAGACAGAGGTTAAAAGACAAGCAAAGAATTGATTGGTGTAAAGAAAAGTGAAGCTGCAAGCAATTAACATGCGTTCACCACGCGTAAAACATGAACATTTTGGTAAAAGATACACGAAATAAAGAAATACACACAACTTGGCAGACACAATGTTACATGCTCATTGTTGTATTGCTAAGAAAGTGTGTGAATAGGCCAGACTGATGAATAAACAACAACACAGTGTGACATAAATCTTTGTGCATCAACATATACAATTCTTCGTATTTCCACATGTTTTCTATGGATTTTGTCTGATTGTCTGTCTGCATTTCTAATTCGAAGTATACGGACCATATCAAAAGTCAAATGAAATCATAACAAATAAACGGTTACAAGCACCTTCCTAAAATCCAATTGCTGTTCACACTATTGATATGACACGTTTTGTCCTCATTCACAAGATTTTGCAATCGATTTTTTTTCAATCATTGCAATTAATTAATTTATGCGTCTCTTTATGTTAATTAATAACTTCGAAATCAATTGAAAGCCGTAAAACCGAAAGAAAAAAACATTTACGATCCGAAAGCTAGCAAATTATACACATCACATCCAAAATGTGCGCAAACAGAAATAGAAAGAAAAAAAACACATATCCATTGAAAACGCAACAACTACTTGAAATCCGAATAAAAAACAAGACATTAAAAATTAATAAATACACTTCATAATAATTTTAATTACAGTTTTACTATTTAATATACTGTGCATTTGCTCGTTGCTTGGTTAGTTGATCGTTCTCGATCTTTCATTGATAATCAGGTTTGAATTCATGATTCCACGGCAGCGCGCACCGAAAAGTCACTATCTGTTGGAACTCTAACTCTATGAACCACAGTACTAAGCTAGAGCAAAAAAGACACAAAATTATGCAAAGAAAAGAAAGAGAGAGAGAGAGAGAGAGAGAGAGAGAGAGAAGTGAACGTGCGTACAACAGGTTGTTACATTGATCCACAATTCGCTGTTTCCCTCTTCGACGAAGTAAGGTGAAAAAAAATATTATTATGATTTCAATCTAATTCGCTGTTTTTCTGTTTGTGTTTTGTCACATCCTTCGTGTAAATCATGATAAAAAAAAATACTCTCTTTCATCTGGCTGTTGATTTGCTTGGCTGAGCAAGAAAAAACTGAATTGAAAAAAAAAAGCGGAGAAACGAATTGCCAGTACATTTGTTTGAAAAAGACAAATCTGAGTAGTGACAATGCAGCAATAGCTAAAAGTAAATCATATGAAATAGATATGTTTTACAACATGAAGTGAGTTTCGCTCATTTTCGGCATTGCTTGTGGTGGTTGCATGATTATAAACCTTTTCACACACAGTTTATGTCAGCAAATTGCCGATGCAAATCTTCAATTTGGATAAAACATTTTGTACCGTGTATTTATCGATGCGTACTTTTTGTTATTTTCAACCGACATTCATTTTCATATTCAACGTAAATAAACGTAAACGCTCACGTGCTACACAATATCGCACAAGCATGTGACATACGTCGGAAACACTTATGTCAACAGCCAACCAAAATAAAGTTCATTATAAATCGACGCGCACGCCTAAACATTTTAATTATACTTTTTTTTTTCTTGTTATTTAAATATGTTCGCATCGAGTGCAAATTGACACAGAAAATGATTTAATTAAGGCACAAACTGAAATGAGATTGATCGCAAAATAATATCATGACATTTAAGAAATTTCTTTATAGAAACACAAAAAAAATGAAGAATTTTTAGCTACAAATCAATGCTATTCATAGACCAATTAACAAATTGTCACATTAAATAGATTTAAATTTGGTTTTGTTTTGAACAAGGTTAGATCATTTACCTTGCGTAGCGAAAAGTTCGTTATAACGATTGTACACATATGTAATATATGAGAAACACTTGAAGTGTCTGTTGTTGAACAAGAAGAAAAATGTTTCTTCCTGAAAATATTTCAGCTTTATTTCAATGAAAGTCTCAAAACCAACCTAACTCCCTGTAGATCTGTAAGAAAAATTGCCAAATGTAATACGAAGAAAAAAGTCAAACACTTAAATTGAATGTTCTACAGAATCGTGATAATGATTTATGTATATTCAATGCACGCCTCTTCAGCATTCGTAGTAAAAAATGAGCAAAAAAAATTCTCCAGAAAATAAATCAAATAAATCTCATAAACCATTTTAAGATTGCTCCACACTAGCATGCATAATTCAAACATTGGAAGAGCATAATGTCAACGGTATGATTCGGTATTTACACTTTTGGGTCAATGTAATAACGAACGATAACGATGTTCCATCCATATAAATACCTATCGATTAAGTTTCAATCGAAGATTCGTAAGGCTCAAATGGTCAAAGACCGTATCTATTGAATCGATTAGATAGGATTTCATGTTTGATTTGCGCACAGCGCAAGAATGGAATAATGGTGAAAATGAAAAAGAGTGAGATAGAGAAATGATTCTTATAGAATTGAAATCAATTTTCTAACGAATAAACGATCCAATATGAAAATGGTGTTTAAAAAAACAAGTCTTGATCCACCAACAATATCATAAACGCTTCACATTAAAAGGGAGAGGAACAAGAGACTGTGCGCTCTGTGCTGAGTGAAATAGAAGCTGCGATCGAAGCGTACATATGAAAAGCAAACATCAACAACTCAAGAAGAAGAAGAAGAAGAAGAAAAAAAAACATCCACAGGTGTTCAAAATCTACCTTCGATTCGATTCGTTTTTTTTGTTGAGTGTAGAACGGTTTTTTATTGTCTTTAAACGGTTTTATACGTTATAGCATCACAGCAACGTATATTAGCGTATTGGGCGTGTATGATGTATGTTTGAATAAAGTGTATAGTAAAAACAAGATTCAAACCAACCAAAGAGAAAAGAAGAACAAAGATAAGTTGTGAAGTGAATACAAAAAACGATGTCACAAAACCCGATTCACACACACAAACACACACACACACACTGAGAGAGAGAGAGAGAGAGAGAGAGAGAGAGAGAGAGAGAGAGAGAGAGACCCAAGCACACAAAGGCACACACAACCACAAACACTTGCACGCCACTTGTAAACGTATACAACATAAACTGCTGCATAAAAATAATAACATAATGATCCCGAGGAGAAACCGAATTAAATCGAATGAGATGCATGTGTGTAGATTAATGCGATGAATGCGGTTCTCATTCTCTGCGGCTGCATATCAACCGTTCATTTTTGATCACTTTTTGCACTTTTCTACTCATTTTCGTACATGTCAATCATCTCTATGTAAATTAACCCTAATTACTGTTTGTGATTGATTTAACGAGACATTGCTTCAATTTATTTAAATATTTATTGTACAGTAAATAACATAATACAATGGAACATTGACTCAACTATTTTGTTTCGTACTTCTTTTTTTTTTTAGTTTACTATACAATGGTGTATTGTAATTTTGGTGTTGGTTTTCATGTCAATTTATCTATAATGGGAAATCAAGACAATTTCATGTAACTATGGCCATTTATTTCGAAACCACATTTAAGATAAAGTTAGTTTCCCACCGTCAAAAAATGGAACGAAATGCAATACCGACTCATTTCTGAGGGTGTTGTTTCCCCGTATAATCTAATTACGATTGAGCGCGAAGTGTTCCTTTTGTCACCTTCGGACACGAAAATAAAACAAAAAAGGGATGCCCGGAAATGCGGTTAGAATTTTGTTAATTAAAAAGAAGTTTCAACCCCATGATTTACGTGTTTTCAATTTTACCAACATAAAACTGGCTCTTTTCACTTGAAGTGTTCTCACTTTCAACCGCCACCTTGAACACATTTTTTGAAATGCCTACATTTTGTTTGACTTTTTTTCTCGCCCTCTTGACATAATTCAGTTGAAATTATATGCATTCCACATCGAAACTTCCTTATTGCCAGCGGCTTTTTTGATTCACAACATAATCTATTGAGATAATATTTGTTGTTTTCATCTTTTATAAACTATTTTTCACCATGATTAATTGAATTAGGATTAATCGAATTTCAACCACTAATTTTCATTCTAAAAGGCATATTCATTTACACAAAGAAAAATATAACACATTTTAATGTTCAAAAATTTAATAATTTACTGTTGAGAATGAAAGAGCTTTAGTAAGAGAATTTGATGTAAAAAAAATTGACCGAATTGGATATAGTTTCTCATGGCTTAGTGCCAATGTACAAAACCGAAAATCCTCTTAGTAAAGATTAGTTAAAAAATATGTCAACAAATGCTATTCAGATTGTTGTTCAGCTCGTTTTGTGAATTTGGTCATAATCTTGGTTTCGGAGTTGATACTATTTTCTTTTGGACAAGCGCCTAATTACTGGACTGATTTGTTGAGAGAAAAAAAAAAAACAAATAACAACAAACAAAGCCTTGATTTGATGAATAAACGAAAAGGTTTAAAATTGACATATTCCGTTATGAGGTTCATGCATACATAAATTTATTTTTCCATTGCTTGCAATCTATCAATATTCTACAAAGACAGTTCGATGAATGCATGTGCATACAAAGAGTTTAATAAATATATGTGATGCATAAATAAAAAGAAAAAGAAACGCAGTCACGTTAAAAATGGCCAGTTCAATAACCCCTTTGAATCATCGTCTCAAAATGCACGGATTTACATTTCACTTTATTTATACGAAATTTTGTAATGTTATCGAAAAAATCAATATCAATGCCTTACTCCCGTCAACACATATAGTAAATTGGGACAAGCATTACTTATACACGTATATATAAAGAGAAAAAACGACATGGATAATTGTTAATAAGTGATTAAAGTTGTATAATGATTTTTAGTTTTGTTCGGCCACTTAAATACGGCGTTGTTCATATATTTGTTTTAATGTGTTTTTGAAATTGGTGCTTCAGCAAGTCAAAACACAGATTACAATTTACATTTTGTTGTTGTTTTTGTTGTGGCAATTGCTAATGCTACATTATGCAAAGCCACTTATAAATGCATTGGTGACAGACCGAAAATGAAGAGATAAAATATGCATTTATGATTTGAACATTATATTGCCACCACTTTTCAAATAAGAAACATTTGTAAGCACTCAAATCAACGTTGGAAAAATCTTCAACAAAATATATACTTCGAAATATTAATTAGTAGACACTACAGAGAGATATTAAAACCACTGAAATATAGCTAATATTCAAGTGTTAAGAAGCCCTGAAAAAAAAAACAAAATTAAAATACGTTAAAAGAATAAGAAGAAGAAGGAGAAGGAGAAGAAGAAAACACACAAACAGATCCAGGATTGCATATTGCGTCCAACTGGAAAAAAGAAATACATAAAACGTCTATCAACATTTGAGTTTCGAAACATGAGCAAAACAAAAATGATAAAAAGATATATGAAATCTTATACCCAGCAAAGACAACGTCAACAGGTCAATATTTAAATGGTTTACGTTTTTGTTTACTATTTTTCCCTCCAATTTTTTTGTCGAGTTTTTTTAAGCGTAAAATCTATTCTCTATTTTCTATTCTATCTATTATAATTGAATGTGTCTATGTGTGTATATGGTTGTGAAGCGTAGTATTTTTATCGTTTTTATTTTAAACATTTCCTCGTCGTCGCACAGCATGGGGGAAAGTATTGTAATGGGCAAAGAAATAGAATCCTCAAAACGAAATTGTATGATTGGTCAAAGAGCTCGAATATTTGAATAAAAATCGTTCCCAAATTTATAAGATTCAAAAATTGGTTGTCTCTACTAATCCAGAATCATCTACAAATGTTTTTCCTTTGGTTGGAGAGAAAAATGACTACTCTAAATGTAATGCTATAAATTTCAGTGTGCCTGCGTGCGTATGTGAGTGTGTGTATTTTCGTTGCATTTGTCCTCAAATGTAACCCAAGCATGAAGTCGATACAGATTTCATTTTTGAGATGAAAAAAAAAAAACAAACTGTTTGTAGTGAATGTAAACAGAAATGTTTTAAGTGTATTTAAATAGTGGTCGATGTTGTATATGGAACAAGAGAAGAAGAAGAAGGATAAAATTGAAATAAGATATATGATTTTGGACATGGATTATGTGTGTTTAAGATAACACCATTTTAGTTGCAGCTAAAACAACATTGTGTTCGAAAGAGATGGCAATTTCAAAACTTCCTTCTAAATGATGATAAAGGCGTATTATTCTATACGTTAAAATGCAAGTAAATAGAAAAAAAAGTGATAAAAGCAGGGACAGTGACATTTACGAGTGAGTATTTTTTATATATATCTATATATTGGCCAGAGGCTTAATTCCAATTTTCTATTTGTATTAAAGAGAATACACATTGGAAAAAAAAGAAGCGATAGCAACCCATTTTAGGAAGCCCATAAAATTGACAGGATTGATTGCTTTTCACTGTTTGAACCAATACACTTGGAGTAAAAAAAAAAGAGTCTCTTTGAATGGTATTAAAAATGAAAATAATAACCAACCGCCACAACAAAAAAAAAAGACAACAACACCGAGAAAATCTAATAGCACTCTACACACGCACCTCAAATCATCGAGGATTATTTAACTTGGACGTTTTTACCTCATTCAAATCACTCACACAATTTCTCGATATGACAACGAACAATTAAATTTAGGTTCGATATAATATAATAAATCGTCAGCGTCTAGAGGTAGCCAAATTGTATTCTAGCTTTTTTCTCTCTCCATAATTCGTTGGACGAAAAATCGAATTCTTCTTTTGTGTGGTGTTCTTGTTCTCAATTCTGTTTTGTTTTATCTTTACAATTTTTCATTTTCATATTTGTAGTTAGCACACAGAGACACACACACACACATAACACACAAACACACACACATTCAAATCCTTCATCTGTTTTACTTCTTCTTCTTCTGTCCCGTAATGTGCGTAAATTCACAGAATGTATAGTGATTCGTATATTTATTTGGTTCAAAATGTCACGCCATGTCAAGTATAGTTGCTTAGTTGTCATTGTTGATGTTCAGCGTTTGTTCCTTTTTTTTTCTTCCCTTTCCAGTATACATGCGTTATAAATGCCATATTTACATTTTGTTTCGGATTATCAAAGTTACAGTACACACATATAAGTTACATGAGACAGGCTCGAATCTGTCATGGAGAAATAAGAGATAGAGATTCAAATGAAGAGAGATAGAATAAAGATTGAAAGAGAAACAGGCAAGAGATAGAAGAAAAGGGAGAGAGAGTGATAAAGATAGAAAAATTAAGCGCAAAAGAGAGGAATAAATGTGGATGAGAGACATAAAGGAAAAGAAAATATTGAACACTGGATACGAATGCGCGTAATGAATATTCTCAAGCGTGTATCAGATACACTCTATATTGAAACGCAACAGAAAAAAAGTAAACAAGAGAAAAACTCTAATAAAAATAAAATCACAGTTGATGTATCGGAACGACGAGCACCTGCTCGTTACTTACAAACACTTATAGCTGCATGGTTTTTATTACGTTTACTTGTGTATTGAACTAAAATTGAATCTCTGTTTTGCTTCACGTTATCCTTCGTTTTAAGCCCGAATTCGTTTTTGTCACGATTTTGTATTTTTATGCAAGTGTTCCGTTGATGAAGTCGAAAACCATTTTTCATTTTCGTTTTTTTTTCAATTTGCTTTTTTTTCTTCATAAGGATGGTTGTGAAGGCTGGTATTGCTACACTTGTATACAAAATTACAGTAGATATGATAAAAGAACAAAAAATAGTAGCTTATAGATTGAATAGAATTAATGGTTGAACTGATATTTCTTTATTTCGATATTTCGATTGGACAAAATTGAGTAAATATTGAACATGAATGATGTAACAATTTGAAAAATCCTCATTAATTATAACTCAGATTATATCTGTATGTGGCGAAATGACCGCATCAGATTAAAAATCTTCAATATTTTTTGTATTGTATTTGTCAACGACACAAAAAAGAATTCAATTAAGATGGTACACACATCCCTCTCGGCCTTTCTCATTTTCTCTTATCGTCTGTCAGCTTGAATGAGTTTGCAGTTTGCATCAATTAATACTGATTGATCATCGATCAAAAAATCAAATTACATTTTTATTTGCTTTTGTTGAAAATACAATAAAGATTTTACAAAATATTGTAGTGGCTTTGTTCAATTTATTGCCTCAAATGTGTTGGTTATTGTGCAAAAAGCGTCGAAACACTAAATGCCTTTTTTACAATTATTTTCTCTTTCTTTCGATCGTTGTTATCGATTTCATTTATTACCTGCTACTTCGTAAAATAAGGCTTATGTGGGCAAATCTCAGCAAATATTCCGTCACCTTAGAATGGCCAATATTTCCAGGTAGCATTAAATCAACATAGAAATACGTTCTAAATAAATAAAAAGATTACACTTTTATGTTGCAGTTTTTTTCTCTCTTCATTTTCGTTTCATTTGCTTTTACTTGTTATTCGTCTACATATTATACCGATTCCATTTTAAACTGGCTTTATTGAATGATCAAACAATGAAATCAACTGTACGATTTTTGTACGCGTTTTGAATTGTCAACTTGAATGTATTTGAGTCCAAATAAAAATAAATATTTGAAGAGAGTGTATAAGGGCCTAAAAATCGTTCAATAACTGATCTCTGTGTGATTAGTTCATGTGACAACTAAACAATATGAAGCCATGGATTACTCGAAAATATTGTTTTTCAATATTCAATTCACTTTCTTCAAATTTTATTCTATTTTCATCTATTTTTGAAGAATTTTTGAACAATTTTTCATTACATTGAAAACACCTGTCGACATTTTTTCACTTTTCAGTAAAATACGAAATGTACGACTATACCTGCTTTTTGTATTTGAACAAAATAGACTAAAATTTCGGTAATACAATTTAGGTAAGGGATCGGAATTGTGCGATACTGTGATACAATAATTCTCGTTTTATTTCAAACAATAGTAACAACAATATCTCAACATATATTTGATTTCATTTGTGATGCGGGATTTTTTAGCGATTTTATTTATGTTTGTGAAAATGGAAGAGATTAAAATGAAAATTGAACGAGTTGATAAAATATGTGGTGATTATAATGAAATCCCATGGCGAACATTTCATACGTGCTGTGGTTAATTTATCAATGAATTTATAACTGAAGTAGGCATATAATCATCGACTTTTTAATTAAAATAATAATCCCAGTCTTTTCTCATTTTCTTTTGCAATTAATTCGGAACCATCATTTTCATTAAATGATTATTCCGCAAAGGTTACCATCAAATCACTGTTACGTAGTTTCTTCCCTCATTTTCACTCGAGAAATTATAATCATGAACCACGATTATAAAATAATTCAAACCAGTTTTTTTTTTTGAATTCGATGTATTGTGGACAATGTTGGTGAGTCAAGACCTTTCAATGAACGAAAGGCTACATATGGTTTGATGATTAGTCCAGTTCTAATTTGATATCCAAGGAGTAATACCAGATTTATTCATCGGTAGATATTTAATTTTGGCAAACACATTGTTTCTATATTAAGGTCAAACCGGTTACAAAGCCACTGAACATTATAACCATATGTGCCATTAGACTATAAAATTATGACCCTCCGTGAATTCGAATTAATTCGGAGTATTAGAAAAAGTGAAAATTCAAAGAATGTAAATTACTTTACCCCGCATTTGCCTCTTGATTATTTCAGTGGTTGTTATAAAGTAGAGAAGGCACCTCATTGTGAATTTGACCTTTAATTACAAACACTTTAAGGCTAACTTAAAACCGTAACATTTGCATGAAACATTTGTTGAGTAAATTTGACACATCATTTCGAAGAAAACTCAATTTGTAAGAATTGAGGCAAACATTTGATAGTTTGTACTTGCATAAAAGCGAACATAATTCTACATGAAGTACTTTTCGGAAAGTTTTCGCTGAGTATTGGACAGAGCCTTTTATTGGTTTCAACTCATATTAACAGCACATGTTGTAACAAAGTATTTAAAAGATGTCGATGATAATATGCACGAAAACATATCAACATTTGGTAACACCGTTATCAAATGCATTTAGTTGCTTTAAAATCATTCCATCGCGATTATTATAATTTCGATACATAGGAACGTCCAGTATGAACAGTTTTCAATGCTAAACAATGAAATTCATTTCAAAGATTCATAGCTTATTTCCAGATAATTAGGTACAATTTGCTTTGGTATTGTGCTCCTGATAATGTCTTGTGGTGGTGCTAAACTCCTGAGCACATGCAGATGCACATTGTATAACCAAAAACTAATTGTTATTGCGAGAAACACATTCGAATGTTGTGTTCATTGCTCATGTCGGGCCAAAAGTTCCGAGGTTGAGGCAAATAAAAAATCTATTTTTGTTTTGGGGCCAACACACATGCATTTTAACTGGCAATGAAAATTCATAGTTCTGCAACGAAATTTGATATCGCAACATAAACCGTACACATGCTTCAAAGCTACTCAATTGTTACACTTGCTTTTTCTTCGCATTTGGTCCGAGTGCCTATCTGTGTGTGTATGTGTTTTTATCTATCGATAGAGTGAAAATCACACACATCTGGTGGCTAAGCCAAGTATTTTGTTTAAAATATCCATTTATGACATCGTATCATTAATATCTGTTTGCTTACTTGACTCTCTCGCACACATAGTTGCATATCTTTCCTACCTAATTGTAAAATGTTCAATCGCTAACGACAAGGAACATTGCAAACATGAAAACTCGCATGTGAACGTTTGGTGCCGTTGAAAATGAAAATGACTCGAGATTCCAAAATCCAAAGTCAAGCCAAGTTGAATCGTCGTCGAAGTTTGTTCTCATTCTATGATTATAAGCAATTGTACGAATGGCATCGAAAAACCGATGAGTCTAATTTAAGAAAGTTGACGAAGGTTTTAATAGTTTTGCGACAACAGCTCTTCATGCAGCACTTGACATCGGCCTCTTGTAAATGTATACTCCTGAGGAATTTTCAATTACTTATCCTTACGAAAACTTGACTTGTATTAAATTGTTCATCGTAAATTAGGCTCTGGTTGAAATCAGTAACTATATCTAGCGATGTGAGAAGCTTCGAAGAAGTGTGTATGACTTGCTGATATTGTTTAATTTTGCCTGCACGGTTTATGTTTACAAAATGGAATGATTGTAAATAGTCCAAACAAGGGAGAGAGAGAGAGCGAGAGCATATATTCCTTGAAATGTGCATTTTTAACGACGATGTAAAATTCATTTCAACATCTCTCAATTTTGTTTGCAATGATAAAACCGTAAATGCAGCAGCAAAACACCAACACACCAACACACCAAAATATCAACTCTATTAAAACATACGTACAACAAAATGTGGAATGCAAAACTATGAAATGCGAAAACTCAAAAGTCTGCTTTTTCATGCTTGAAATATTATGTTCACCAATGCACAATAACATATCAACTTTTGGCCGATGGCATGTGTAGTTGTCATGCGATATTACAAAAAGAAATATATTTCGTTTACCACCGAAGCCCTCGAGCCATTATGACATTTGCATTTTGTTCGAAAAACGGTTTTACATTGTAAACTGTTGCGAATACCATTTGAAATTCATGTGATAATTTGTATCAGCTTTAAGCAATTATTCAAGTAGAAATTTCATTTTCTCATTGAAGTTTTTTCCTCTCTTTGATTTTTTCTCCTGTACTTTTGAATTACTTCAAATGAACAACACTTGCGAAGATATCGGACTAAAAATAAAAAAAATTGTACGTTTGGTAATAGCAGAAGAATCTAATTGCTTTAAATATTCAGAATGAAATGTGAAGACTGAAGAGATTTTATTGATGAAACTTTTTCAAATTCTTATAAATATTTTCATGGAGCCAAACCGTCTGTAAATTCAATCTGATGAATCATTGTTCATAACAACATCTTGATTGTTTTTGTTGGCCCAAGTCTATGTCTTTACAAAATTTGAAAACTGGGACGCTTTAATTGTTGACACAAATTCTTATTTGAAATATAGACGAATACATTTCATGCCAAATTGAAGCAATTTAAATCGCTTGACACGTGAATTTGTCAGATCGTCATTTTTATAAATCGTGCAATATCAAAATTAATTCAGTCTTTTAGCTTGTAATTCCAATGCATTGAATGAATATAAACAACAACAACAAAAGAGAAAAAAGAGCTGCCTTTTGAATTTATAATCCACGATAAAAATGCAGCTGCAGCACGAGCATTTAAAAACTGCATTCATCGTTATTCAATGATTAAAATTATTCGAGTGCCATCGCATAACCTTAATCGTTTCAAGTTTATTTTGTGACACCGTTTTTTTCTTCTCTTGTTATGGTTTCGCTCAAACGTAAAATCAACGGAACATTGTTTTGCCGAATGATGCGAATTGAGAACAACGCACATTCTGGACAATTGCTGTCGTTTGTTTTGATTTTTGTTTTTTCATCATTCAATGAAATCATTTCAGTATTCAGAGTTATTGAATCTAAATAAATGCAGAAAAATACGAAATAGAATAAGGTCAATCGGTTTTCAAAGGCATTGCATTCAGTATGCACACGATTGAGTTCAATCCTTAGATGCAGTTCAAGACACAAAGCAATCAAATCTGTGTGAATATGAATAAAAAGTGAATCATTCATTTTCATTTGTCTCTTTTTGAAATGCAGCCATTGAAATAAGTGCAGCACAATTTGTTGACAAAAACAAAAACAAAAACAAAAACACAAAGCACTGCATTGAAACTATTGAATGCTGCAAACCAAATTCGTTTGAAATACAGCGTCTATTCGGTTGCCGTTTGAGTTGTCTAAAGATTTTTCTTATTTTTTTTTTTTTTTTTTTTTTTTTGTTCCAGGTCAATTTTTATAAGAAACAAAACGGCATATCTCTTTAAATCATGTCAAATGAAATGATGTAAAAACAATTGTTAAGATGAAAATCCAGTATGATTGAATGTGAAGAGAATATAAGAAAAAGAAAAAAAAAATCGTTTTTATCGTAAAAATCCAAACGAAAGCATAAGTTTGGAACATAATTCTGTGAAGTTCTGTAATTCATTACATGAACTCCCATCAATTAATTACAAGCTGCTATTTTTAGCCGTCAATTTATTTGAGCAATGCACCGTTCGTCATTCAAATGTACAATTCGTAAGATTTTAGTGTTTTTCTTTTCTATTTTGCTTTCGTTGGCTTCTTTGTGTCAACCGCACGTGACGTTCAGCGAAACAAAAATAAGTAGTTGCAATGCAATTGAATCTAAATTTAAAATGCAACATTATAGGAAAAATGGCAGAAAAAAAAAATATCTGGTGGAAAATGGATGAATGTGCGATTGTAAATTGTGTGTATGCGAAAAGAAAGAAAGAGAAAAAAATCTTTTCTAAATTAAAATACGATGCAAAATTGTTCATTTTTTTTTTTTTTTTTTTTATTCTTTGCAAACGCGCATTTGTACATTTTTGCAAACACAAGATAAAATTTAAAATGACACAACGAATGAAATGGGGATACCAACGAATTATGCATGAGCACATCAAGGCTTATTGAACGCACATACAGTCTATTTATTTTGCACATATATTTCACGTACATCAAGCGAAGTAGTAAATTATGTCTAACGAAAGAAAGCGAGAATAAGGCAACATTTGCCATCAGTGACAGTACAGTCAGT
The DNA here is from genome assembly GCA_029041755.1 of Resseliella maxima. NCBI lineage: Eukaryota > Metazoa > Arthropoda > Insecta > Diptera > Cecidomyiidae > Resseliella > Resseliella maxima. The sequence continues at coordinate 450,208 of JAQOWM010000491.1, forward strand.
AACATTGAACATTTGACGTGATATATTGGAACATATGATATTCATTTCTTTCGTATGCTCAAGAATTGGTTTGAGTTTTTTTTTCATGTATGCGTGTGCAAGTTTTTTTTTTTTTATAGATTAACGAATTGCAACACAAATTGTATTGAAAAACGAAACAAACGACCAAACTGAAAAACCAACGAATGCAAAAAAAAAAAAAAAAAATTACATAGATGTAAGAGAAGCAAAAAAGGTCTAAAAACTAAATTCATTTTTCCATAAAATCCATCTAACACTCTGCCAATGAACAATGCCACTTTGCATCGTTAAATTTTAAATGGGTTTTAAAATCGGTTGAAAGCCAACTAAAGCGCAACAAAAAGGACAAACTCCACAAATCGAACAAATGAACAGAAAAAGGGAGGGAGAGAGAGAGAGAGAGAGAGAGAGAGAGAGAGAGAGAGAGAGAAATGGAAATAGAACTTGTTGATGACGTGCAAGACTTGTGATGTTGTCTAATAAGTGCTATTTTTGCCTTGTACGCCCTGTGTAAAGCTGAACATGCGTGTCGGTTTCTATACAATTTTCTGTATCTGCAGATACAGAAAACATACTCATGAGTATGCCGTTTTCTCTCTCTCTCTCTCTCTCTCTCTGTCGTTTCGTCTACCATTTCTTCCACACATCGTGTCACTCTGCAGTATTTACAGATTGCACATTGAAATAGAGTTGTTTGCCGAGTGTAGCATGTACTTGCAATCTAATGCACTTGGATTTTTACTAGAATCGTTGGTTGTTTGGTTGAATTGAGATCGGCGTCGACGAAAGTACCAAGCATAAACGATGCAAGCATTAAGTAACAACCTGACCATCTGGTTTTTCATGATTATTCTAATTGTGCCATTGCACGTCTCGTTTTCTTCATTCTTTGTGAACATTCAACGCACATAGAACTCTCGATACGACTCGATTTCATATAATTTTATTTTCAACCATTTCACTTTTTTCTTTCTCTCTTTCGCTACACTTTACTTTTTGTCGATTTTCTTTTGTACGCAACAACATGTGCCTGTCAAAATGATGCAAAAACTATAGCAAATTATTGCTTTGAAGTTCAATTCTCTAAAGCATAAAGCATAAAGAGTTTTGTGTTTTTGTTGACACATAGCAATACCATTTTTAACCTCTGAACTCTCTCAATCGTCACTGATGCAAATCGAAAGTTTTCAAGTTTTTTTTTTTTCCTTTTTACAAGATCGAGTACTTGATGAAATTAAGAAATAAAACTGAAAATTCATAACGATAGAAATCTGCACGCCACCTCAATTCAATTTGAAGGAGTGTTTTATTAGTTGATTTTCAGTTAATATAGACGATTAAAAGTAATTCAGCCTATTAAATACAATTATGCCTTTGTCCTCTAGCGCAAACGGTACTTCAATCGCTCACGTACAAATTAAGTAACTCGCTGCTCTAGCGTCTTTGTGATCCGCATCACAGTTTAATAATTAATACTCACTGCTATAAAAATTAATTTGAAATAAGAGAGAAACAAAATGCATCCCACCAACCTTTGCTGCGCAATAGCGATAGCTATGGTGTGTTTTTCTTTTCGTTCATTCGCCTTCTTTTTTTTCCTCCGTTGGTTTTCAAATTGATGCAATAATATCAGTAATTCAATATATTATTACATTTGTTTAAGTTGAAATGGGAAATACAATAGGTAAAAATAGAAACGTGGTTAGCTCAACAGAGAGAACAAAGAATATTCGAATGTGCACGTTCGACGAACATTGGTATCATCATGGCGACGACGGTGTAAATTCAGTAGCCAGTACGATTCAAACCAAATTGAACAGAAAGGGAAAAAAATCGTAGTTGTTGAGCACAAAAACGAAGAAGAAAAAAGAGAAAAAAAAATAAACAAAAACACACACACACACACAAGCCATGGAATTAAATAGAGAAGATGAAGGTTAAATCGATTACACCAACTGTTGTCTCGTTGCACTAGAGTCGTTGTTTATACAGAATGCATAAAAGCGAGTGCGCTACCTGACTTAACCGAAAGCATTGCCCTGCATCGTCCATTGCTAGTGCATACTTCTTTTGAATCGATGTGGTTTTTCTTTTTCATCTCACATCTAGAATGCATCGAAAACGCTGCTTGCAGTCCTGTCTATTACATTTGATCTTGCTTCATAGTAAATATTCTATTCTGTTTGTTTTCAAGAGATTTTTTTTCGTAATCATTTCTCGTTCAACTAGAGCTTCACTCACAAGAGGTTCGGTTTTTATATTTCATGGCTTTGGCACATTTCGCTTTTCATTTAAATACGAACATACAAAATCCGTGTCTTATTTTGTCTCTCTAAATGCATTGTCTGTGCGATTTTCACTTTTTATCCTAACAATTTTACTAGGTTTGATTTGGTAAAAATCGCCATTTCTACGTCAAATCTTATGCACTTTACAATTTAAACATTTTAAACGGCAAATATAATCCTGAGTTTATTCGATTGAAACACGAGTGTGTGTATTTATGGCAAATCGAGTGTGATATTGGATTTGAATGCAATACAAGAAAATATTTATATACTTTTAGTAAGTCAAATGGCAAGTAATCAGAATAGCAAATAAACATCAAGTCACATCCACTGACATCCAGACACGAAATCTCTTCTTCATCATTCGATGTCTTTACATTAAATGCACCACGACTTATTCAAAGACAATAATAACGAATCAAAGAGACCGTAATCGTAAAATAAAAGGTAAAAATGAAAATGCAAGAAACTAAAAGAATTATTAAATACATGAATATTGAATTGTTAAAATTGAACGAATAAATTTGAATAATACGCGCTGCGTTAGCGTTTAGTAAATGGAAATTTACCACTTGAATCCATTTATAAATGCATTCGAAAAATTGTCGATAACGGAAGAGAATGAATAAGACTCCGAAATACAGAGAAAGAGAGACAAAGATAGAGAGAAAAATAAGAGAGAATACAACACTCATGCAGACGAGAACAGCGAAAATAACAATGAAATTGAAGTGCAAAGAACAAAGAGAAAAGATTACCGGTCGCTGATGATGGTGTAGTCGAATGCTGGGTGCTGGCTTTTGTTGAATAAATCTTCATGATTTTTTGATGGTGTGAGTGTTACTTTCGATGTACTCTCATCATTGCACTCGACTCTTTTTTTTTATTCATATAATGATCACGCAATGGCCAAGTCTCGACAATGTAACATCAGATATCATTGAATTTAATATGTTTTTTTTTCGTTTCTTTCTTTTTTTTCTCAGCTTAAAAACACAGATCACCCTCTGCACAATGTACATTATAGCTTAGAACTACAAAAGCGATTATCATCGATATTTTTGCTACTACGAAAAATGCAAGAAAACAAACGATTTCGTGGCAAAACTACAATTTTTCCGCACAAACAATGATGATGGATTTTAAATATGACCCGAAGCAATTCGATCATTTTATGCAATTCAACATCCGTCGAGAAATGTTCAAAATACAAGGAATTTACGTGCAGAATATCTCTCCCCCTCTCTCTATGTCTCTCTCGCTCTATCCCTTTCCCCCTCTCTCTCTCTATATATATCTCTTCTGCATTAGGTTCATTGTGATTCTCATTGAATCTTGCGTGAAAAATAAAATCAGTCTCTTTCGAATCAACTTATGTTTTTGGCTTTGATTGAAAGGCAAATCCAATGTTGAGTCTTTTAAAAAGAGCATGTTGTCTACAATCGAATCAAGTCATGTTCGTTTTCTTTTCGATTTCTGTTTTGTTATTACATCAACTTGCACTTGCTCATTTTCTTTCATTTCGATGAACACTGAATAATGGGAATTGGAATTGTTTTGTACGAAAAAAAAAAACAAAAAATCTCAGACGCATGAAAATAATATATTTATTCGGAAATTTTTAAGTCATATTATTATTATAAAATATTATTATTATGTCTTTTTTTTCCTTAAAAAAGAAAGAAAAAATATCCGACTACTGCATCTCTCATCAGCTTACTACGATACGTGTCTGCTTGATTGAAGTGCGTTCAATTTCTATGGAAACAATGAATGGCATTGCCATATAATCGATGCTACGAATCGAAATAACAATATAATAATATCCTCTTGAGCTATTTATGTCGACGGTAGTGTTTTTGTTTTCTCTACATTTATTGAACAATGTTAACCATGCAATGTGCATATTTTTCGCTGGCTTTGTTCGAGAAAATTTTTTGAGCTCATTCTATCTCTTCTTCTTCTTTTCCATGTAAAATATTTTGATTTTTGAAAGGAAAACAATTGATGAATAATAAGCTATATGACTGGCAGCTATAATTTAATCAATGCGAATACTTTTTTTTCTCGTTCAACAATAATTCATTGGTATTGAAGCTGGGGTAAATAAATATCCGAACATGACATTCGATAAAGATTTCAGGCGAGAATTTGCATCGATTCACATGAAACCAATTCAATTCATTCAAGTAGAAAAACAAATAAAGCTATAAAAACCTCAATAATTGCATTTCATATGAGAAAACTTTGAGAACCTTACTATAAAAATGCGCAAGCAAAACAATGAAAAGATATTTAAGGAAAAAAAAAGTGCTACTGACTTTCGATTTCAGTTCAATTGGTTCGGTTCGGTTCCAATAAGAATGTCCCATGGGAAAATAAAATAAAATAAAATATAATTATTTATTCTGTATAAACAAAAATTAGCTTTGCATAAATGTCAGCGCCGCACACGACCTACGCCCATCATTTTAACTGCACTCTCTTTGCTTAGAGCACATACTAACAAAACTAGAACAACAATTCCTTAATTTAATTACACAATTTATCGAATCTAACAAGACATTAAACAATTGTTTTTACGCGGTCGCGAGCACGACACAAACCAAAGAACAAAAGGTAAGACTCTCGTTGACTTTTTTGTTTTTATGTATTTTTTTTCTCTACATTTTATCGCTTGTAATCGCATAAAAATTAACATAATTTATGTACCTGAATAATGCTGCACCGTTTGCCCATCCATTATGCAGTTTGTTGTGTTAAACTGTGACTTGACATTAGACGATTGAAAGGTGCGTGTGGTGTGTGTATTTGTGTGTGCACAGTGCATGCACAGATCATGGTTAGTAACAGTTAATATATTTTGTCCATATAAAGTGAAATCGCTTGACCGCCCACCTAATTTGTTAAGTGTGGCTTGAACATCGATTCCAAAGCAATAACCAACGAAGCGTCATCTCTTCTTTAGCAATAAAAATCATGTAATAAAAATTGTTGAACTGGTGGAAATATGCAGAGAATGCGAAAAAAATGAATTGTGAAAACGGAGCGAGTTGAATAATTTCGCAAATCAAACTGCAATACATGTATGGATGTGAAGTCAAAAACAGGAAAACATATAGAGCAGATGGATGGAATAAAAATTTGCATTTAAATTGAGATTGAGTTGGTTGTAAATCAGGTGTAGTGCGTAAAACGAACCAAATGAAATATGATGCAAGCTAATCCATTGCGATTGAGTGGGTGTTCAGTGCATAGAGCATGAAAATGGCTGTATTTATTACCATTAAAAGTAAGGAATAGTGTAACTAAAATCCAGATAATTATCTTAATCGGCGATTTCTTATCGTTTATGGCTCACTTCTTGAAAGATAGTCATCACATTTTTTAGAGACTGACTCAACAGCAAGAATTGTTGATACGCGCGGTATCGGCGACATTGTTCAATTATTATTCAGCACAAAAGAATGCGAAATAGCCAAAGAAGTCATAATTTAATACGACAAACAACAATGTAGTCACTCGTAAAGGATATGATTCGGTCGTTTCTGTTTCATTTTCAAATTTCATTTGACTGAGTACAAACCGCATGATATATTTTTTTTTGTTATTTTAGGACCCACCAGGAATACAACTGGCTAAGAAGAGGGTGAGTGTGAGAAAGCAAAATTTTACGGTTGGACGAATTTTCCCGTCATTTCGGACATTTCAAGACGTTTTTGTCGCTATTCTTTTCTTTGTTCTCATTGTATACATTTGAAAATTGTAGCATACACGCCAACAACAACACACAATGCGGCGAAGGCGATTCATTTTAAAGAAGCGGAACTAATAACGTCACATGCAAAGTAATACGAAAAGAAATTGGATTTGAGACGTTCGACAGTGGATGATTGTAGTGTATCTTAGATGGGCCCAGCACACGGCGTATTGTACGAGATGTTTGAATTAATTGTAAATCTTTTATATTGTTGAAATGAAAATAAGTGGTCGTATAGCCATTCAAGCGAGTCCATTCGATTCCACCGATGTGGTGACGATCCCTTTTTGATTTGCTCTGGACTTCAACTCTTTTTACTTCTTTTTTTTCACTCAATTGTTGAACAAATGATGAGAAAATTCAGCAAAATAATGAAAAATCACACTAAAAACAATACCATTGTATATCTCTTCTGTTTTTTTGTATTTGTTGACTCAACCATTGAATGAAATCGAATGCATGTTTATTCTTCTTTTCTTTTTTTCTTATTTTTTTTCTTACTTCTGATACGTAGACAATGGCTACAATAATACAATATTCTAATGAATACGACATGCACATTAACACCGAATAACAAGCTAAATGAGAAATACACTATTTTATCTGAAACTTCACATTTTTGATTTATTTCCATTTATCCTTGACAAACAACAGCGTCGTCACCATGCAAATGCATTAACATAATGAGAACATTTTCTTTCTTCGTTTTTGTGGTTGTTGTTGCTGTAAAGAAGTTAAAACGATTTCAAGACAAATGAAGAAAGTGATATTTAAAAGCGCTTAATATGCATTTAATAAAGCATCCTTCAAATGGAACGGGTTGAAAGGATATATTAAAATTGAATGGAAATCTTGAAAGTCATGTGTAATTTAATGTGTAGAAAATCGAAGTATTTTGTTTGTAAGACGGTTTTTTTGCACGATCATTGTGTTGCTCTTGATTTATTTATTGGATTTCTTCTTGTTGTAAACAATTTAGCCGCAGTGATGATAATTGTAATGATGATGACGATGGCAATGTCGTTGTGGTCGTCGTCGTCGTCGGCGGTGGTGCCAGCATCGTCTTTCATCTTATTCAAAATAAATCAGTCGGAACAATCAGAATTGACTTTGACTTTAAATGACTATTAAAATTTACTGCAAATGAAATTGATATTGAACCTTTTCATCAATACACTGAACTTCATTTATCATTTTTGTATATTGATTCGTGCAATTAAAGAGAATGAAAATTGCGTGAAAATTTTAAATGTAGCATCAGATCAAGGTGATCGCAAGTGGATTACTCACTACTCATTTTCCAAACACCTATAAATAAAAATTGCGTCTCTTAATTTCCCATAGAGTTTTACAGATGAGATTCGCCAAAAAGTCAAAAATCCAAAAATACCTCGAATCTAAACACATTCATTGTGTACGCGTCTGTATTTATGTGTGTAATATTTTTTATATCGCATCAAATCAGATGACTCTCGACCGTTTATTAATAAAAGCGGTTGTGATGATTAATATTGTGTGCGTCAAGTCATAAAATGAGTCAAAACTCATAATTCATGCACGCATTTAATTCCTAAATAAATGGAAAATTGTCTTCAAATAAATTCAGTCATGTGCAACCAAATAGCAATGGATCACACACTCATCGCAAACACTTTTCAACTCATTTATAATATATGCACGCCATGTTTGAATCCATGCATCTACTCTATACACATATCTATTGTCATATCGAATGGTTCTTTGTACTGTATTGTTATTTGGTGTTTGTCAGTCCATTATCATGTGTAATTATGATTGTAGTTTGTTGTTATTGTCGTTGCTATTCAAAATTTTCCAGTTTATATTGAAAGATGTGTGAAAGTGTTGGCATTCAAATGTGTTCCCCAACAATTGTTTGTGCGAATGATGTGCATTCAATTTCAATAGTCTAATACAATGTGTACAGTGTACAAACAATCTAAAAGTTGAATTGAAGCACACATACATAATTAAAAAAAAAATTTCCACTTTGCATAAAATCATCAATCATTCAATCTGTATAATGTACCGTTTATGGTTAGCAAGCAAATCGCATTCACATATCATCAATAATGTTAGGTTTTACATTTCACAGTGTTTGAAGGGAAAATGTAGAAGTTTTTCGGTTACCACTTAAAAATCTCCTGAAAAAAGGGTTACTCACAACTATTCAGGATTCGTCTGAGACGATGAACACTATACGCCGTTGTAATGTTTCATGTGTAATGCAAGATGATTCTCATACAGTTGAATATACAGAAGCAATAACGAAATCACTGTGCAAATGATGCGTAAAGCGATGAGCTGTTATGTAAAGTCGCAATATAATGACTGTGTATTTTATCTAAATAAATTGTATTTTTGAATCGTTTTGAGTAGTGTTTCGTACGGATTTCAGACGAATAATGTATGTGTATTTGAAAAAGAGAGTCTTAATCAAATGAAGTGCCACATGTGAAAAATCCAAGCGTAAATGTACCTCATAAATTCTATCTACGCAAACCAAGTAATCATTGTAAACTCACTCATTGTTCAGCAATATTTTGGCAACTAAAAATAGCGATAATTATTTATATTCCGACAACAATACAAGTGTTTTTGGTTAAGGCTCTGGAAATTTATCATCATTTTTATTATTCATAACTGAAAGTAAAAAGAGCAAACAACTACATGTGTGCGGCTGTTGATTCCAGTGCAAAGCCTCTTTTTTTATCATAAATTCTAAAATTTGTGCATCTCGCTTACATTTATATATAAATGTTTGTGCTTGACTTTTATTGTACAAGAAAAATTCGGAAATGTTATCAATTTACATGCAAAACGCATGTTACGCTTTGTCACTAATTGCGATGCGGAATTTATGATGTGTGAATTGAGTTTTTGTACGTACATTACGAGTTGGCGGAGACATTGAAAACGCAAACACAAATACAGGACCACGTTCAATTGTAAATAAATCTCACATTCATCATATGTGATGGCAGGCTTAATGCTATTTTAACCACTCAAGTATGTGTAAAAATGAATGGCCCCAACATATAACGTTTATCGAATAATATGCGAATGCGCGTATATTGTTCGTCCACTTATTAATGGTTTTAATGTTCGACACGGAAGAAAATGTACATTTCATGCAAATTTTATTGCACATTACTGTTCAGTGTTCACATATAATCTATCATAAAATAGACTACCAATATGTGTATGAATGATCCAGATTTTGTTCGGAGATTGTTTTTTTTTTTTGCCTTTCTGGCTTGTTGAAAAATTAATTAAATGAATTCGATGATATACATTCGTGTGGAAATGACATCGACAATAATTGAATTGAACTCAAATTGGATGTTCGTGCGATGAAATCAAGAAATTATCATTTATATATTGGCATTGACTTCATTTCCAATAGAACAGACATCGGCGAACATCGAACACAATATTCGGCAAACACACTAAAAGGCGAATATGTGGCGGCACATGAAATAATATTTTCGTATTTTATTTCGGTTTGTTTGTTCGCTAATTTCACCGAATCTAATTTGGGAATGCAAAAAGAGTGAAAGAAAGAAAGAGAGAAGGAGCAGAAGACACAATATGATTTTTTTCAGGGCCAATGCATTTATTCATACTTTTTGATGATACCGAAATGTGAACGAAAACTTCCAATGCTTAATAATAATAATGCTTGGTGGTCTTTGAGACGGGACTATTTAAATGGTGTACCATTCTGTAGTTTTTATTCTTCTCATTTACAATTTCATTTCATTTCATCCTTTGTTTTTGTTGTTGTAGTTTATCATATAATAATATGAAAAGTGATATTTTAGTCTCCTCATAAGAGGTTTAAATTATGAAATTGCCGTGCAATGCCAACGCCTATTAATTTTCTACACGCATTTTTGATTGTCCGACAAACTTGTCTAGTTTTATCGTTGACCATTTAAATTCAACCCAAAATGCGTTATTATCGCCAGTCTAATTTGTCTAAAAACTATAGTTTCTTCTGTGATCACACTCAAAAAAAAAAAGAAAAAAAATTGCCGGTTATCTTTTTCCCCATATTTTATTTTGTTCTATTTTCTCTCCGTTTGTTCGTTTCAATTTCACTTAACCATTTGGCTATCTTCATTTTCATTGTTGATGTTTTTGAAGTTGAATCTTTGTTTTCAAATGGAAAATATTTCAAAGCCTTGAATTATCAGTTTAATTGACCGGAAACAAACGAATGCCCGATATTTCGACATGCAACATGTAAACAAAGAAACTCTATATGCTGAACGCATGCAGTATACGTTGCCTAGACGAATTGATTAAACAATAGCAACGTAATCTGATAAAAGTCACAGAAAAAATAAAATAAAATAAAAACAACAAAAATGTAAACAGTTTTCGGATGTGAACCAATGAACCTTATGTTTTCGCGCGCTTTTGTCTTTTACTTTAGTTAATTCAGTGTAAATTTGCTTCTGAAATATTTGAGGGTCGAATAACACTGTGACGTCAGCCGCACAGCACACCCAAACATGAAATTGTTTTACAACCGTCTATATTTCACTAATACAAAAAAAGCAATTTAAGTTCGTTAAAATTTAGAAAATTTTTCATAGCGCACACCTGATCGGAATCGAAGATAAACCATTTCGTCCCTCATCATTTCTCTCTCGTTCCCACACTACCGTCATTTCATTTGCTTGTGATAATGATTTTCAAAATTTATAATCACACGTCAGCTAATTAACGTTATTCATTTCACTATTAGACAATTCAATGTATATCTAACGTTTGATAGCGGAAATGGACTTCGAGAAAATGATTAATTTCTTCGTTGATCAATAGATTAATATAGTGGAATGTAGTAAGTGTCTTTCTTCCATTTCAATTTCCCACTATATTTCTGCTGACTTTTTATAGCACTTGATCTTGATTAAAATTTGATTATTTCAAACAGTGCCATAAAATAGTTTTCAACACAATCTGGTAAAATGAGTGGGGAAATAATCGATATGGATCATAAATTTTTGGGAGCGACAGTTTCATATAAGTGCTTTATGATTGATGTTACAAATGGATGGAATGAGATTTTGGTTCGGAGGATTCAAAATATAATTTACGTAAAGGCATGAATAAAAGCAAAAAAAAAAAAGAGTTACATTTCGAATTGTGTATAAACATCTCTATATAAACATAGAGAAACTGTATGAACATAAATCGGAAGATTAAAAGAGACCGCAATTTGAAATGTCTCCTTTTAGATCAATATTTCTTTTCCGACATAACATTAAACGAATAAATTGATGAAATGTTCACCATTGAATTCTTTGATAATTATGCAAAAGCCGACAAAATTTAACCTTGAACAAACAAATTTCTCCAGATGATACCTTATTTTATGGCCATTGAAAAGGGAGAATAATAAAAAGAAAAGAAAGATATTTTGTTAAGAAAACGACAAAAATTGATTTGATTTTCAAAAATCGAAAGAAAAGAACACAAACGAAATTGCAGTTGCAATAATAGTGGTCAATATTGTAACAAACTATTGTGAACCAAGTTTGAAAATTGAGAATTGTATTTAAAATTAAATATTTCATTGTTGAATGTTCGACACTGAGATAAAAGCAATTGCAAACGTTTTCCATGTCCCCTGACTAATTTAATTGTGGTAACGTTCCCATTTGATTTTTTATCTAATTGATCTCTTCGTTTGAAAAGTCAATAGACACAAATATCCCTGTTTTTTTTTTTTTTTTTTTTTTGACAATTAGTGCATTTGACTTTATATTCTTTGCGGGAAGCGTGTCTAATAAACTGCTGCTGTGTTTTGAAATGTTAGCCTTGAAATTCTTTTGTTTAAATAAGAAAATATTTTACTACATCGAACAAAATGAAAGATATTGCTGTAGAAAAAATCATTTGTATTGCATCCGTGTCAAATATTTGCCGTTGGTCAAATTCATTGCGAAATGGTTTTTCTTTTATTTTCGTACTGTTCTGAGGCAAAAGAATTATCTCCTTTGATTGCTTATTGCCGACCATTCTATGTTACAATCCCAATGTCAATTGTCTCAAATAACAATTTCTTTTGTCTGTTTCGTTTTGGTTTTTTTTTTTTTGTAAAAACAGATAGCCGAAATTCGTCATAGGTGTTATCATCTCAATGCGTTGGCTTTTGCCATTATTCGTCTGTGCTAACAAGTCATAAGCATGTACCAATGAGATGGTAACTGTCAGAAAATTTGAAAATAATTTTGTAAATATTTGACTCTGCAGTCCGTGTGTTCTTTCCTTTCTCATCATAGATTTGTATTTACAATTTTCCGGAATCGCCACCTACTAGGCATGCTTATCATTGTATTAAATCATGTAACGACAGGTTTAATCCATGCAACAATCTAGATAACAATTTGACGTTTTTAGCTGGAAATCAACATCGTTTCGTTTTATTTTCGTTTGTTGAGTAAATACTCAATTTTGACGACAAGTGATGGAATTTTTTTTTTTTTTTTTTCATTCTTTTGAAATTTTAAAATGTTTCGACTGAAAAATGGAATGATTTAATACGCATCCACAATATTGATGAATCTCAATCCATTTCCCATTTGTATTTTTATTGTTTTAAAATTACGATCGAAAAAAACTGATAATGAAATGTCGAGATATTCAATTTTGGACAAGCAAACGAGTGAGCTGTATTGGTCTCTAGAGTGCATTTCTTTTCGAAAGATCGTTCGATCATTCGTAAATCCATACAATTTATTGCGCTTAATCCCTTTTTTTTATCTCTTTAACATTTTCTTGTTGGGCTCAAAATGAATACAAATTATAGCATTCAAATATCTACATGTTTTTTATATATATATTGAAAATATGAGAAGTTGTGTCCCGCTGTGCAAGCAGTAGACTTATTTCGGTCCATGCATCTATTTAGGCAAACAAGAAACACCATTCACTGTGCAAGAACATAAGGGAAAAAAAACGACGACGATGACGACGAAAATAACAACAACAACAATAACGATAACGATACAGTGGACAAAGAGAAACGAAACAATAAATTTCTATAATTCATTTTTATTTCAGTTAAAGCGTAACGAAAAAAAGACAAACATCGAATATTGACTGAAAAAATAGAAGGAAGAGCCATAACGATAAATTGAATCTTGTCCGAAATTGAGTGATTTTTTTTTTTTAGCAAAATCACACAAATTAATGAACGTGACGAGTATCCGAAAATTCTTGTGGATACGTAAGAGAGAAGAAGAAGGAATAAAAAAAAACTCTAGTCATGCGATAAGGAAGTCAACCAATTGGATTTGGTCAGCGGGAGGTAGAAATGCTACGTATGCGGAAAGACCTACCCTTTTCTCCGGACATGTGGCAAAGATAAGCATTAGGCAACTTGCCTGCAAATTACTAGATTCGATGATTTTCATTTCAACCATATATGGTGCCAATATTCATAACATGTGCATTCGTATAAGAACCATTTCAGTCATCAATGTAAGTTGAATATAAACAAGCGAAATGATGAAAATGTAAAAAACGAACGAACAACGAAAGAAATGAGACATATCTTTCGAATTAGTCATCATCGCAATGACCAATTTGACCGACTCTATTGGAATTGAGCCGTACAAGATGATTTCCATTAAGTCGGCATTATGCAATAAAACAACACATAGCTCTAGCAGACGAAAAGAGGTATTGATGCGAAACGAACACACGAAACCCATTCTAAAAAGGAATTCTCTTTGTTTTTATTTTGAGACGAGAGATTTTTTTGTTTTCTTTTCGCTCATTTCGCATACAAAATGTTTATACATTTTTTTTTTTTAACTCGGTAAAATTATACCTCTGAATATTTTCAGACCATTTTGCGAGAAATGCTCATAAATGCGTAAGCCATATAGTTTTCTCTTTCGCAATATAAATTGGCCGAGCCGGTCGGAAACAGTGAAGATAATCAAACAACTGGGCTGGATGACTCATTGGTCTCATATATGATTTTGTACACAATGCGCATTCGCGACGCATTTTACCCGGTACCGTATGCCGTTTTTTTCTCTACATTTTTTTTCCTTTTCTCGTCGTCGTTATCGTATCAGGTCGTAACTGGTGCGCTGTCTGCGCAATAGTTGCGCCATCGTCAAATCGACTACACCAATTAGCTGAGATTTCATACACATTCAGCCTATCCACTGTTGATATATTTATGTTTAAATGTTAATTTTGCACACAAAAAGCGAACTGTTTTTTTCCTTTTCTCTTCTCTTTTCTCTGTTTCGTGTGTTCCGCTCGAATGATCAAGCTGCAGTAATAAACAAAAAGCGTAGAACGCAGAGAGATTCTAATCAATATGATTTTCTATATTGTTTTATGCATTGCTACACACATATTAAGTCCATTTTTTTTTTTACTTCGGTTTCTTCATAAAGAAGTGAATTGGTAAAGTCGAGGGAGGTAGAGAGAGATAAAGAGAATTATTCTGAAATTCTGAGAACATTGGTGAATAGAGTTAATCACGTCAAGTATTAAACAAAAATGAATAGTAAACGAAAATCATTTGAGCATCATAAATAAATAAATCTAAAAAAAGAAACTTGGCTTGAAACACCTTCACCAATTCGATAATTCACTTTTCACTTTTGTGTGGACGATATAAAATTAGTTTTCAACATGAAAAATGGTAATTTGCAACGAAATGTTGTTTGAAACAGGTTTAATCGACCGCAAATCAAAAGAAAACAAAAGTTAGGCGGATGAGTCATTCAGTTCAGCTGATGATCGTTTATATTAGCACATTTGATGTGTTTCGATTGTTCTTTAAGATTTTTCATCCTTTCATTCGTCTGCAATATCTGGACGATCAAACATTTAATCAAATATTGTCGAGTAACCGAGTGCAGAGCTTCATTTCAGCGATGTAT
This sequence comes from Resseliella maxima, assembly GCA_029041755.1. Taxonomy (NCBI): domain Eukaryota; kingdom Metazoa; phylum Arthropoda; class Insecta; order Diptera; family Cecidomyiidae; genus Resseliella; species Resseliella maxima. The sequence goes on from JAQOWM010000491.1 coordinate 465,219, forward strand.
TTTTGTTTAAAAATCGGCAAAGAACCAGTTTCACCGGAAATGCCTAAACGCAATCAATCGATGCACAATGTTTTCGTGCCGTTTTCATCGTATCATATTGCCAGTTTTAGTTTTGACTTTTTGCATTGCTCCCGGGCATTTCGGCATCTTTTTTTTCCTATCTTTTTATAACTTTGTTCGTTTTCTCACCACTTTTTTCTACCATATTACTTGCTGTCGATTTGAATGCACAAACGTGATGATGAAAAATGATTGTCTTAAGCAAGTTGAATTTCTGGTTTGACTCCAATTTTTCTGCATTTATTCATTCTCATTATTTGCATAGACCGATTTTTTTTCCATCAAATTTTTTTCTCATTCTTCTTCTTCTTCAAATTAATCGCGTTTCCGTCTTTGAATTTAAATCGCATTCGGTTCACAGTAGATGAATTGATGACACGATCTCAAATTAATGAATGCACTCAAACAAACAAACAAATCGACCACCAAAAAAAAAAAAATGTATCAGAGACGTCTCTTTGTGAATACTATGATTGTTGAGCGTCAAAGGGCTTTGAATCATAGTGAATGTATTCATTACGATTTTCGGTCGGGTGAAAGAAAACAAAACAGCGTAAAAAAACCATTTGAAAAGAAATTCAAAATAAGATGAGAAGCGACAAGCTAAAAAAAACACATAGAAATCTGAAGTGCAAAAGATGTTTTCCCCGAGATTCTTCTGTTTTTCACCCCGAAACTCAGTGTAATGAAATGAAAATGTGTAAATAAATAATGATCTTTGTAATAAGTGACACATGTTTCAATTTTTTTTCACTTTGGTCGACTTCTTGCCGAATTGTTTTTCCACTTTTTTTTTTATTATTTAATTGTTATGGTAATTTTTGATCATTATTTGACTTCGACTTTCGGGATCAGACAATCGCGACGTTTTTTGATTGGGTTGACAACCGTGTTTAATCATAAGATGAGGTCGTCGGTGCAGAAAAATTTAACGTATGCTACGTGAATAGTAATTAATCGCACAGTAAACATCCAGTGGAATGTGAGTGGTCAGTAGTGGTCATTCGACAATTTTCAATACATGTTGCTACAATGTGTGATCCTTTTGTTTGCTGCCAAATAAACATATTAATCAAAATCATGTTCAACAACGTACTCGCCGATCGCCACTGCCTTTTCTCAGAAAGGGGTGAAATATTTACGCTACTGGCGAATATGGGAATTTCAAGTTTTTTTTTTCTTTTTCATTTTCTTTCTTCATTTGTTCATGTTATTTGGAGTGTGTTGAAGATGCTGCATTAATTCAAACAGGTTATGCAAAAATCGTTTTTGTTTTCTCTTCATTTTTACGCTCTAAAATGTAGCGCCATGCTCGATTGTCTTTCCACTCAATCTGCTCTCAAATATATTCTGACATCAACTCATCAATTGTCGTTAAACGCGCAATTCGTAAGTGAAACGCCGAAAAAACCAGCTATCTTTATCATCAATTTAATAGTATTGTTCGTTTATATTCACTTCGCATTGATTTCAATGCACGTTGAATTTATCATTTGGTAAAAGTATGAGAAAATAAAATCCACGTGAAATGATCAAAATGTATTCGAAAAAAACAACGCGACAATGATGATGACGTGCAATTTATGCAAATTTAAAATATTTTTATCCGGAAAAAGGCTGGAAAAATGGTTGCCATTCTATTCTCACTCATCATGGCCAAATAGACACAAACAGTCCTTAATTTATTCGAATGATTATGAATTTTTTCCTCCATGTCTCCCAAAAAGAAAAAAAAAATAAACTCGTTACGTATTTTGTTTGTGAGTCATGTCATAAAATCTAACGAGTTGGAAAAATGCTATGCAAAAATATCGCTGCATGCAATTACAGCACTAAATGAAAAGAGCACAGAATTCAAGTATTAAGAAGATTTCGATTACATTAAATGTTTAATGCAAACAAATGAAGTTGATCAGAGGCCGCATCATTCACACACATTTTACCAAACTGTCAGATGATATTTGCATAGAAAATCACTTACAAATTGAATATCTGATTGAAGTTAACAATGTAAGCATGGTGAAATTAATGATATTTTTGACATGATCTTGATGATCGCATTTCACACACACCGGCAATGGTTACACGCAACGCAAATAGAACGGAAACATTGTGACAAATTCCATTGATAGTCAATTGAATATGCACCACTTCAATCAGTTGTGTAAACAAATGCGGTATTATATCGAAAGCGAGAAACAACAAAGTATTTCAAGGTATAAAAATTTGCATAATTTTTTTTTTTTGCGTCTGTTGTCACACAAAGAGGCACGAAAAAAAAAACGTTTCTCACTGTCAAGGCGATGCATCAACGATAGGGAAGTATGATGTAGCCTGTTTTGACATTTAGTAGTATTTTGATTTCACATTGAAATGCAAACGACTGATTTGATGCGCTTTTTCTTTGTACACAAAAAAAAAAAAAAAATACAGATACACAAATTTTGATGAGCCACACCGTCAACTGTCGTCTGTTGCTGACAAAATGTATCCGCAAATAATTTTTTTTTTTCTTCTGCTTTTTTACGTTGTTCATTTTTTAATGATGTTGTTGGGATTTTTATTCAAACATTGACGGTATGTGCCGAAGGGGACATCCAACCCTTGCCGTTAACTTTGTATCACACAAATGCCATAACACATGAAAAAAAAAAAACAATCACGATAAATTATTAGTTTTTATACAAAAGCAAATAAAGTCCAATAAAAATATTTCAAAAAAAAAAATAAAACAAATCGTTTCAACAAAGAAAATAAGTGCAAATAACCAAAGATTTAATGCTAGTAAATCTGTTTATGACTCTAGAAGATGTTCAATTTTGGTAATTTAACACTAACGACAGAAGAGAAAATACATCTATCGACGCAATAAAGTCAATATTCAGTATGTATTTATTTGTAAAGGTAATATCTTAAAGGCATGATTTTAATGTCATTCGACAGAAGACAAAAAAAAAAAAAACTAGAATCGAAATAACCGATCAAAATAAAATAACACCGTTTATCTATAATATTTATAGTATAATGCACTAGCGCATTTCTATCTCAGCTCAATGCCTTTGTTTTCTTTATTTTCCACATAAATAAGATAAACGAACATTGTTTTACGACACTTTGAAAGCCAAATCGAATGTGTGACCGCTAGGTTTGAAACGTTCGTACATACAATGCTCGAATTCAGATCGAAGAATCACTGACAAAAGTGTAAACAAAATATCCATATTGTACTGGGTTGATAAGTGTAATAAATGCGTTCTTATTCTTTTTTTTTTTTCATTTCTATTTGGTTTCGCTTTGATGTTGCATCAGTTGTATGTGTTTTTATTTTCTTTTATTGATGTTGACTATTTATCGAATCTAATCATAATACTAAGGAATGATCAGAGCCAGAGAGGAAAAAAACAACAACTTGAATAAAATTATAGTATTTTGGTTAACTAGAGTCATTTCCATATCATTTCCCGGTGTGATATAACACATATTTTATCAGGATTCAGTTTGTTCTTTTTTTTTTGTCTGTATTGACGATAGCGAGATAAAGAGAGGAATAAAACCAAAATACTGATGAGCCATGAATATAGAAACGAAAACATAGACACTTTGATACTAATGGTTGATCATTTGTTATGGTATTCCAAATTATGTTAATCAGAATGCATCAAAACGATTTTTTCTCACTCACCGAAATGCCACAAGCGAGCTCAACGAAATAATGCATCTAATGTTTATTCATGTTTATGTTGAATGTCAAAGGGTCGATTATCGCTGTTTCTGCATATAAATTGTTAATAGAATTTTGATAATTTTTTATGACCATCGATTATTCATTGTAACTCTTTCACTATTTGTGAGCTCAGTGCGACTCAAGTGTGTATATTGTCCGTGGAAGTTGATTGGTTTTTGTAGCAAGCAACAAACTGCATTTCGATATGAGTCAATAAAATATTTTAATTTGTTTGATTAATAAAATAGTCGATAGACGAGCTGTGCGCACACAATTATTATCATTTGTGAGGCACTTGACAATGACTCGCTTCATGTTTTCTCTCTAAATGAGTGAAAATATTCAAATTAAAAAATTCAAAATTTAAATTTAATTAGATTTAAGCCGCATTCATTTTTATTTTATTTCATTTTATTTTTTTTTTGTTTCTAAATGATTTTTTAATATTTCAAAAGTGAAAACAGCGCAATGATCTAAACGGAGTTACATTTTCTATTGTGTGGTAAGCAATCATTTATCAAAGTTTTAACCGTCGAGCATTCAACCCTTTTCCTATGTTCCGGATCATTTATTTCCGCTATTCTGCGGATACGTCAAAAGTTACTTCGGAAATCATCTTAAAGAATTGAATGTTGCATTTCAGGTCTGCGCAAACAATAGCAAAAATTAATAACATTTAATAGTTACAAGCAGAATGCATATCTTCTTACTGTTACAAGGGCTTTTTCATTTCATACACTAAATACTCGTAACGATCTGGAAATTTATTACAAAACTCCGAAACGCCGAAAAAAAGCGTCTAGTTCATATTTATTCGCGGCGCTAGATATACGGGTGCATTTTTCTGTGGTAAGCACAGCGATGAAATGATGAGTTGATTATTCAACTGGGTGAATATGTTGTTGTTGATGAGATTTATTGTCTCATTTTCATACCATAAGGAGTTTGAGTGCTGTGCTCTGATGTTTTCTGTAAGCATATACATTTTTTTTTGTTACCCCTTTCTACCGAAAACGGTGCAATGAAAGTGCAAAAAATGACACAAAAGAAGCGTTCTCCATTGCTGTCGGCGATATGTTCATATCACAGTGAGACGGATAATCTGCACAATAATGATGTTGTGTCGTTTACAATTTTTGACACAATATTTTGCAGCCCGTCAAATCGAAAATGCCATCGCCCAAGAAAGCATAAAAAAAAAAGAAAAAAAAAAAAAAAAACAAACTCCAAAACCATCGTCAACCGAACTCAATGAATTGTATGCAACGAATGAGCAGTACACAAGAATTGAGTTGAAAATTTCGACTCGAAATGAATTACGATGCATATTTTAACAATTAATCATTCTAGAATACAAACAACGCTTTTGCTCAATGTCATTCCTTTCTCTTTTCTCTCTTTTCTCTCTTCTCTCTACATCTCCTCACAATGTACAACCGCGCACTAATTTTTTTTTTCACGTTGTGTCGTTCTTCTTTTTCATTTTATTCTATATTATGTTGTTGTTTAACGTTTCATTACTGTCTGTGCACCGGGTATTTGAATATGCAACGAGAAAGCGACGGTATTGTAATAAAAGATGACGCGACAATCGCAGATACGCTTCAAATGGATGATGCATCATTGTCAGAATCGTTGTTGGCTGCGCTATTATTTGTTACCTGTATATATGTAATAATTTGCGTATTCATAACACTATAAATTACCGCTTTTGATTACAAAACCCTTTTTTTGCACAAAGAAAAACGAGAGAAATAGACAGGAATAAATGCAGTTATTGTTCAGTGCGAAAATTAATGAAATTAAATCAGCACATTCATGATATCGCTATTTGTTTTGCCACTGAACTATGCAATGACTCATCGCAATTAAATAATTTTGCACTCTTGAAATTGTTGGCCAATCAATGTCAATGGAACCCATTCATAACTACCGTTTAACCTTATAACGGATTCTTTTTGATTTTTCTTTCTCTCTAGCTTTTGTCATGGTGGATGGTGACAAAAGAAGGCATTGTTGTACACGTTTGTTTTTTTCACCAGGACCGCTGTAAAATAGTTGAATTGAAAATTGAATCGGTCTGATTACAATTTTGGTAAAATATGCATCTGGGGATGTAATGTGAATTGGATTCGATAATAACACACAAGAGATGCAATTCATAATTACCCATTGGCAAGAGAGACCAATCATTCGAATTGCTTTATAACAATTTTTGACCATTGTCAACAGCAGACTGAATGAGCAAATTATCAATTTTCTCATTAAAATATTTGAATATTAATGCCATTTGTTGGTTTATAGTGTTCAAACCGGCGAATATAATGCATTATGTGTGATAGAACATGATGTGAAGCATTCATGCAAAATTTGCATATAATATGCATAATGAACAACACGCATCACCAATATGAATATGTGTAATGTGTGTGTTCGCGTAATTTAATTTGTTAAAATGTCATTTTCAGCATTACATTTTTCGAATGTGATTTCGTATTCGAGACGATGCAATAAAGCCAACACACCAACACAGAGAAAGAAAACAAAAAAACATACACACACACAATGGCTACAAAAAAGGCACATTGAAAGACATACAACCAATTCTAGTTTTGACAGCAAAATTGACAAGGAAAGAAGAAGATGAGTGTGGATTGTTGATATAACGAAGAATCCACTTTCAATCTCGGTGCACACAATTGCTCATACCACAAAAAAAATTGATACACAGTGGGTAGCCGACAAGACTAACTCCAACGACATTCATAAAACAATTCAACTAATAAAGCAAAATGAATAAAATTGGCAAACGGATGAAATTATATGACAAAAACCGTTGTCTATACCATTACGTTATCTAAGCCATTACCATCCCTATTCAAGTTGTACACAAGTGGGACCATCGATTGCCACTGACGTATTATTCAAAATACACTGACTACTTCATTTCCTTGGATAAGCAAAACCGAAACAAAAACATAAATATTTTGAAAATTTGAATTTTAATTTGCATATGAAACGTACGGTGTAACAATGCATTTGAATGAGAAGCGATGTTGGTAAAGCGGGGTGCTTGGTTTGTTTTTACATCACTCAGAGATGTGAGGTAAATTGAAAGCGGCAACGTAGACGTTTCATTTAGTACAAAATGAACCATAAACATATTTCCATTTAATCCTTTCTATAACATGGAAGATTCATTAGTTTTCCAAATAAACAAACCAATTGGAAGGAGAAACAATATATTACTTTGCTCAAATCCAATTTTCAAAGTTAAATTAAAATCTCATTTTAAATGTGTTGACAATGACAATAGAGAAGGGAAAAAATTGTGAATATTTTTCCATTCTCTTCCGCAAGTGATAACATCATACAAATTTTAGCTATCGAAAACGTGATTTATTTATTAAAATTAATATATTTTGTGATAAACTAGAATGAGATATGAAATGCAACAAAAGAAAAATTGTGTTGCACTATTTGCACATTGTTAAACGAGGCCCGGTTCATTTCAATCACGGAAATGTTCCACATTGTAATTCAGCAAAAAGTTTAAATAAAGAACCAGCATCTTCTAAACAATGGCAAGCAGATCTGTAGATTGTTTAAATGGTTGCAGTCGGCGTCACTGAAACAATTCCGATCAAAGCATTGTCACGTACGAGAAATGTGCGGTGAGTCAGATGTATGACTTTGTTTTTTGAAATGGGTCATTTGATTCCATATCCATAACCAGTTTTGTTTTTGGACCTTTTTTCAAGTGAAACAAACAGTACAATGTAAATCAGAAATGAATCCGCATTTAATTTGTACTATAATTGTCTGTTCAAAGTTCAACTTACAGTTTCAGTGCTAATATGTTTTTCTCTTCATTTGACACAATTTCATAGAATTAAATTTAGCTAAACAAATCATGACTAATGCTCGATAGCAACTTATAGTTTATTATATTTTGTTTTTATTCGTTATCTAATGCGTATCTTCCTTCAATAGCAGATACGCAAACAAGTTTAAATCATTTTGTCGTTGAACTTGAAATATGTAATCTCGAATATACAACCAATTCCATTATCTTATTTTCTCTTGTCAAAACTTTTTTGTATTTTATGTCAATTTTAATGATCGCTTATTTATTCAGAAAATCCGTTGTATTTTACTATTCTTTAGCATAATGTGCAATTTATAAGCACATTTTATTTTAACAGCTCATAGAGTCGTTTAATAAGAACTGTCATCACCTTTGATGAGTCAGTGTTTCGTTTCAATGTTTATTCATATATATTAATACACACAAAAAATCATGAAATCATTTCACACATGAAAATTAGACATTTTCAAATCGAACTGGTTTCACCCAAATCAGCACTCTCATCAACATTTACTCAGTCAACTCAACCAAGTCAGTATTTTTGTATTGAAACAGTTTTGATCGCACAAAAACAAAAATAAAATAATATTTAACCATCACTTACACTTACCAATTGCATCAATTTTTCATCAATGTGTCGTTAAAACGAATTGAATTTTTCTTCCCATAACCAGTTGACTTATCAATTCTTGAAGCGTGAACGAAATTCAAGAAAAACACAAAAAATAAAACATTTTCCCCCATCGATCGATTATTATTATTATTTGCTAATAAGAAACAAGAAACTGTCATGATTTACACATTTCCCAATCTTACCAACGCCCACATTTCTGATTGAACCTATGAACAATATATATGTGTTGAATATTCGTAACTAATTTAAAATTATGATAATCGTGTTCATCTGTTGCTTCGCCTTAATTTCCAAGATTTTAAACTTGTCACATAGCATTTCAATCACAAGTCAAAGACTTCCAACCCATGTATATAGACTGCAATTCTATTGCTGTAATTTGTTACATATGGTATAGGTTTTGCGCTGAGAGAACCAAAACAGAAAGGGTCTACACAAAATGTATCGTGCAAATAAGCACAAACTCAATACGAAAAAAGAAATAAAGAGAAGAATTGAACAAAAAAAAAGAAGTATAAATTCAACACGCTTCGAATCCAATACAAATACATTTCGATGCATTTGGACAAAAAAGGTCGATATATTCTTTTGTATATCATTTCCAACCGTAACGTATTTTCTTTTCAACTGATTGCAATATTTGGATCTTTGAAATACAGTGAATTGGTATGGTTTGGTTTGGTTTGGTTTGGTGAAACAAAAATTGCGTTACAATGTATGACAAGCAAAATTTATTTTGTTCATATATTTCGTGTGGAAAATTGTACGAAAGATGAAACACTTGGGCATTTTGTCGATGCTGCACTGACGTTGTTATTATTATTTGGTGCCCGATTTGATTTGATTGTTGTCATTACAATACCTTTTTGCTCATTCCCTTCTCATCTCTCTCTCTCTCTCTCTCTCTCTCTTCTTTCATTTTAGAAACGTAAACTTGCGATCGTTATCCGATCCGTATTACATATGAGTCGACATGTAGCCAAGCTGTCTGGCGTAAATGTTCAGTTTTGTTTTGTTCACTTTGCTCAGTTCATTGTATATGTTTTTTCTTTACTTTTTGTTCTCGAATTCTTTTGTGTATTTCGTTATCTTTATCAATAAGTTATTGGTTTGTTTTCTGTTTATTCGTTCGTTTTTATTTTCATTTTTCTTTGTTTAGTTTTGAAAACCTTTGAAAAAAGAAAGAAATTAAAATGGTAGGTAAGATTTTGTAATCAAATAATCGATCGATCAATAGCTACTGATTGTGAACATTACTAATACAGTGTTGTCTTTTCGTACTCGTTCTAATTTCCCCTTACGTACTCCCCGTATTTCGTATTTTGTAATTAAATAATAAAATAAAACAACTGATTAGATTTGGAAAATGAAATTAGAATTTTAATAACAAAAATGCGCTCTAAATTTCTACTTTGATGATGTCAATTTTATCCTCTTATCAACATTTTTTTTAAGGTTTTCATCACTGCAAAACTTTGATCAGCAAATAAAGATTATAATATTTCAAAAATAAATGAAAAAAATTTACCACATTCAAATATTTGTCTGATTAATGACAGTGGATTTCATTTTGAGTTAATATCAAATAGAATAGTAATAAATGGCTTCTCGCCTTACGCGATCATTTCATGTCATATCTAACATTTCTTATTTGCTGTTCTATTTGTGTTATATTTCGTTAATAGCACAAGTGCTTCTGTAACGTACTTGCGATAAGAATGTCTTATATAGATACGAATTGAAATACAATCACAAAATGAAAATAAAAACCATACCAAACCAGTATTCATACATGAAGCGAATTCATTTCAAGGCATTGGTGTCAAAGTAGATAAAATATTTGATTTATGTTTACTTCTCTACATTCATTTTCCAAAATCAATATTTTTCTTTTAATTTTATGGTCAAACTGCGATTAGTTCAACCATACGATAACAAAAAAAAAGAAAGAGAATCCAACAAAACGGAATCGGTTACCAAGAGGAACGAATTGATTTCACTTTTTTTGGGCATATGGTTGTGCCAAACCTATTTGACTTGTTTCTTTATAATCGAAACAATTCTTTAAAAAAAAATACCCTATAATTTATGTAATAACAATACAAATGTAACTTAACACATTGCTTTGTTGAAAATTTCAACTTGAAACACATTCGTGAAGATAATAATTCATGACTCAATTTAATTTTCAACATGAACAAAACAATAACATTATATGAAATTCAATCGATCTGACAAAATTAAAAACATTTTATTCGGTTTTGAAAAATCAAATTGTGTTTGGCTGTTTTGAATCAAGATCAGGTGTCGATCTGAATATGGATCCATAACTTGGTGGCGGTGTAATTGGTGCAATTTGAACTGAAGTGCTTGACGTACGGAGTGGAACTTCCGATGTATGAGAAATTTGCGACACTGGTGATGTGTGCCGCGCGGGTATTGGTGACGATGGAATTGTACTAGTACATAATTGTCTACACCAACTCGCTAGTCCGCTTGCAACAAATAATACAAACAAAACTGCGGCAAAAAAAATTATCGCAATGATCCATGTCACAACTGCTTCCCAATCAATATCAAATTCATTAGAATTTTCTCTGATCCATGGCATAAACGGAGCTATTTTCGTGAATATTTTTATTTTCTCTGGAAAAGATTGTTAACCAAAAAAGTTATTAATAGTGGTGAACAGAAGCATGATTGTTAGAAATATAAACCTTTATCATCAGTCTGAAATTTAAAAAAAAGTTGCGATTAGATTTGAAATTACGATTATATTTACACACTTACAATGACACGATAGTAAGAGATTATTCCAATAAGAACAGGTATGCCCTCAGAATTCGATGCATCCACCAGTAAACTTCCTACAAAAATCATTTATCACTTATTTAAGTAAATTTTTAATACAAAATCATACATGAAATTGTAATAAGAGAGGAAAATTTTAAAGAAAATACCACTATCTTTATGATCTTCAGATTCTCGAGTCGAAGTACAAACAAAAATAGATGAAATATATGGATAGTTTGCTGGACACTTCACGATATTGGCATTCTCTACTCTTGGTTTATTCAAACGATCCTTTAAAAATTCAAAAAAGTCAATCATTGCATCAACAAATATATATTTTTAAAATATATTGTTAATCAAATGCAAATTTGTTTTGTTTGTTTGTTTGTGACTTACGTCCATTCGATTCCATGCCGAAACAATCACTTTTCTATTCTTAACATCAGATGAGTCGTGTAATGGCAATTGAATTGGTTGAATAAATTGTGAAAATTGAATTGCCCTGTTTGTGCGTAACAAAGCTATGGTGAATGATTCGTTGATTATGATGTCATCTATTCCAATGTATGCGTCATTATAAAGCGCATTATTTGATCGATAAACGACATATATATTTTGTGTTTTTTTTGGATATACACAAATTGCTGAAGTCAAAAGGAATCGACTATTTAAAATTGCACCACTGCAAAAACCTTGATCTTCAGAACGAAGCAATATTTGATAAGGAACTTCAATGTTTGGAAAGAATTTTTCGTTTCTCTTATTTTTTCCACCATCCGCGACGAAAATGGAATAGAATAGCATCAGAATTAAATGGAACTTCATGTTTTGTTTTAATAAAACTGGCACACAATTTTATTGTAATTTTGGTGAGCTTGTCAATTATCAAATGATCACATTCTTAAAAGTGTAAAAACAAGACTGTTTTGAGCAAAGATTACAAGTTACTTATCTACCTCAATTTTTACACTGATAATGGGCGTTTAAATTAAATTCCTATAGAAGGATAGATAAGTAATAAAAACAAAAGAATTAAACCGTAAGTAAATAAATAATTCTAAAGAAAAAAATACTTTGAAATCCAACATTTATAGAATCAACAAGTTGTTTGAGTTTGTATTTATTTCATTTTTTACTGAAGAAAATACATTTTTAACTTCGTAAGCAGACAGTTAAAGAGAATCAGACTGATAACGATCGAATCGATTATTGTTTTCTATCTGATTCTGTTATTTTTCCAATATATTTCTGCCGTTAAAATTGACCATACAAGATAACAAAAAAATATAAAACTTTCCTTTCAATTTTGGATCGCAAATATTCCATATTGATAAACACTTTTAAAGACACAATAAATTCTTCGAAAATGTCATTCGGAATTTTGACGGAAATAAAATGGTGAGTCAATTTCGAAGACATTGTTTGACAATGGTGATGGTGGTTCAGGTGGAGCTGATGGTGCAATTCGTATTGAATATAATTCAGTATCTTGAGGTGCAGATGGTTCCGGAACAATATCATCGTTTGACACATTGGGTGGTGATACTTTTCGAAATTCCGGTACTAATTTATACAATATCAATGGAAGTACAAATGTCCAAAATAATACAAATGCTAATAATGCATATAAAAACTTATCAATTTCGTCTTTCCTAATTTGTGCATTTTCCATAATCCATGAACGATACGAATTTATTCGCGTATAATAATTTAAACTCTCTAAAAAGTTTTTGTAGAAACAGAAATCAGTACTTTTTCTATTTCAATTATAATTCATACCCATAGATAAAAGTAAAAACAAAAATACAGACCTGTGCCCAAGCCATCGTACTGGAATAATTTAAAAGGAACTCGTAAACAAATTTATTCACAACATAATATTTTTCTATACTTACATAGGATTCAATTCCGTATAGAAAATAAATGTTTGAAGTAAACGCCACTAGTGCACTTCCTGCGAATATTTATATCAATTTTAGTGAAATTTCATTTCAATTAAAACGAATTGGAAAAATACCACCATACGGGAAAACCAATGATTCTGAAGTCAAACTTTCAGCACATACAGAATTTTCGTCTACATTTGGACAATAGATAAATAATTTCGAAATTTCGTATTCCAATACGCTTATTCCCTCCTTGATAAATTGAAAATTATATGTTGAAACAAGCAGTCTCATGAAAATCTTTTATCATGAGATTTTGACTCACTTCAGTTTGATTCCATCCGGCCACAATATAATGATCGACTGATAGTTTATGAAAATACCAAGGTAAGTTTATTGGTAGAATCGAAGTTGTGAATGGAATTTCCCTGTCAGTCTGCAACAAAGCGATGTTATTTAACTTTTTATAAATATCAAATGATTTATGTATTCTGATGTCCGTTATTCCAACGTATTTGCCATTTTCATATAAATTACGTATTCCACAGATTGCTATGAAATGTTCTGGCTTTTTTCTATATACACAAATCGCCGAAGTCAATATAAATCGTTTATTAATAATTGAACCACCACAACGTACTCGACCTTTTGACCGAAGTAACACTTGATGTGGAAATTGATTTTCACTTGGAATGAGTCGAGGACTTATTTTGACTTTAGTGTTCTCTTCATCTTGAGCCGTTATGTAAATTGAATAAATTAATACGATTAATAATTGCGTCTTCATAACTGCAGTAAATGAAAATTTGAAAGCAAATTTTTACTACTTTTGAATGAAAAAAAAAACAATATTTTTTTCAACGATTAACCATTCAAAATGATGGTAAGATAGGTTATAAAAGCCGATATATCGATGTTTCCAATACGTATTAAGAATCTAAGACACTTTATCTCGGTTAATTGTTGCATGTTAAACTGATATAAAAACCTAATTCTCTATATCAACCACAATGATGACATTTATTTTTTCGACAATTGACTTATGATTTATCAAATGTTGATTAGGTCCCCAAGTACCTAAAATGATGAAACGAAAATAAACGATACATTTGATTTTCAATAATGCCTGAAATCCAGATATTAATTATTGATTAAAATTGTTCAAATGTCTACAATTTTATTTATTTTTTTTTTTTCAGCAGAACAACAAAAACACTGGCAATATAAAAAATTTGCTCCAGTAATGTAAGTTATTGAAAACTATTTGAACAGTTCATAGTAAAAATGTTATGTAGAAAAGTTCCGTGGAAAAATGTTATTATTGAATGTATTTTTTGTTGTTTTTTGTATATTGAATACACAGAATAATAACATTTTTCCACGGAACTTTTCTACATAACATTTTTACTCTGAACTGTTCATTTCACTTATATTTTCTAATTTATTATCTTTATCATAGGATTCATTATATCTAATCACATATTGATTTGAGTAAAAGTATGATTTTTTTCAACGGTTTTGATTAGGAAATACTTGAATATTTGCTCATTGGTTCTTTTTACAATGTGAGTTGTTAAATATTGCAGTTTATTTATAAAAACTAATTTCAATATTTTTGGGCCAAAAACACAGTTTTTGATATTCCTCGTATTCTAAACAAGTTAAATCCTCTCTTGGCATCTGAATTTCGTAGACATATGACGAAATTCGTATTTCCCAACGTGTACGTAACAAAGTAATGTTATGCTTTCCATTATTCAAATTATAGAATTCGTGAACTTTTTTTCCATATTTTAACGCTTGCGCCATGATATTTCAAAGTCACTTCATATCTTGCATACACATCGTACTGCAAATCTATTTCATTTGCGCAATTTGCCGACGTCAATATAAAATACCTATTTATAATTGAACCAGTAGGGTGAACCAAGTGACAAAATTTAAAATTTTAAAATTTCTGCGATTTACGGCATGAATTGGATTGAAAGAATTGGAATGAGGCCATTTGATGCATAAAAAAGTTGAAAATCTAACACTCGCAAGAAAGTTATGTTGTTTGCATGGGGAAAACGGTAATTTTTTGAAAACTGTGATATTCAAATGAACTTGAACCAAAAAAATCTTCATCTAACTATGTGATAGTGCGCGACGAATGCTACATTTTGAAATGCCAAAATAATACGGAAAAGTGCACAATCAAATTTTCACAGCATCAAATAACCACAAAATAAGAAAGTATATTCATTCATGATGAAATTAATTGCAAACGATGTTTTTGTGTACGTCTTTTTCGTACTCATATCAACTTGATATTATCAAGTCAGTTCATTCCAGAGAGTCCATATATTTTGGAATATTTGAATTTGAGTTCACAAAAAAATTCATCGGTGTAAGCAAAATTGCCTCTGGAAAAGAAGTCACAGAATTTTTTTTTTAATATTGCATAAAATTGAATGGAACCTACTCTAAATTACTGAAAAAGACTCCAACTTCGTTGAACAAGTAAGCAATCATATTGACTTATCGATGTTTTTTTCACTCTGGAATGATTAAATAAAACTGATACAATGGTTTATCAATATCATTAGTTAATAATTGCGTCTATCATATGCCGTACGAAAAAAAAAAATTTCAATTCGTGACATGTGGACCACACAAATGGAACCGACTGGAATGTTCAAGGACCTTTATTCTTTTCGCAAAAAAATGTGAGTTTCACCTGGCAAAAATGCCGTGAGATGCCTATTTTGGGAATTTTTCATACAAAAATCATCATTTACAATGGATCTCCATTTAACGGATCCAGTATGCGGTCATCATCCATAGCTGAAAATTTAATGGTTTCTATTCCTGAACTATCCTAACAATTTTGCATCATCAGATTTTTTTTTGGGTGCCCTTAATTTTTTGACCGATTAATTATCAAAATAATCATATATTGATTGGGTCAGAAGAATTTATTGATCATATAACAATATGAAATTCATATTATCAATCACTTGATATTTGTGTATTCGCAGCATTGAATCATATCATCGGAATCTAATTGAAATCATAAAAATGTCGGTGAAATGCTTTTATAATTTACGATAGTTTTTTGTTCCTAAGCCAAAAAAGAACTTTATTATTATTATTATTGTTATTATTACGGCACCAAACAGCGTTTTTTCGCCAAAGGTGGTTTATTTAAATTATTAAGAATTATATTTACAGTTGTTTTAAATATAAAAATAAATTGCAGATTCAATAATTATATCGATTCAACAATCTATTGCCAATCCTAACGATTTCGGAGCAAGTCTCTGTGATTGCCGAACTACAAAAATGAATCAGAACAATATAAACATTTATTTGCTATTCGATCAAGTTCTTAAACATTGTAATCAATCTCTTCTTAACTACATCCGAGCTGATATTAAAATCAATTAATAATAAACTCATCCAAATTTTTTTCATTATAATATCTGTTGAAAGTTTCAATTAAGTTTATCAATGGCATATATCTCTGATAACCATGATTCGTTTTACTTATTCTCAAAAATTCAATATTTCTTAATAACATTATTTGAGCAATACTTCTGCGATTTTCCAAAGTAATCATTTGTAGTAGAAGCAATCTATGTTCATACTTCCGAAGATGAAATCCATCGCCCCTAATCTAAATCTTCTCAAAGCATACAGCAAAAATTGTTCTTGAACAGACTCAATTCGTTTCGACTGTCCTATATTGTGTGAATTCCATTCCTGAGATTCATATTCTAAAATAGAAACAACGAAACTAAAAAGTCATATTTTTTTCTTCATTTGAAAAAAGACGAATTTAGATTGGAACAAATATTCACACATGAAGAGAATTAAAAAACTACAGAATTTAATAGAAGATTTAACTTCGTCAATTGATTTTTGGTTCTTTTTTTCGTGACAAAATAAAATACGTACAATAAAAAAAAACTCATCTATAGACGCAAAATAATGCCACATTTAAAAATTACATATCCATTACGAGTATAAGTGGCGTTTGTTTGAATGAGCTCTAATTTCACTATGTGAATATGAACACGTTTTGTGGTGCACACATATAGACCACTTTTTCGCCTGTGTCATTAATTTCCATGATATAAATAATTGATAATTTCGGTTTAATTAGCCATATTTTTTTTGGGCTCGAAATTACTGCAATTATTTATTCATTCGTGACATGATCGTGATCCCTGCTCTTTTACTATGATTGTATATGGAATGATAAACGCATGGAATGATGAGCATTGTACAGTGCATCAGATAATGGATGACGAAGACCACGCTAGAGACCACGAATCGGGAACACGAACGGACAAGAGATAGAACCGACACGATGAAAACGCAACCAAATTAAAAACGCATTCAAACTAATTACGAATATTAGTTGTATGCTTTGGTCGAACTATGTCTACTTAAAGCCTGTTTGCTATGATTAATACGTACAAGTGTCATCCAAATATTATAAACACAAAACACCGGAATTGAAACCCGAATAAAGAATCGTTTTAGATTTTCCAAATTGTTTGTCATTTTTCATTTACTATCCAAAAATACAAAAACGCAATTTCATTGCATGAATTCATTTATTGATTTGTTAATTCAATTTTGGCTGCTTTTATAGGGAATTGTTATTCAATTATTCATTTTTTTTTTCGTCTGCATTTTTTTTCCATTTCATGAAATCGCTTCACTTTTACACACAAATATGATATCATCATCATTGCTATTAAATATTAATTTTGATTGTGATTACATTTGTTTATTCGTTGCGGTGAATTCGATACACATTCGGTTGATTGCCCGATAATCAAAATCAAAGGATTCAAACAATGCTTCATATCGAACGTGTCACGCCAACAGAGCATTTTTTTAGTAACTAGAATTTATTTCATTTTTTTCTTTTTTAACAATCAACTTTTGTTGTTTTCCTAAATATAAAATATTCGTTGGTTAAGGAAAGCATTTATAAAACTCTAAATTCGCTCATTTTATATAAAAATCCAATATTGAATGAAGTTTATACACGAATATGTCTGAGTGGAGAATGATCGATCACTTGAATATTTGCTAAAGAGTAGCTATTTCCTTTCATTTTTTTTTTTTTTTTTTTTTCAACAAAATCACTCACACAAATTAATTCCTAAAGAATTGTTTATTTAAACGCGAAATAGCATGAATAAGTTAAAACAGCAAATGGATTGAGAAGCAGGAAAAATGATCGTTTTTTGTGTGCGTGTGTGTGTGTGTAAATAAGATTCATTTGGATGGATTTTATCTTCCAAAATCAGAAGAGGATATAAATATAAACTCGAATATTGTTAAACATGTTATTTTGACTGTTATTTTGTCCTCCAGATTTTATTTTCGTTGAATATCCGAAATGACGAAATTCAAAATTCACTAAATGTATCTCCCTTACACTCTCCCCCTTCGTCCCGTTCTCTCTTCCCCTTCACAATTTGCTTGCTGCATTTCAGAGAATCGATGGAAAAAAAAATCATATAATGTTTTCGAGAGAGACAGACAGAGACGATTATTGCAAAAACAGAGGTATTTTGATGGCGAAGAATATGGGCGAACCACATTGGTTCCAAGGACAAAACTTTTTTTTTCTCTCATTTTTCTTTTGTGCACATTTTTCTATACATAAATTCTACTGTTCTTTTCTCTTCTCTATATTTTCTATTGAATGCCATATGAAATCATTTTTCTACTGCTGACAAATTATTGGTCGTTCTTCTTCAAGGCACATTGAATATTGTACGAACAATAAAGAACAGAAGAAAAAAGATTAATTGTATTTGTGCAGATCGTGTCCAGGCATTGCACAAACATCGTATGATATTCCAGTCAGCCTATAATATTTGCCTAAGCTTAGAGAAGTAGAAAAAAATATCAAGAAAAAAAAATTGTATGTCTATTTCCAACGGTTTTGTTATCTCTCTGTTCGTTTTTTTTTTCTCGTTTTCTTGTTGCAAAAAATGAATCTTTACATTGTGCTCATACGAAATAAATTTAAAATCAAATAAAAACTGAGCACAAAGAAATGTGTATATTTGGTTTTTGTGTTCATTTTTATCAGATTTTCTTTTGCTCCATTTTGTTCGATTGCCTCTTTCTTGTTTCGTGATGTGCTATGTTGAGTTGTCTGCGTATGTGTGTGTGTTGTGTTGTGTTTTTTTCGGGTTCTTTTTTCCACTTCATTTTGTCTGACTTTTATATTAATTCTTGTTGCCTTAAAAGTGAATCGCCATAACGAATGGTGTTTGTGTACGGCATTCAGCTACCGTGTTACTCACATCGCAGCTAATTTCAAAAATGAACACATGCATACACGTGCAATCAACACACATGGATCATGGACAATGTGAAGAAATTTACAAAGTAAAAAGAAAAAAAAAAAAAAACAAAAACAAAAAAGAATAAGAAATAAAAAAGAATAATCCTTCCATACGTTGGTTTTTTCTTCTTTCTCTCTTCAATCATTGTGTATATCTTGAATCCACATTTTATGCACAAAACCAAAGAGGATATAATATGCCAGTCACATTATATATTCTGATGCAGCATGGAAGTGAGATGTAGCCTGCGTTTAAGCCATTCGTTTTGATTTTGTCCATAAAAAACATGTCGCTTAGGCCGTTACATTAAAATTGATTTATTATACACTTTTGGATTTTTATTTTGTTTAAAAAAGTCGTTGAACGAGACAAAAGCGTCTAAAATATCAATTTTTCGTGATAAAATAAAGATTGCTGGTTTAAACATAACAACACACACACGTGTGAGAGAGAGAGAGAGAGAGAGAGAGAGAGAGAAAAAAAAAACCAATGACCACAGAATAACAACAATGGAGAAAATTAGATTTTCAATCGCATTGAATACTCTCAAGCAATGAAAATAAGCATCAGTCTATTTAGTCTCTTCAAAATGTTGAAAACATTCTTCAACACAAAAACGCATTATTGGGACGATTTGGTATTATTACTATTGATGGATTTGTTAGTATATTTTTTTTTGTTTGTTTGACTATTGAATTTCAACTCTTATTACCTCAAATATTTCGTGAACATGAAAATAAACGATCATAAAATAAGGAAAAGGAAGAGATACAAAAGAGGAAATGCTACAATAGTTTTTTTGGTTGCCGTTGTTGTTTTTTCGCTCTTGTCCTAATAGTTTTACTTCTGGGCTTAAAAATCGAAATATGAAAATGATTGTTATTTGATTTCGCCCTAAATATACAATTTTATTGGTGTAATTTGGTGTTAGGTGTTAGTCCTATTGGGTTCTCAAATTATGCTCAAAAAAAAAAAAAAGAATAAAAATTAACAACCGAATTTTGAAATTGTAAAAATAAACTCTTTTATTATTATTATTATTACTATTATTAGAATCGTCTGTTTTCGTCTAACCATGGTCAACGATTTATTCAGATGCATTTATCATGAACCCATTGCCATTACTGTTTAAACAAATGTACGGAATAAGAGAATCACCAGATATACGAAAACAATCAAAAAGAAAATGAAGAACGAAAGCAAAAAAAGAAGAAGAGAAAAAAACGGGCAAACTGGATTTTCAAACTAATTTATGAATCCTACGCATACGAACATTTTATCGTTAGCAGCATTGATTTTACACGTCGATCCAAGTTTATACTTTTTTTTTTGAGGAGTTGGCATGGCTCAAACAAAGAAAATGAACAATTGGGCCCGAATGAAGCGAAGATTTGATTATCGAATGAAAAAATACAAACAAAGCAGAAATAAATGAAGAAGACGAAAAAATACGGCAGCAACAACGAAACCAGCTCTCGAAAAATAAGGCGATCAGCATAAGAAAAAGAAAAGGAAGAGGTGAACGAATAAAAAGAAGAGAGAAAAAATCACACTAAACACACATATTCACCGTTAACCGATGGCTTGCCCAAATTATATGCATTCAAAGAAGAGAATAAAATTAACGAACGTGAAAAAATGAAATAATGAGCAATGAGACAGTCGATCGTACGAACAAAACATGAAAATGCAGTGACGAAAATTGAACTGAAGTACAAAGTAACAAGTAGCAATTTGGTGAGCAGCAGTTTTCCTTCTGCACTGCGTACAATACAAACGAATAATGATGTTCACTACACTGCACTACATTAAGTTCGGTTTTGCGTGCACTTTTGCGAAAAAAAGGGTCTTTCGTCGTCGTCGTTGTTGTTTTTCTGTTCATTTCATTTCTTTTCTTTCTTTTTTTTTTTTTTTAATTATAATGAGAGTGAATTGCTTTGCTGAATCTCCTTTGAGTAAATTGAATCGCATTTGGACTTGCATGTAATTTGAGAATGAAAACAACGAATTCTGCGGAAATTGCTAATAATTTACGTGTAATTTATTTCCATTGTGGTTACTTAACTGTTTATGTGGCGGATTAATTTCTTGTTTTGATTTCTTATTTGATGCACTTGAAAACAATTGTTTCGAATGAAACGATCTTTATTAAATTGCATGCATTAAGTTGAACTGAATACAAGTTAATGTAATATAACAACTCTCACTGTTTGGGTTTGTTTTTTTCATTTGATTTGAAGAAAAAATGTGCAACCTGTGGTGATTGGTCTACATTTGATGTTTCGCATTAATTAGACTAACAATCAATTGACGAAAATCGCGTGACATTTTTTATTTTATGCCCTTGATCACTAGGTGGAATAAGCTGTCCTTATTCTACTTAAAATATTGAAAGTGACATTTTCTGCCAACATTTCTATTGTTAGAATCATAAAAGAAGCCGATTCATTGGAATACAAAAAAAAAAATTAGTTTTTGTCTACCTCATTCCATTATTGACGGGAACAAGCCAATTTCCAGTTTGAATAGTTTTATTTTATATGCATTCAATTGTTTTTGAAAATTGTAACTTCTCAGTATCACCAAACAGAAAAACAAAAATGTTTTATTCAGAAATGTGTGTTTTTGTGATATTTGTAAATGGTCTACATTGCAAGAGCCATACTAAAATATTAAATTGCATTCCACGAATCAATAACAGTCCGAAAAATACAATAGAAAGACATGGAGAGGCCTGATCTCTTGCACTGAATAAATGGGCAGTCGTGCATGGCACACATTGTAATAATAAAACCGTATAATCGAGACATGAACAATGCAAGCCAAAAATGTTTATATGAGTTCTCTCAGGTTAAGTGATTTAACATTGAACCCGAAACCATGTAAATGATGGAGTGAAAAAAATGTGCGAATTTATCGCAAGCATTAAATTACATCACCATTTTTCGTGGAATATCAAATTCATTGTGTCTATTTTGTTCTTAATTTCTTTTGCACATATATTTGCTAATTCATCTCGCGAATATATTATGGTAAAATGGATTGTTGTTGGCCGGCATTGGTTTCAATTGTATGCTTATGAACCGTAAAATTTTGAGCAGAAGTTGCAAAATGAATTAGCATAAAATTGAAATCAGTAGCCTTAAACATTGGCCCGTTTGTTAAATTAGCCAAAAAATGAAAATTCTCCAGACTAAACGTAATTGCATTCTGCTGCAGCACTAGCAGCAGCACATTAACTGTTGGTTCTCTCGGTGCCGTGTGTTTTATTCTTAATTGTATTTTAATCTTGCGCAATCTCACCGCGGAGGAAAAATTGACTCACCATATTCGGTCGTCAATTTATCGCCGTGGACACTCATTCAGTTGCAATAATAGATTAAATTCACCAATTATTCATTCGAAAATATGCGAAACAAATATTGCCGACGTGCACGGCATTCAGCTCACATTTCAAGTGTAATTTTCATCGTGCGGTAGCTTAAAGCCACATTAAGAAATTAATTTTGCTGCTGAGAGAGTTCAACATCAAAACGGTAAATATATGAGTCATGAAGACTCGTAATCCAATAACTATGTGAAATGATATTGCTCACCGCATTTTGTGACGAATGGTCAAGCCGTTGATCCTAAATGCTCACAGTTTAGCCTACAAATTGTAGTATTTCACATAAATTGTATTATTTTCCTTTCGAATTTTCGCTTCGTATTTGCTTGGAATTTTTTTTTTTTTTTTTTTTGAAATTCTAAACGTATATATGCAGCAGTGCCTAACACAACAGGCTTAAAATGAAATCAAGTGCCACGATTGTTTTAACATGCACGTGCAAGAAATCGAAGGAAATGTTTAAAATCTCATACATATATATTTTTCTTTCAATTCTTTGCATCAGTTTTGCGTTCTAAAGACCTGAATTGAAATTATCAAGCGTAGAATTGGTCGGTCATTGGTGTTATTGTGTTGTGTGCATCACTTGCATCCGATTTCTTTTCATTTATTTTATTTTTTTCTCTCTTTTCAAGAGAGACATTAGTTCAACACGATTTTTGTTTACGTTTGGTTGAAATTTCCATGCTTCTAATATAGTATTTGCTTCGCATAAAACAGAAAATTGACTAAAAACTTGGCTTGAATCGAACGACCCAATAAGGAATAAAGCGAGCAAGTGAGAAGGAAGAAATAAATTATCAGAAAACGGAGACGTAAAAATACGTTGGGTTCATGTTTTGCTGTTCGATTCTAATAAATTATGTGTATATGAGTGTTTTTGTTTTCATTTTTTCTCTCATTCTCTCTCTCATTCTCGCTCTTTATTCTTACTTACAATAACCCAAAAGGTTCGTTATGTTGTCCGTCGTTGTTCAGATTCATTCCATTTACGCAAAGCAAAGCAAAGAACAGCACACAAAAAAACGAAGTGAATACCAAGAGAATGAGGAAAAATACTTAGAAGTTGGTTTCGAATTTTCAGAAATCCTCGTCAATTTCTTGGAATTGTAGGCTTCGCTGTGGTTGTTGTTGTTGCTGTTTTTATTTCAGTGCATGCTTTTTTTTTTGTTATCGACATCGTCATCGTGGTTGACGACGACGTCGTGCCTGCTCTGATACGAGTACATCTCTTTTTTCCTCTTTGTGAACCTTCGTGTTTTAACTGGTTTATATATTTTCGTTTTTCATCTTTTTCTTCCCTTTTTTCTCTCTCATTGTTGGTTGTGATCAGGCAATGAAGAGAATGATTGCATGATGCAGGTAGCTGCAAGATGTAGCCGATTTTCAATCCTGTAAAATGCATAAATTCAAACCAGCACCAAGTCATTGACCAATTGTTTATCGTTTCGCTTCAACAAATCAGATAGCGACCATAAAAAAGGCGAAACATCAAGACAAGAAAATGAACGAAAATATCAACATGCTTTTACCTGCGGCGATTGATGCTGTTTTTATTACATTTATTGGCCGTAGTGGCGAACTATTGCATTACACGATTCAGCCAAAATCAACGAACACATTGATATTTATGGTCTTTAAATTGCATCCATTTTTACAGGCATCATAAAATGACGTCCACTTCCTTCCACCATGTACGTATATCTACGAATTATAGTGTATTAAAACCGAGCTGCTGAATTTCTAAATAAATTCTTCTCATGAAATTTGTGTTTGTTTTTTATTTGCTCAATCAAGATACATCCTTGAATCATTTACAAAACAATCTGTAATGAGCAATCTGGATCAGCAGTTGAAATAAAATAAAAAAAAATTGATTAAATCCGTTACAAGTGTCATAACCGATTGTGAAAACCATCAAATAACTACTTAAAATACACTTGATAGAAAACTTGATCTCATTCTTTATTCAGTGCATGCAAGATCTCTTATTATTGTTGTTGTCGTTGTCATCGTCAATGAATGAAAGTGAATCACTTTAAATGTTTGTGATGAAATTCAAACAGTAAAAATAAATTCCAATAGGATTAGTTTGCGTCCAAGGTTAAGTACTTAATTTATCAGTTTCGCACTGCATTCTTCTTTTTCTATTCTTGATATCAATAATCACCTAACTTTATTAATTGAAATCGTAAATCAGAATATTTTGAGTAACGCCTCATGGCAAAATCTTTATTATTATTAAATGTGGACAACTAAACTTTCAACGCAACATTCGTTGAAATGGGACTCAATCTGAATGAAATGGAAGAAAACGTAATGAATCAGCGGAATTCATATGATAAATTTTGATATATTTACTATTGAAAATCAATGTGTCATTTTTTAATTGCTTTGACAACAACAATAGCAACCTACGTAAACATACGATTTATCGAAAGGAAATCATGTCTATTTATAGAAATGGTGCAAAATTGAAACTTACGTGTAAAATTGAATCGGAATTTGTTTTATTTTTTTTTACTCTCACTTACAAGTATTTTTTACAAATAAAAAAACAATATTGAATATGCTGAGGCGAAAGATTGAGCTAACGGTTCGTAATGAAGCGAAAAATATACGATAGAACATTCAATAAATTCTGCACATTCGATATTCAAATCAAAATTATGAAGATATAAATTAGAATGAAGAGCGTCAAGACACAGATTGAGAATAAAAACAGAATTGCCAATCATGACATAATTAGATGTGCAGAAGATCACTTTAAAATTATGATTCTCATAAATATTTCCATCAATGAATGAATAAACTGCAGTGTCGATTTTGTAAAAATGTAAGTATATATATGCTGGAATTTCGATCGAATTATTTGAATGAAGCGCAAAAAAAAGATGGAGAAATTGGGCCAAAAATTGATCTAATTTAAAGTCAAGATCTGAAAAATCAATAATGTTGACTGAAAATGAGACTTGATAATTATTTTTCCGTTCGTATTTTTCATTTATTTCTTAATATCTGATCATAAACATTAGCATGCCTCTTGAAGGCGACAAACGGCAATTAACAAATATGATTTATTTGTTTTGCAATTCAATCGCCCAGCATCTTGGGCTCGCTTATTTAAATTGCACAGCTGCAAAACTATTATGTGGCACATTGAAAACAAACGAGAACTTATGCCGTCGAATGGGTGCCGTTTTATTAGTTCTCTAGTAATTTATGTTTAAGAGGTCAAATGTGTGACTCCTTTTTTCTCTCTTTTTTTCTCGCTTCTTTATATTCAATTTGATTTCGTAACGGATCTAATGAGAAACGCAGAACTGGAAATGAATTGTGATATCTCAATTTCATGTTCGCTGAATAAAGAATAAAGAATAAAATCACAATTTCGGAATAAATACTTTTAAAATGAAATCCACTTGACCTACGATTCAACATTTTATATGTTGCTTTCATTTCACCAGTACTTTTTATGAGCGAGAGATGGCTTCCCTCCATCCAAATGACAATTATGAAACATTCACAACATAAAACATTGTATCGCATTTCAAGCTTCCGAAATTCCATTCTGTCGTTTTTATAAGTTGCAAGAGATATTAACCAATCGTGCAAAACTGTATTCTGGTGACAGTTTATATTGCTTTTGAAAATGTTATCGAAAGTGTTTCAAGTCCCATTTTTGGCAATGTTCGCTTTTAGAATTATGCCATTTCGCTGTTGTTTTTGTTGTTTTCTTCGCGTTGTCCATTTTACAGGTCAATAACACATTGATATAAGATGTAAACAAATGAGTAATTATTGGCAAAAATTGCGAAATTCTACTTCAGTTATGAATATCAAAACAAGTGCATCAAAATCAACTAAAAATAAATACGTTTAAATGAAAATACTTAAAAATACTCCATTCATTTGTTTATCGAAGAAATGAGATAAACAAAAGATGAAACGGTTGTGATTTTGTTTATCGTTTGCATATATTTACGAAAACTTAGTTACTTTAAGTGAGGTGTTTGCATGTCTCATTCCAATTGCAATGATTGTTGTGCACAAGAAAGAGAATTGCACTTTGTGATTGTGTGGTAAGAAAACTGGTTTTTACGCGCCAAAAAGTACTCACTAAACGTTGTCATCGAATCACAACCAAGTACGCGTAAAAGCGAAGAGTGTATTGAGAAGAAAAACAGGCAACAGGTACCGAATGTACTATGTGTATGTTTGTTTCTGTTCTTGATATCATATTATTAACCGCATTAAAAATGATAAATAATAACACTTTCCTGTTTTCCGTAAAAATTACGCGATGACTTTGTGCATGTTTTCCTTTTTATATCGTTTCGCACAAAATTGGCGCATTAAATCGATGCACGGACGTAACTATTGAGAAAAGAACATGCTTTTTTCTTATTGTCGTGAGCTGTTCGGAAAGCTAACTGCTTTTCATTCAAACGATTCAATTTAAAGGCGCAAAAAAAGTGGTCGTTTTCGCGCCATTTTGACCAACTCGCTACAGAATATTATGTCAAACAATATTCAATAACATAAATACGAATTTATCGATTTGCATAATTTTTACTCATTTCAATATTGCCAACTTTATTTGTAACCTAATCAATTCTTTATGCCGATTTTGTTCGCAGAAAAAGAACAATAAATGTTTATGAATCAAATGTCCATCTTCGTTTTATTTGATTTTTTTTCCATTTTTTTATGATAATAAATGTTTAGTACGTGAATTGAATACTAATGACAATCACCGACTTTTAATCTTACAGTAAATGTGCTGAAAAGGTCTATTGCAATTCCGTATTCAATCAATGTATATTTTAAGCAGTTTATTTGTCTGTTTGCCGATAAATAGTTTGTTGTTGTTTTTTTTAAATTCAAATGCATTGCAATTACAATCAGAAGATCATTGCTTCATTCGGCTCATGAGCTCTGCAGAAAATTTAATATGCAAGGAATGGAGAAGAAGAGATGAAACAGACTTTTTTAATTACCATTCAAAATTCAAATGAACTTTATCACTGACGAGACTGAAAATAAAAAAACTATAAAATGACTATATGCATTTTGTCCGTTGAACAGTTGATGGGCAATCACACAAAATCAGTGATGATCATGGCTGCTTGCGCGGGCTTATGAAATAACAATCCAAGCAAATAAAACGCATGTTCGACTATTAAATGTTATTTAGAGATCAGTGAGCAGCTAAAAAGTGTGCATTGCATTCGAGTGTGCTACAAGACGCAATGTTCATTTCAATATAAACACAATAAAACAGAAAAAGACAGAGAAAGAGAGAGAGGAAGAGAGAGAGAGAGAGAGGAAGAGAGAGAGAGAAAGAGAGAGAGAAAGAGAGAGAGAGAGAGAGAGAGAGAGAGAGAGAGAGAGAGAGAGAGAGAGAGAGAGAGAGAGAGAGAGAGAGAGAGAGAGAGAGAAAGAGAGAAAGAGAGAATGAGAGAGAGAGAGAGAGAGAGAGAGAGAGAGAGAGAAACACGACCAAGCCAAAGAATACACAAAAGAGTCTGAAGCCCGAGACTCGATCTTGATGTTCGAAAACTGCTATATTCTCTGCTCGCAACACAATCGCGAGCTGCGGTTGAATATTGTATGCTGTGATTGTTGTTTGGGTTTGCTTTACCGAGTGAATTCGTTGTATATATTGTATATTTTTTTCTCTTCTTGCTTTCCTTCCAAGTCGCTTTTTTTTCTTCAGTTTTTTTTCTCCAAACTGCTTTGTATTTCGTACATCGCATATATACACAACGCATTTATACAATATTTTCCTATAAACGAAACGATAAATACAGCGCACGTGTGCCATTAAAAAACAGGTTTTCTTCTCTGATTTTGCTTATTTTCAATTTTTTTCCTTTAATTTTTTTTTCTTTTCATTTTTTCCCTTCTTCTTTGCTTCATTTCGATCGTTGTCGTTGTTTTATATTTTGAGCGTTTAAGTTTTCGCTTGTCTTCATGTATAATTCTTTTAATTTTTCTTCGCTCTTCTGGTGTCGTTCTCTCGAGACTATCGCGCGAGCGAACTTTGGTTTGTTTTTAACGTTTTTGAATTATATAGTTTGTATTGTTGTTGTCTTTGCATACACCACAATATGCTAATAGACGAAACCAACTGAAAGAGAAAGAGAAAGAATAACTAAAATCTTCGACGCTAGAAAAATCATGTTAAGATTCACTGTTGTTTTGTTGCTGTGTGCACACGCATACAAAGCCAAACAATTGTCGAAGTGCTTGTTTGCGTTAAGATTGAGACTGTGTATTTTCATCGAATTCTGAATATTAATACGGCACGACTAAATTGATGATGTTGTGATTGTACTCTTTCATTTAGTTCCTATCGCATTTTGTGCCTTTCGTTTCTTCCCATTTCAAGTGTAGAAAGACCTGAGTCTCGAGTGTTGATTCACTTCTTTTCTTTGGTTCTTTCATGAGCGGACACAGATGCGCCGGACAGCGAGTCGAATCGATGATTTTCGTATTTTTTCCCTTTAGTTTTTTGATTTTCTGTTCAAACAGCCATGCCTCGTATATGGTGTGTACTTTTATGCGTTCAAGTGCTCGTGTGCCCACAATTTACTACAACTACTGTTGTAATTTATTCCATCAAACATCGAAAAGCATACGCTTTCTTACGCTCTCTCTCTCGCTTTCTCTCCCCCTCTCTCTCTCTCTCTCTCTCTCTCTCTCTCTCTCTCTCTCTCTCTCTCTCTCTCTCTCTCTCTGCACACATAAATAATTGTTTGTATTGATTTTTATTGCTGTTGAAAATTATATCTGTTTTTTTCTTTGCTTCTGGAACTTCTCATGCTTTTCGCATCGCCTTCATTGCAATCGTCTTTGTTGTCGTTGTCGTCATCTTTATTTTGTTTCGTTTCATCTCAACACAAGATTATGCGTATTATAAATATTAAAAACAGTTTCTTCTTTTCTCTCAATTTAAATTTGTACAATTTTCGTTGCCGCCCAAGAAATTAATTATCAGGCAATGGTTAGCTTTGCTAAGAATATAGCTTGGATTCTTGATTTCAATTTATTATGCAACGCTAATTTTGATTTCGTACATTTCCAGTTCATTGGCGACTCAGTTTGTTTTTTTTTTTCTTTTTCTTTCTTCATTCTGTTGTTTTTTCATCGAAAAATATAGCTTGCAGTGGTTGTCGCGGGGTAAAAATAAGAATAAATAAATATAGGTACAAGTTTTGCGCGCAACAAGAACTGTATCAACGATACTGGAACATTGCTATGTTCAGGCATGCAAACGTGTTTTCCATCGCACTCCATACATTTATTAAGCTCATTTGTTATCTAAAAATAAAAATCGATTTATACAGTGTTGCGAATTGTGTGTGTATTGGTGTTATGATGTGGTAAACTGAATCTGAATCTGCTTAAGTTCTGCTGGCTTAGCTGATCGCTGGCTGCTATTTCATTTTTTTGTTTCGTCGACTTTTGCGCTAATCATGTACACTACCAGACCAGACAAACTTCTGGTTCTTTTTATTGTGATTAATCGTTGTGGTTAACTTTTCTCGTATACAATTTCTTTTGGTTGTTGTAATCATCGTTTCGAATCGATCACAACTACATATATACAGTAGAGTCACGGCTTGACGCATTCTGGTGATTAAAATGAAAGAAGATTTTCGTATTAATTTTTCGTGTGCAGAAAACAAAAGCACAATAAACATTTTTTTTTTTTTCGGTTAATTTCAGTCGAGTTAAAGTCAAAAAATTAAGAAATCATTCGCTTTTTTCCGATCTATTTATTTCCTATTGATTTCGAATCTATTGCGCAAAAATACATTGATCGCGGTCTGTGTCACTCCTTCGCGTTTCAAATATGATGTGTGTACGCGTGTGCGCAAAGTATTAATGGATTGACAATGTTATTTACATTCAGCAGCATATTTCATAATCCATCGACCTACTCTATAGGCCAATTGTTCGCGCTTGAACATTTATTAAAAGAGACACTTGCGCTCATATGACACAAGCGTATATATATATATATATACGTGTGCTCATAATCCGGTTCGTTGTTCGATGCTGCGAAAGATCGTCACTGTTTCAACAGGTAACATGTACAATTTGGCGTTGTTGTGCAGATTTAATTTTATTTTGTTTTTGTTTTTTCTCTTATTTTTCTTCATTTCAGTTTCTGTTCATTTTCCTTTTGCTTTGATTTTCATTTCGCTTGAAACCAATTATAAATATCATTATATTATTTGTCCAAATAGATTTTGCAATTGAGTCCACGAGCCTTTGCCATTGCCGTTCGTGTAGTATTTTATGCTTAAGAATCTGAAATGCAACAAATGCAAGTGAATTGCAATGGTTGTGGATTAAAATGCACCGCAAGGCATTTTTATATATGTTTGTCTCTTTTATTTTCGGTTGTTCATAATACAATTGGTGGTAATAAAAAAAAGAGCCAAAAACGATTTATCGATTGATTGGTATTCAAGAAAATAGTCAAACGTACCGTCAACGTAACTTACGTCACCATTAATTTTTCGAACATTAAATAAATTTCGAATGCGAAAGGAAAAAAAAAAAACAGTCGATGGCTTGAAAAATTAATTGTCATGTTTATTTCCAATAGATTTGAAACGATGCTCTTGTTACAGGGAATTAATAAATTTCGCTTGAATTTGTTGACAGACTGAAACAGCCAAAAGAATATACCACAAAATACATTTGATGCGCTTGCATCTAACCAATTCGTTTCACACATCATGTGATTTAAACTCCTTTTTCTTTCAATCTGTAGATTTGTTGCGTTTTGCACGTCCTACACATTAATGTTGGTGCAGTCGTTGGTTTTGTGTTGGTGTTTCTTTCAAACAGAATCCATTCGAATGTAATTTTTTTATTTTTCCTTCTTTCATATGTTTCACTTTCAAGTTTAGCACCAGCAGCAGCAAACACATTATTTCTCTGTTTTGCTTATGGCCATTGTGCGATGCACACTCAATACCTAGTGCATTTTCATATGAGATATTCTCTTTCTCTCGGTATGGCAAACTACTTTACTTATTTGGTTTTGTTTACAATACATAAAGCCCAAATAAATTACTTATTCGATGTAGATGAATGTATTTTTAGAGTGAAACATGTGCGGAAAAACGTGCTGAACAGACATCTTGGCTATGTTTTTCTTTCGATCTCTTTTTTATGCGTTTCAATTCATTTGTATTCACTAGATCAGTTTGCTTCTCTTTCTTTCTTTACATTTCTTCTTCTTTTCTCTCTGTTTTTTTCTCTCTTACTCTCTCTTACTCTCTCTTACTCTCTCTTACTCTCTCTTACTCTCTCATATTCCCAATTTTCAATTGTCACCGAGTGTATGGCATTAAAAAAAAGTATCAAATAACCGAAGCAAAAAATGCACGTACAAAGATAACATCATATCTTAACATAAACAATTTTCTTCTTATTCTTTTCGTTCAAGTTTTCATTGCAGTTGGTTTCGATGCGATGTTCAGAAGCACAATCTTGGACAACGTAACAAAGAGAACCAGTAGCAAATTTACAATCGCTGATTACAATTTAGTGATTTTCATTTGTGTGAAGAGCGCGAGTGTGTCGAGATATTACAACCGCCAGATAAATTGACAATTATGATAAATTGATTTATTGTTCAGGTTGTTGTAATTTTTATTCTTTTTTCTCTTCTTCTTTTCTTTGTATTTCGGTTGTTTCAACTCTTGAAATTGGATTTTCAATTTTTTGAATGAGCACGGTTTCAGTTGGCGATAAATAAAAGAGTCAATAAATAATATTGAAATGAAATAAAATATCTTCAAATGCATACACACCTTTATCTCGTTTATTCTTCATGTTTAACACAACATATACTCGACAACATTTAATATGCATCTCAATTCATTGTTTGATTTTCGTATAGATTTTTTTATTTTTTTTTTTTTTTTTTTTTTTTTAGCTCAAATCTAACGAACTTATGTTCATTTTTAACTCTATATCAGCCACTTAATTTTCTACAAGTTTCAACGATAATAACAATAATAATTGCCTCTCAGTCGATTTTTGAATAGAAAATTACCAATTTCAATCGTCGACAGTATCTTGAAAACTGGCTATTTATGGGCCAATGAATTTTTAGTGTTACACACAATAAAAGATAGAATGAGAAAACTAAAACGAAAATAGATTTTAACAAATAGAGACGATAAAATTGTATCTATGAATATATAAACACTTTCTGAATTAATTGTGAGCAAAATTTACCTTTTGAAACGAGAAAAAGCAACTATATTGAAATTGGTGCTTCTGATGAAGCCATTTTCAAAAAGTAAGCAATTCAATTAGCATATGACAATATTGTTCATCGCTTGGTTACTAATTAACGCACACATTTATCTGTTCATTCTCTTTTTTAGTTCGAACTATTCATTAAAAATAATGCATTTTCATTACATATTTAAAAATGAAAGAAACAACAGAAAAAAACCAGTCTGTCTGATGGATGTAAGTAAACGGTAGCTCAAACTTTTGAAAATCAATTTTGTTATATATTTATCGGGCAAATTTTCCGATCCAAGCCCTTTCAATAGCATATTCAAAACCAGTTAAGATCGCAACAATTTATTTTTCGGTTACTTCGTTAAATTTTATCTAATGAGTTTTTTGAGCTAGAATCGAAATTATGTAAATGAAACATTCGAAAAAGAAAAAAAATTATTTTCGAAAGTTGTTGTAAAAAGCAAACCAAAGTGAGAACGATCCGATGTGCGTACAAATGAAGAAATTACGACTACAACGGGAAAAAAATTGTTTAACAAAAGCAACAAATGAAGAAAGACAATTAACGCTAGACGTTGAATTGGTTTGTAAATGGTTTCGCGGTCGCAATTCATAAATCAACGCATATAATTGATTATCCACCGTTCACCGTTACGGCAATTTCAATACATTGAGTCTTGTGCACAAGTGTTCTAACGCAACATTTTCTGCTTTTCACCTAGCACCTAATCATCATGTTAGTAAGTGGTCGAATCGAATTATGACGACAAGAGAGAAATGAGAGCCCAAACTTTTTTTTTTCTCTTCTTTAAACATTAACACGCGACTCAAAATTGACATCAAAGTGATATGATTTTATGTGTATATACGAAGAAAAAAAAAAACATAAATTTTATTGTTAAACGCCTCCGCGCTCACAAAATTTTTACAACATTCGATTGATCGATAGTTGAATGCACAACAAACAACATATCAACTGGTCATATCGTGTCGATCAGTTTTCATTCTCTACTCTTACATTTAGTCTGTTTCGATGCTACTCAAATCTTATCGTAAATTTAATCAGCAGACCAATGTAAATGAAATGAAAGCTCAATCTTTGCTGTTGTGATGCAAATGCGCTAAAAAAAGAAACAACTCCACTGCGCGCACAAGCTATAAGAACAGAACAAGTTTCAATTTTGATACGATTAGTAATATAAATCGATGTTCAAGTCTCTAGTTTTGTGGGTCAATTGAAACATGAAATATTGACCAAAGCAGGAAAAAAAAAACAAAAAAATTATTGACTTTGTTAGTAATCAATAAGCAGCCAAGCGAACAAAGAACCGAATAAAAGAAAGCAACGATGAACATGGACCAAACGACTCCCGCTGAAGACACACGACTTTTGTATGACAAACAAAAATAAATCACCAATCTTTTTTTTTTTTGTTTATTCGTTTTATTCACTTCGATGAACGGTGCTAAAGCATGTTACGTACGAATCATCATCTCCAGACGCTTTGTTGATATAATTTGAATTTTCGGTTTCCAAAAATAAACCACAATTCAAATGCAAATGTGTATGCCGAAACTCTTCCTTATGAAATGAACGAGACGATGAAAATAAAAAAAAAAAACAACAACAACAACAACTAGAACTGAATGCGTTGAAATGAGCACCGAATACAATATTATTGGCTTCGATCGTTTCTCCATCTCATTTGTGACGATCGTTTCAATTCAAAATCACTTTTCTTTATCTACACATTGAATTTTTATTTTTTTGCTACAAGCTATTTTATCATTGCGTTTGTGTGAGTGTTAGTGATGAACGTGCAGTTGTACAAAATTTCAAATTTAAAAACGAAATAAACGACCAAGACAACGTTAAAATGTGAGTAGATAGAGAGAAAAAAAGCGCCAAATGAATCTAAATCGCCTGAGGCACTTTATGTTTTATTATGTGTGTGTATATGTTTCGTCTTCATTTTTCTCTATCGGTTATTCGCCGTTTCTGCATTCTATTCTTCACTCGACAAATACTGTATACAAACCAAGGACTGCGAATAAGTGGATAAAAGAAAGAAAATCAGTCTTTTTTTTTCTTTGATTCTTTGTTCATTGTATTTAGTATTATTCATTCTTTCCATTCCATTTGAAAATGCTATAGTAGCTTTGATGGTTTTTTTCTTCTTTTTGTTTATTGTAACAATCGTGGCACATGCAAATATACCTGCAACTCGATTTATTTTTAAATAAAGAGTTTCTTGTCTTTTCTTTATTGGTCCACATTCGTTTTCATGTTGGAAATTTGTCTTTTGACATTGTTTTTCTTCTTCTTCTGTCAAAATGATTTCTTGTTTCGCGACTTTTTTTTTCCTGTTCTTTCACAATCTCTCATGTTTCGTGCTCATTGATTTGATCTATACTTTGAAGGAGAATTGGTCATTGATTTGATTTGATTGAGTTTCGATGTCAAAAATCTGATTCAATCTTTGACAAACAGCAACAACTTGCAGCCAGCAAACAGTATTGCTAAGAATGGACTCGAATTAAAACCAAAAAGATCAAGATCGTTTATTGCGTGTAATACACGTGCAAGTGGTAGGCATCCGCAGAAGCAGCCCAAATGATAAACTTAATGAAACATGACATGTGTATAATTTTTCATTTTACGAGGCAAAAGAAAGAACCCAAAGAACAACAACCATCATCAGTTTGAAATGTAATATCTCTCTTTCTCGTCTTTCACTCTTCCACGCTCATTCGCGCGTCACTCGAGCAATCACTTCTTTTCCATTTTTTCTCTCTCTCTCTCTCTCTCTATTCGTTCTTACACAGACACACACTCTTCGACCCATCAATGCTACAAATTGTAACTCATTTCATTTCATTTTTTTTCTCTCGTCAATGTTATTAAATATATACGGAGAGTTTAAGCTATATTTCAACATCTTTTTCACCTCTTGCCCCGTTTGTATTCGTTGAATGCATCGACCGTCTAACATGGACTGTGCTTCATTGGATAATCACTCGGTAAAGAGCATGGCAACAACAACAACATCAACAACAAAAAACAGAGCATTAAATCAGAAGAAGATAGAGTGAAATGGAAATGCATTAGAATGATGTGTTTTTTCATCTCTTCTTTCTGTTGGCCCAGCACTTTTTCAGAGATGCATTTCAAAGATGAGATGTCATTTTAATGATGTATTGTTGGCTTTCTATTGACAAGTTTACGTTTATTATTTATCCAGGCAGAGTTTACCATTGATTTCTTTCAAATATACAACAAACGCACTTCTCTTTTTCTGTCTCTCTCTCTCTCTCTCTTCCTTCGCTTTATCTTCATTTTGTTCCGTATTTTATCTTTTTCAATCCAACCAAATTCGTGTGGATTTTCGTTCATTTTTCAATTCAAATGTGTTCCATCTATGGCACTATTCATTGTATAATGATTTCATTACTGGTTATTTTTTTCTTTCTTTCTTTCTCTCTCTCTCTCTCTCTCTCTCTCTCTCTCTCCTTTCGAACATTGCTGTTATCTTTCTGCTTTGCACACATTTATCCAGCATTTATTTTTGGAGTGATGTGTAACAAAAGAAAAATGGTTTCAAGTTTACTTTTGTCTGTTCTCTGCACAAACTCTAAATTTCGACATCAATACACAGTCGATCAAGAGAAAGAGAGACAGAGAGAGAGAGAAAGAGAGTGCGAGAGAGAAAGGAGGAGAAAAAGTGAAAAAAAATCGTTATTCCTTTCCTATTTGTTGTGTATTGAAATTAAGTATAGATTTTGACATGCACTCTATTAGAAGCTGCTAAGCGTTGTAAATACGGTTTGTTTTGTCTTCCTCTTCTTTTTCTCGCCCTTTTCATTCCTTCTCTCGTTCTTGATGCAATGTCATTTGCGTTATTCGAAGAAGTTTTCAAGTACCAAATCGAAACAAAAAAAAACGGGCCATCCTACGCATTATCGCTGTATGATCGCTGTTTTCGTGCTTGTGCTGATAACAATCAACTACTTAATTATATCTATATGGATCATTTGATTTTCAAATTTTCTTTTTCTCTTGTCAATTTAAAACGTGGGTATCATATTTCCCATTCTCTTTATGCAATCGATATATGTTTCTGCCAGTTTTTTGAAAATTGCCATCAAATCAATCAAAAATGACATCAACAACGATAATTATAATCTTTTGTCATCAGCATTGATTTTTATTTGTTTAACGACTCTCTCGTGACTAATTTAATAAAGGAGAAAAAGTCGAATTTCAATAGTTTATTTGAAAAGAAAAAAAAAACCAAATTATTACATTAATTGCGATACGAATGACCGGCACTAACCATTTTAAATGGGCAAAATCAGAATTGATATTTCAAACGAAATGATTTTCCTCTCCATACTTTTTCCCTCTTTTTTTTCACTTCAGTTTTCTTTAAATGACATGGTGATCGTAAATTACATATACAAATTTAAATATACCATGAGTTTTTCGACCCGAAGCAAAGTGAAAAGTGATTTTCGTGTAATTTGGACACTTGTTGTCGTGCCGTACCATACGAGCGTAGAAATAAAAAAAAATCAAACCGAGAAAATGAAACCGAATCAGGAAATCAAAAGTTTATTATGATTAGTTGATAATTTTAATAATTTCAATCTAATTTTCAAGCAACCAAACTGGTGACTGACAATTTGCTACTTGTCAGTTTGTGGTGCACACAGCAAACAAGAAATTATTACCAATCGCTAGTTTGTGCTCATTTTTTACTGCCTTCAATCATATTTATATTTATATATATATATATACAGAATCTGTATTTCTTGATTTCACGGAACAAAACCACAGTGATTTAGGTGAAAAACGAACATGCAACTGTGCACACTACACTCTAATAATGTGTAAAATTGAACACGATACGATGCGTGTGTAATACATAATCATGAGCAATGCATCATTTTTTTTCTCTTTTTCGTATCCAATTATCTGTTCATTACCCGTTTCTTTAGCCAGCACTTGAATATATCAATTATGTTGTTTAATGGTCTTGTATTGCTTTAGAAGAACCCATAATGAAATGCATCAAATGCAAAAGAAAAACATCATTGTTTTTCGTTGCTGTTGTTCCGGGTAGAATTCAAGACAATAAAACTATTTATACAAAACTATAAAATGAAATTATTTTTCAAGTGAAACACAAGATAATATCGGTAAAAAAGTGAAAATATTGTCTTTAGCTTTGCAAGAATGTGCAAGAACCAGATTGATTGGAAAGGTAAAAGTTGGTAATTCAATTGTCATATTGATGCTAATTTAAATAGTAAATATTATCGTCTGGTCGATGTTTGAGTTATACTGGGCTGAATAATCGTTCTCAATTTTTTTTTTCTTTCTTACTATCTTTCTTTCTTTCTATATTTGCACAATTCGTAAGATGGATGAAATATTGTGGTCTAACAAAACCAATTATATTTCAAATAATATGTCTATGTAGTGTGTAAGTAAATTCTGCATTGGATGCCCACCGTTTCGATTTAGTTGGACCATGTATTGTTGCTTCTTGCCATCAACGCGAAATACGCAGAAAACAACACATCGCAACATTATGAGCATTATTATTGTTATTACAAACCATAAATACCGTTGAACGTGCGCAACGCGACTCACCAATCGCGATCAATTGTGGTTAGATGGGACTTATAAATGTGAACGAGGTGCTACTGAACTACACGCTGTGCTCCCTTTCTAACGCGCGCACACTCTTTCTCTCTCTCTCTCTCTCTCTCTCTCTCGCTTACATTCTCTCTTTCTTCCCCTCTCAGCCTCTTGCTAGCTGTCTTGATCCAGAAGTTGTTGTTGTTTCTTGATTCTCGTATATATTCAGTGCAGATGTGAACGAACGATCGATCGATCGCTGTATCACATCTCACCGAGATGATATTGATGTTTACTACGTGCGCGTACACGTTCACTGTTTGTTGCGCAACATATGAAGCACACATATCCAACAAAACACAGAAGAAGAAGAAGAAGTAAAAAAAAAAAAAAATTATCATCGAGATCGAGAATATTAAATAATATCGAATGTGTCTTTGCGCATGTGTATACATGTGCAACGCATTTAAACTTTGCTTTTGCTGAATAATTACGCTTGTATATATTTTGCTGTACGCTTCATTCGTTGCAATCAACGTGTGTCCGTGGAGCTGAGATGGAGCGTTTATGTTTTGGTTTACGTTTCACTCTTTATGCCATGTTACACTGAACTCCAGTAGCCGTGTGGGTATCTCTTTTTTTATTCTTGTTGTTGTTGTTGTTGTTGTTGTTGTTGTTTTTTTGATGCTCTTGCTATTGGTGTTGGTGTTGTTTTTGTTGTTGGTGTAGTTGTTGTTGTTACTGATGTTAATGTTTTTCCATGTTTTTATTTCTCGTTTCTGCTGAGCACTTAGAATGATTGAACAGCATGCTCCTCGTGCATTTCAAAAACTCAGCTGGCTTTGTTTTTGTATTTTATACATATATGCATACAAAAAGACGAGAAGAGCCTCCGAATTGACTTTTTGATCATTATTCTTTATGTTCGCCATTTCTATTTATACAAACTCATGAATTTGACGCATTTAAATATTCTTTTCTATAGTTTACGACCTAATGAATTTATTTACTTTAACACATCACAATTCGAACGAACTGCTTGTGTTGTGCAATTTATCAGTAAATTTACTCAATTAAGACTTGAGGAGAAATTGGTTTTTAAACAACATATATGTTCAATGTTCATACTAATTTTTAACATTTTTTGTTTCATTTTTCTCTTCTATTTCGAAATAATCGGTTTCTTTTCTTTTCTTTTAAATTTACATGCATAAAAAAAAAGTGAAGTGACTAATTCAAAAATCAATTCAAGAAACCGGAACTTTTTTAATCATCCAACCGATTCAATTTATTTGTGCATTCGTATTTATTGACCGTAATTGAAAAGGGATCGGGCCAATGCATGCTCCAATACTTTGTAAGTTGAACGCATTTCAATCAAGTTTTAGAATTTATTGTTGGTGTTATTGGATCTATAATGTGACGTGCAGTTTCCGATGAGTAAATTCTCTTTTAGATAAAAATCAACGCTAGGTCAGATCCGTTCCGTTAAATCAGTAAAGCGAAACTTGTTATCGTAGCCAAACATGATGGAAATATTGCAATTTTTTTCTTCAATTTGCACAATGCGTAAATATTAAAGTTGTGTCTTCAACATGTTTTGACATGATTATAAAGTAATTTTTTCTGTTCAAAATAAAAGAAGCGCCCAATTTTAGATTTAATCAAATTGATTCAATGAAATGCATAACTTTAATAAACGTTTTTCAATTGATATGATCAAAGATAAGATATTTCATAAAATATACCATGAGTTTAATAATAATAAATCACGTTACTTTGATTATAGCAATTTTATCAGCTAAAAATAGCAAAAAACAAATTGAATATTACATTATTAATTTCGAATTTTGCAATGGGTTGACAAATTCACAACAACATTCTGTGGCATATGTTTATCGAAACGAAAAAAAGTAGAAAAAATATGAACATGATAATAAAATATCATCAAAGGCTCTTTACTTGTCCTATCAGTCGGTGTCAAAGTAATTTGCATTGTAATTATTTTTACACTAAAAAACAAGAAATGCAAAATGTGCTCAGGCGCAGAGCGAAGTATTTTTAGTCAAACACCCTACTATTCTTCATTTAATCGCTCAAATAATTGTACAAAATATACACATTACACATTGCGCACAGCTAACAACTCGGTAATGTTTTCATTGCAGTTATCTGACATTCGCCATTTTTCATAAAATATGCGTGAATTGTATAAATCAGTGACCATAAATTGATTTT
Source organism: Resseliella maxima (assembly GCA_029041755.1). Classification (NCBI taxonomy): domain Eukaryota; kingdom Metazoa; phylum Arthropoda; class Insecta; order Diptera; family Cecidomyiidae; genus Resseliella; species Resseliella maxima. The sequence continues at coordinate 506,100 of JAQOWM010000491.1, forward strand.
TTATCGCTGAATATAAATAAAAATGCAATAAAAACCAATGCGCAGTTATTGCATGATATTGACACAGACGTAATAATAAAAACATGTAAATGCTCTAAGCAAATGAGGTGTTTCTTATTAAACAAATATAAATATAATTTGATTCCAAAGGTTCGATCAAACGGATTCTTTTTTTTTTTTTTTTTTTTTTAATTTTAAAAAACACAGGAAAGTTTTGCAATTTGACTCTTAATTGTTGCCCAAAAATGTATTTTTTGAATAAAGTTTAATTAATAGAAATGAAATTGAAACTCGGTCAGTATTCAAATGATTCATAGTTGAATCGCAATTAGAGAATGAAAACAAAACTGAAATCACGACCTAATTTAAGATATGATTGCCATTTAATGAACGTAAAAGTGGTTTATATCGTCGTTTTTGCGTTATCAAGACGAGTCCTCTTACTAAGTAAACTTGTATTGAATTTGTGTTGATTTTTTTTTGTTATTCACTTTCTGTTGTTTTGTAATAAAAACACAGTTTTGCCTCTCTTATCTATTAACTTTTATTTAATTTAAACGCATGAATGGCAGCCACTCGGTCAGTCGTAATTCTCATGAGCCATAACTCATTGTCACATTGTGTGAATTATTAGAATATATATGTGAATTCTATGTATAGAATCAGAAATAAACACGTGTTGATTACGTTGGAGTGCGACATTTTTGCAAATAAAATAAATTATAAATTGTACAATTTATGCAATCAATGCAGAACATGAGAATGAGAATGGGAATGAGCAAATGCTGATAATAAATAGACCTAATTCGTCTAGAAATTGCATTTGAATGTTAGAGTACGTCTCAAGTATGTAAAAAAAATGCCTCATTTTTTTATCTCTATTTTTTTTTTCATCTCGAACGTCGAAGTTTCTCGATAAAATATAAATGCCAAGTTTAAAATTACATGGAAATGATGGAAAAAAAATAAAAAAAATAAAAACAATAAGAATTTATCGATAAATCTCTCTGTGAGTTGTTCCACTTAACCAAAAATAGCGCGGCCTTTTCAATTATTCGTACCTCAAATGAAATTGTGGTGCTCTGCTAATCCTTAAATGCGATTATTTCGCACAAAATTTATAGCACGGTCATAAACAATCAATAGAATAATTAACTGGGGTCATTTATTTCCATATAAAATACAAAAGCCACCCAAATTAATCTCCATTGTTTCGAGCGTCTTCGTCACAATGATTATTATGACACGCATTAAGTGCAACATCAACGAAATGTGACGGTTTGCAACAAAAAAAAAAAAAAAAAAAAAAAAAAACGTAATGACCGTACCAAAACTACAGTCGTTCATTTTTTTCTTCGTCTTCTCTCCTCTTTTTTGGTTTTTTGTTGCATTTAAACCGTTTAATCGTTTTCGTTTTTATTTAACCACAACAAAAGCTCGACAAACGTGCAAAGGAAGAAAGTTTTTAATGTGACAGGAACGCAACACAATTTTAGCAAACGCGCGCTAGCGATGCGAATCAGATGAAGAAAAGAGCAGTCGGTGCTGTACGAAAATGATTAATGATGATGGCAATCTTGTTGCTGGTGAAATTGCGATAGCATTTTTAAATGTGCTGAAGTTCAATGTGCTCACTGTATTCTTTCTCGTCTATTCGATAACACAATTTTTTTTTTTTGTTCATTCGCTTCTCTCAACTATTGCACGATTCATCAGCAGCAGCATTTCATTGCTGCGGAACAATTTTTATATCGCTGGACAAACGATAATAAGAAATAATCGAGACAAAACCACGAATTTTTCATACTCTGCCACAACGATTTAAAAACCGTTTTAAATAAATTCGAATCAATAAATTGTGCAACAGACAGCGATTGTGCATTTCTGTTCTCTCTCTTTCTCTAGCTCTATCTTTCTCTCACTATCACGCTTACCCGGCTTACTTATTTGGTTATGTGTGTTAAGTCTCGACATCGTCTTAATAGCCAGTCCGCTATCTGCTTTTTATTTTTCATACTATCGATATGGTTTTTTCGTTGTTGTTGTTCCTTCGTTTCACTGAAATTATTTCTGGTTATTTTTCTCTTTCTTTCGACCACTTTTGCACGCGTCATTAAAATTTATTGACTATTTGTAAATCATTCGCAATAACCGAGCAACAGCAATATGCTTGAGAAAGCTATATATATATATCGAGAACAATATCGAAAATTTATTCCTTTATCTGATCAACAGCAACAACACCGTATAATGCATTTTTATTTCAATAATTTTTAAGTGCTTATCCTATGCGAGAAGATAGTACACGATTTTTAAAATCATTTCCATGAATAAAAAAAGGCCAGGCCAGCACAAATTCTATAGAATTGATGACTTTCATTTATGCAAGTGCATTTTCTGTAATGAAAATTCACATTCAAACCGCAACTGATTAATGACCAAATCAGTGAAATTGAAATCTCTTCCATTGGATGTTTGGATGGTTGCATTGCGTTTTCAGTTTCAACAAATTTCTTTTAAACGACACAGCGACTAAATCCAAGATAGCTTGATTTTTCGAAATATTTTTCTTAATGATGTAACCATCTTTTCAAAGAACCATTTTTAGATACGAAAGCAAACTTAAACGAATTAATGATTTTGGAACAAACATTGGCATTCAAATTGAATTTGATTAAAAGCATGTTGATTCGTTGTCATTTATGAATGACTAATTATCTAAATATAAAGAATTAACATAACACTTAGTGCGTACCAGGGATTACAATATCCGGTTGTTCAAATCTCTCTCTTTTTCTTAAAGTAAAATTAACAAAGAATTTTCGTTTTATTATGCAGTTCCCTTTGTTGTTCTAATCAAATGTACGAGTGATGAAATTTCATATAAAAATTATCAATATTTTGCAACTGTTAAGTATTTCCGTTCATTTCGAACTCGGAAGAATCTGCTTGATTTCTCAAGCATGTGAATGCACGATAAAGCATTATGAAAATTATTTGATTCGGTTCAAAACGATTTTCGACTTAAAAATTATCTGTTTGTGCGGATGTAGTAGATGTGTGATTTCTTTTAACCCCAAAAATAAAAACTCGAATGTCCGCAATATATTCAAATAATAGAGCATTCTTTCGACATTATTCAACTAGAATTTAGCCTGTATCTCATTTTATTCCAAAATCAGTAGTAAAAACAAAAATTAAAACAATAATTTAAATTACGTAAGTTTCAACATGAAAAATGTACCTCAAAATTAACCTTGAGAAACCATAATCGTCAAAATGTCGTTCAGTGCGACAAAATTGGGTATCAAAATGCGTAAATTGATAGGTTATTGTTTGCCTCTCCAAGTGAGTCATATTATAATGGAATGTAAATTTTTTGTGCAGAATGATTCATTATTTACAGCGGACGTACATAACGTGCCACTACTAACGATGGAGAAGATGTCTGCACTCTTACGTTTTATTCAAACGGAGACACGTCATTTAAATAAGGAAGAATGATTCGTAAACACGTCTGAATTGAAACGTAGAAACGTGACAAAATCTTGCAGAAGACTTTGTGCAAAATATCGAGATAAATTTGTTTTCAATTTTCGATGCGGCTAATTCAACCAAAGTCGAGATCTTTGTGAAGCGATGAATTGGAATTACGTTGAAAGTCCAAAAAATTGCTTGAAATTTGAGTTGACAAATTACATCAAAATTATCGAGGTAGGTCAAAGTATTTTCCTTTTTGAAATTAAGGAATATTACGCTCTGAATGAGGCCATGGATTGCTCAATAATTCTTGTAAATTCTCATGGTTTCACCAATAAATTATGTCTCACTGTTCAATCATTTAATCGAATACAGTTAACGGCCCACACAGACGAGATTAACGTTTTTTAATTTGACCATGTTGATATGCATATGAATTTGTTGCAAACAGAACAACAGACACGATTCTATAAATAAATTGTGTTCATTCTTGATGTGGTTTTCATCACAACTGCGATGATTAAAGATTTTTCGTTCACCACAACAAGCGACAGCGGGAAAAAGTGGTTCCATACGAATCGCATCCAAATTTGGTAGTGGCCGTTGACAAGCACCAGTTCACAATCACAACAACAATGAATTAATAAATTCAAAGTGTGTCGAAATATTCCCCAATTCACTACATTCATTTGGTGTATTTTGTACCGATTTATGGCTATAGCTGTGCACACATCATGCCATTGTGATAGAATTGTTAGCTGCTTTTTTCTTCACTTCTCAATTTTCATCGGAATAGGAACTAGCGAGACAACGACGACTCTTTAAAGATGATTTATTGTGATTCATCTATGCAAGTGAATTCAAGCTTGTTTTCGAAACTATGGCCATAAATCTATTTCCACAAAAAGTGTAGAAATTTTATGGAACATTTTAAATACGCCGTTGAAATTGGAATTTTCATTTTCGAATCGATATGGGTCCAATGTTGTTTGCTGATCAAAATCAAATTTTAACGGTGAATTAGTAAGATTCGCCCGATAATATTAGTTCCCCGCAATTTGTTTCTCTTTTCCTCTTCCATTTTATTCTTTTACAATATGCATTTTCTCCAGTCTGCTGAATTTGTCAACCGTGGAAATCGGTTTACATTGCATTTTGTTTACTGCTTTTGTAAAAAAACAAAACATAAATCATTTCAATCCGAAACTAAAATTGATTTCAGTCTTGTTTTTTTCGTCTCTCTTTTCGTTTTAAAACTTGTGCTAGTTAAGTGGTGTGAGTTGCATTATCCAAATATTCTCGGAAGTTACAAACATTCGTAGAAAACATACTCGTAAAATCAGCACCATCTTTTTTCTGCTGGAATACTAGCGAATTTTTAAAACGTAACCGCAAAACACGTCGCCACCACAAACGCAACATTGCACGCTTAGCGAATGCAATATGAAAGTAACAAAGGATGTGCCAATTTAAGTTAAGGCTTTCGAATATGCTAATCAAAATATGTTAAATAGGATAATATTTCATTTCGCTACTGTCACCATACACATATTTCGAGTGTACGCTTGCATGCGTGTGTTCTGTTTTTGTTGCTTTTCCCGCCGATATTTTCGACATTGTTAATCGCATTTTGTCACACTAAAGAATCTCTTAGTTAAGGCAAAAATTTGAATGTGTCTACAATGTGAAAAATATATGTATGATTTCCAAAATAATAAACAGAATGAGACTGATAAGAAAATCTGTGCCGAAATATCAATTGATGTTGTTACTTTTCGTTTTCTTTATCACTAATTTTTGATATCCAGGAGAAGAAACTGAACTATTTAATGTAATATATTCGCCATCGCCAGTGATTTTGACAATTTTTTTCGCACTAAGAAGTTTTATCTTAATCTTAAAGTTATAAATGTAAATGACTCCACATGTAGAATGATATATTCTTTCTCAAAAATTCGAATGTGTTTTTCGCATTAAAAATGGAACCCCTTTCCATTAGTTGCAAATTGAGATGTTCACTTAAAAATGCATGCAAGTGTTCAATAATTTGAATGATTTATATGCCCATTAAGGTTTACTATATTATTATTCAACAACAATAACAACAACAACAACAAAAACGAATTGATACGCAATCAATCGCGAAAAATAATAGTAGAAATAGGAAAAAATGAGTGGAACAGCCTTCGAATTTGTTAGTATGGAATCAAAGTGTTCAACAGTCGAATGCACCCTCGGAAAATAAATCTATTGGCAAAAATTTGTCGATTTTCACATTGTTATGGCATATCCATTAGGCACGATATGTGGCGACGACGATGATGATATTCAAATTTGCTTTTTTTTCTTTTATTTTCGTTACGAATAATTGAAACACACTCACTGCAACATATATGAGTTTAAATTTATTATGTAAATAAACAAATATGCATGACGTATGGATTTGGAATAGGCTGCCGAGTGAGTTGCAACGAAATTGAAAAATAAGCCGCAGTTAAAATCATATGACATATGAATATAAAAATGAATATGTAAATAAGTCAGTGTTGGATTGCTACGAAATTGGCACCAAAATAAACACAATGCTTGAAGAACGAAGAGCAAGAAAATAGAGTATGAGTTAGAAAAGTTTAATGAGTGAGAAGGAGAGAAAAGAGAGAAAAAATGCGACGATAAAATGTAGTCATAACGAGACCAGAAAAACGACGATATTTTGTTGGATGATGTATTTGCATGTAATTTAACAATGTCACACAGAGCGATAATGTGAGGACAAGCTGATAGAAGACAGAATTCGATGCCAAATTGAAAATAACAACAAACAGAAGCAAGACTGTGTCGACAATAAAGAAGGAAATAAATTTATCGCATCTTGCCACTAGACGCTTTAGAAAAAGAATTTTTCTTGCTCATGAATACTCATTTGAAATAAATCAAATGGGCATTGTACGATTTCCTATTGCTTGAATCCCGAATTATGTAATTCTTGTTGAAATTCACATTGGAAACGGAGTCAAAATTCAACGCCAATTTTTGTATTTGCTGCGTTGCGCCAATATGAAAACAGAAAATGGTTGTTCATTGTGAACTGGTTTCCTTTGAGGTAAATCCACTTAAATCTGCAATAACAACAGCACAATGGATTTTCCATCTGTTTTATTTTCTCTTTCTCTCTCTCTCTCTCTCTCTCTCGTACGAAGTTTCTACCCCCGTTGAAATTTGCATATGTGTGTTTTTTTTAATTTGTCATTTCCCATTTCCCATTTGTTCACAAATACACATGAGCCGCATGCAATAATATGCTATAACAACAATATTAAAAAGAACAATATCGAAATTTGCATGAGTTTGAGTTTCTATCCATTGGCAAAAAAAGTGGTTATGGATTCAACCATTCACATATTTCTTTAAAACCCATAAAAATGCGTAGCATTTCAATAATTTCAAAATAAAAATATTCCGCTTGTAAAGTGGCATTTGCATATGAGAATGATTTTAAATTGACAATATTCATCACTTGAATCGGTTTGTCACTTGATTTGGAATAAAAATGACGAATGACAACCTATTTGCTGGAGTAATTTAAAGTAACATTTTTCATATCTTGGGGAGAAATACAACGGCCATTCTTACAGACGCACGTCACTTGTTGATATTTATTTATTTTTTCCAATTTCTATTCGTCAATCATATTTCATTGAAGAAATGGACACAAAAACTCATTCTATAAATTCGGTATTTTTCGAATACATTGAAAATATATAAATATAAAAAATACAAATGGGTAAAAATTCAACAACACATGGGCAAATGTTGATTAAGAAACCCATTTGATTTGAATGTCTCTTGCATATTTGAATATGTTTGGACAATGAATATCTATTGACGTATTTGATGAAAATGTACAGGATTTGAGATTTTTAGTCAGTTAGCCAAATCAAGTATTTTCAAAGTGTTAATAATATATCTGAATCAATAATTTTAATGAATTTTACTAAATAAATTGGAAAAATTGCCCATATTTTCTCGAATTCAGTGTCAGATATTTAAGTTTGCAATAATTGCACAGCATACACCAACACTATACGATTGATATAGTAAATCATCGAATAAAAAATTATTTAAACAAATATAGTCAGAACCGAAGAACAAACCATAGGTTTAACTAACGACTTTATTTAGTCTGCCTCAATGTGTGAATGAAAATAAATCCTTGTGAAAAAAAATGACTGACTGACTGTGATTATAAGTTAATGTTAGTCAACTGTAGCTGTGGCCATCAGCTACTTTGGTATTTGTACTGCCAATTGTTATTTTTTTTTTTTTTTTTTTTTTTTTAAGAATAAAATAATAATTTTTTTTAGGTCAATCGCCTTTCAGGCAGTAAATACTTTTGTAGTTAGCCACTTTCATCCCAAAAAAGGTCCCAAATGAGTTGAAAAACATTGTAATTGCAAAACGGAGTATGAACCATAAAATTCGTTGCTAAAAGTCGATTCATATCAGAATTGCCTATAATATGCATAAAATGTTTAAATAATTTACCGAATGTTTATGTCATATTTGCTGCATCTAAGTGCTTCATTCTAGTTAAATGTTGACTGTACGTCAAAAATCGTATTGAAATAAAATTCAAATAAACAAATCAAAACATGAACTGTAAGAATCGGAGATGAATTGTAATATTTGAAAATGGTGTTATTGTATATACAAAAATCAACATGAAAAGATAAACAAAAAAGCATATAATCAAAAACAATGAACAGAAGAGAAGAAAGAAGAAAAAGAAAAACAAAAAAAAGCATAGTGACACGAAACGAGTGCCAATGTGAAACAGGCTAACACTTTCTTTGTGTTTATTTAAACAGTTTTACCGCGCATTGCATCATTTATTTAGCTCGTTGGATTTTTGTCACTCGATAAACAACGAGAAAAAAAGCAACCATCTTGCTATTGAGATAATAATCTGTAAGTTTGCTATTGCCGTTGCATGCCGTATGATGGGCAAACTTTGCTACGGCCGTTGTTGGACTCATATACGCTATTTATGTAATTGTACGTGTAGTTTGTTGATCGCTTCTTCTCCGTTTGCCAATTTGTGTTTGCACACCATTGCCTTTATTTTTGCATATATACGTTCGGCAATAAAGCAACCACAACCGTACGGTATTAGTAGTGTGTAGTTTTTAGTGTGCGCATCTTGAACCCAATGGCAAATCAAGTGAAATGCATGCAGTGTCGACAATGAATATGTGTATAAATACGCGATTCTTTTTTCTCTTGTTTCTTTATAAACAGAAACATGTAAATTGTAACTGACATTCGTATAGTTAATTCTCTGATATCAATGTTGTAAACATACAAAATGTATGATCATCTTTTTTTACATTTACGAGTCGATGAACGACAACAACAACGACGACGACAATGTTGTTGTTTGTATTGTACGTTCAGCAAAAATAGCATCATCTAATGAATACGTACGTATATAGATTTGTATTGAAACAGAAACGTAAACACTAAAGTATAATTTGCCAGGGTTTATTGGGGGAATAGAAAATACAAGACTAGCAATCAAGCTATGGAAAAGGAACAGTATCGCATTTTGTATATAACACGAATGACAAGCAGACTGAATAGAAAGCCACAAAAATCACTTACGAATCATGATCCGTAAACCAAAGAATCGACTCAAATCGTACTTTTTTGCATGTAACAAAATCACAATTCTTAATTTTAGCAACAGATTCGCTTGACTATTCACTTTTTTCCTGCTTTTGACTATTCAAAGCAAGTGAAAGAACTTTGAAAAAAATTGACATAGTTACACAAACGTTGATGTGAATGTGCGCAATGTTAACGAGTGCGAAACGACGAAATAAATCAACGCGATCACACGAGAAGAAACAAATCCGACTTGGTTACCATGCGCACATTGTCGTAAATTTCCATACAATTTTTTCGCACGCATTCGGAATGTAAAATAGTTCTTCAGTGAGTAATTAAAAATTATGGGCATCTTGTGTCAATACAGATTATTTATTAATTTAAACATGTCATTTACATGTGTTTCTCCTTTTCATGGGCATTCAAATGCACTCATTAACCTCAAGTCATTTACATACACACATACAAACAATCAAAAAAAAAAAAAAAAAAAAGAAAAAAAAATGATGACTTTTGGAATTTACACAAAATGTATACATTATTATCGATGAGTAAGTGAATAACGGTCATTTGCTCTATCTCGATATATTTATGACGCGAAAGTGATTGGTTATTTGGAAGTGCATTGTGAAAGTAACGCAATGTGGTGAAATATGATATAGCTGTATTTGCGTGGACAGTGAATACGGAATCGACTAATGTATATTATGTCCTTCGATCGGCCAATGACTTCCCTACATCATTTGCATACATTACTCATGCGGAGTGAAGACACTAAACGAATAAGGCGTAATATGTGTCACCGTATTTCGTATTTTTTCCTTGTCATCTAATTGATTGTGAGGTGCGTTTGCCACTGACAAAATCTGAAAAAATTTCGCATGCACAAGCATCAGCAAATGCGACACTATTGAAAGCCCTTTGCTTTTTTCGAATCGAGTTTGAAAACTTTTATTTCTTTACGATTGAAAATTGATGCTCCTGAATAAATTGCTGTCCAAGCCGTTGGTTATTTCTTTCTGCTGATTTTTTCCCTCTTCAATTCATCAAGCCCGTTAGGCTGGGCAATCAAAATCCGCTAGGCAAAGGAACAAAACCACATTCAAATGAACGGTAAATGATGTATTTTTTTATGTTGATGAAACGTTATTATTTGTCTTTGATAAAACTTCAATCAGCATGACAAATAAAAGAGAAAAAAAAAATCATTTAACCATGAGGATGCAATTTATGCAATAGAAAGAGAAGGGCTGCATTAAAGAATGGGCATAAAACGTATAATTATTATTGAATGTTGTAACTGCAATCCTATGGACTAAATGTTGATATGGCATAACAGTGTATTGAAGGTGCTTAGGTCGAACAATAAACAAATCCCCTACTAAGTATCATGGTCATTGTACATCGTACGATCGCAATAGCTTCGATTCTTACAACCGCTGGTGTTTGTTTACAATCGTTATTGATATAAATTGTGATTTGTGGGCTTGGATACTTGTGCGTGTTTTAATTGTAATTGCTTCGTTTCTGTGCGACGATATAACGTTGTATCCCAACCGTGTCTAGAACCAGTTCTTTGAAAATGAAGCGCAATACTTATTTACCTCATACGACCCAAGATTCGTTGTTCATCGACAGCACATATTCACTGTTGTTGTTGTTGTTGTTGCTGCGGCTGCTGTTCAAAAACTCTTTTTCCATTATGCGCGATAGCCGTTTACAGTCTCCTACCGGCGGTGAATGTTCGCCTGAAAATATGTCCAAAGGGTTTTTTTTTCATTGACATGAGGTGTAAGTATACAATTTACACAGTTCAACGATCGATTAAACCACTAAGCTATCTTCCTTATTTCCTTATATTTGTCTTTTTAGTACTTTTCCTTGCGTCGATTTTATATGAACGCTGTTGAAAATTATGGTTTTTATAAGAAGTTCAAATCACTATTCTTTGCACGATTTAATTAATTCTAATTTAGCAATTCCACTACTTAACTTCGTGTTTACGTGGAACTTGCACATTGTGCAAACATTGCATGTTTAGTTTAAATGAAAACAGAAGGATGAAAAGAAAACTTTTTATATCATTTTATCTGCAACAAATTAGTTTGCATTGGATTTTATGAATTTTTGAATCGATTATAGCAATTATAGCAATTTCCCAATGAAATATCTATTTGATCATTTTCAACTTTAGCACAATTCTCGTTATGATCTTATACATCAGTTTGCGTGCAGGTGTAATTTGTCAGATGGTCGTAGATGTTTTTAACTTTTTAAAATGATCATATCCAATCGAAGCATCACTCGTGCTTCCCATCTAACTTAATTTTTTTTTTCTCTAACGATTCTCATTACTCCAGTTGAAGTGAATAAAGTTAAACAATTTATGAAAATTGAATGAAAGGTCTTATTCTATTTTATAACATTAATAATGTGAACGCCATAATATTTATATCACAGAAATGACAGGATACGAATCAATTAAATTGACTGACTTTACGACTCATTAATGATCATCTTAAAAATTATATTTTCCAACTCAAAAATGTGAAGAAATATGTTTCAAAATTGAAATTAGAATCAAATGAATTCTGTTTATAAATACAATAGCATATTAAATCGATTTCGGTCTAATTATTATGAACCATTGTTCTTCCATTCAATTCTGTCATTACAACGGCTTTTGATTTGACCGCATATTGTGATTTTGAATTATTAAGTAATAAGTGAAATGAGCTATCATTTCCTAGTTTAAATCATTTTCACTACAACTAATGACTGAATTTTTATGAATCTTGGAAAATGACACTCAACCGATCGAGGAAATTGAATTATGTTCAAAGAATCAACATTAAATATTATGCGTACATGATGAGTTCATTAGCGAGTGAGATGCATATCCAATAATCATTTAAAACAAAATGGAGATTTAGTTCAACTGAATTCCTACGTTGAAAATGTTTTTTTCTTCATTTTTTGTGAAGATTTATGATTTTATTCAAATAAAAATAACATTGAAAATCTTTGAACTTTGATCTGTGTTCTCAAGCCTTGACACAATTCCTATTTCCCGCTTTCACTGGAGTTTTATTCTTTTTTATTATTCACACTTTTGTATATTTTCCCGCTAAAAAAGAACTTTTTTTTAACTTTAGCGACTTTTTATGTCTATCAATTACTGAACAATGAAGTTCAAAGAAAGAGTTATTAATTTTTATGCCCTCGATTATAAATCATTACTCGTCCTTGGGTGTCCAGGAGGGTTTTCTTTTGAATTATTCCCATTTCCTTTTATCGCGCCCTTTCATCATGTGTTTTCTATGTCAAAGTTCATCCACTTCCTTACTTCTTCATTTTCGCACTCTTTGTAGTTTGCCGATAATTTCCACTGGAATATTAGGCAATAAAATTTTATCATTGGAATAATTGGTTCCGCAAAATACTTCAAAGCAGTGATACTAAATTGGATTTTTTCGCATATTTAGAACACTTCTAACTTCTTCGAACTTTACTATTAATTTTTAATTTTTCATTTCTCTAACTTTGCAAATAAAAACATTCCCACGAAGATTCTTTGGATATTCCGACAATTCATCTCTTTATATTCCTGTCTTTTAAGTGTCGCCGAATTATTGTTTTCAAAGTAACTTGCTGTTTACCGTGAAATCAGGTTCAAACATGAATATTTTTTTTCTCACTTAGCTGAAAATGTATAAAAGTCAAAGGAATTTTCGAAAATTTATGTAGTGTGGATGAGGATACCAAGTGATGAAGTTCGGTTTTTATTTTCTTGTGTTTAGATCTCCAAGTATGTTTGGTGAAAAGTGAAGAAAACATTTTTCAAAACATTTTTTTTTTTTTTTTTTTTTTTTTAACAAAAAAGGTTAGTTTCAATATTTAATTTATGACTATGTAAAATGTAAAGGCTTGTAATAGAAAATTATTTTTGGTCTAGTGACACTGCTGTGTGATTATTTCTTTGAAATTAATTGAAAAAACCATGTAAAAATAACGAATAAATAAATTATGAAATTATTAGAATGTCATCAATCAGACCTTCGTGTCTATATGTATATTGAAGCGTGTGAGATGCATTGATATAAATGTTGGTGTCTCGAAGAATTTATGCAAATAATTCGATAAACAGACGCGTTGCATGTAAATCATCGAGTGTCATTACAATTAGTAATGTGTAGCGATAACACTTAATGAAGCATATTATTTTGAGCTGCTGGACAGTGTCATTTGATCAGTTAATCAGTGGCAATCGCATGCAAAACAGACCGTTCAAACAAAATGCCTGGCAGAGTGACAATGTGCACATTTCATATTTACAAACGTTGATTGCAAGCGAGAACTGATGCAATCCTTCATTCTTGTTTTTTCTTCCATCTTTCATTTCCATATCATAGCATGATGAATAGTTAAATCTGCAGCCATGAATGTGGACAGAGTTGTTGTCAATCACATTGGAATTGGCATATATGCATTTTCATATTGGGGAATGAGATAGGAAAATTATGCACAAAACTAACACGGCATCGCAAATAAATCAAATATTTATTCATGGCAATGTGTACATTCGATGTGGCCGATTTGTTGATAAATAATAATCAGATTCAATAAAGTGCGCTAATTCAAACGTTATGATATTATAATGTCATATATGATCTACTTTCATGGCTTTTCCATCGACATAAAACTTTTCAAATGAACTGTCATGAATCAAAACGGCGCGCAATACGTACGTGTTTTTTTTAATGCTACTTGGTTTATATTTTCTCCGATAATAGTGTGAATGTGTTATTCAATAGTAAAAACATAATTAACTATGTGTTATATGAATTTAATAAGCATGTTTGCAAGTGCAGTGCAAATGCGCATGATTTTTAAGATTTTATTCACTTCCGTAATTTGGATAAGGCGTAAACTGAACTAGAATTGCATTGAAACATTCAAAACAAATTTGACATTTTGTTTATGTAACCCAATGTGTGTGCATCGACCGACAATTGACTCTTTTGCATTTAATTGCGCACATCATTTCCATTTCAATTTCAATTCATCAGTTAACTTAACTAATCAAAGTGCACGACAAATGAGGCACAAAGGAATCATGTTTTTTTTTTTTCTCTTCTTGTCTCTTATTTTTCATTCGTTGGTGTGTAAACGATAAACATTTTGCTAAACAATAAATTGAAAAATGTAAATGGAATTGCGTCGATTTGTGCTCAACGTGTAACAAACATTGATTAAACAAAACAATAATGTAATCAAAGCAAAATAAACAGAAAATGACACTCAAGTCATATAATTTATTTTCTAAAAATAAAGTTCACGTTCTGCAATTCCATACGGAGCCGGCATTTGCATTCAACAATTGCACGCTTCACGTGGTTTTTTTCTGAAAAAAAAGGAAAAATGAAGAGAGAGAGAGAGAGAGAGAGAGAGAGAGAGAGAGAGAGAGAGAGAGAGAGAGAGAGAGAGAGAGAGAGAGAGAGAGAGAGAGAGAGAGAGAAGAAAAAGAAAATAAAACATCATTGTATTTACACTATGGAAAATAATTCATAATAACCATTTATTGCCGTTTTCTAACGCAATAGAGTTTTATGGACATTTTGAGCGAGGATGTTGTTGTGTTTTTCTATTTTATTTTTACAAGTCAATTTCACATTGTTCTTCTGCATTTGCGGACAATTAATGAATAATTTTAAATGACATTAAATGAATTGTGTTTTATGTTTCAGTTATTTTCATCAATAAAAATAGAAAAATTATAATATTCAAGCGTTAAATATAGCAAAAGTGACTGTAGCTTATGTCAAAAGATAAAATTGATTGTTTACGTACGTTTTACAAATTAGAATCAAATCCATTCCATACATTTCATTTCATTTCAAAATGAATTCTATTCAATTCAATACGTCTGCGTTGCCCTCTTCGCATACGTATTGTTTCTCCATATTATTTTCGCGCCTATTTTTTCTAACGTCCTAATGTGGATACAACCAAAGCGGAATATTATTATTATTTCCGTTTCGCAGTCACATGGCAGTCACAATTGCAATAACAAGCAGTTGTTGTGAAAATATAGATCTTGTATACGTGCCGATTGCTTGCCAATGATTTTGCTAATATTCGTTGAATAGTATGCGAGCCGATATGACACTGTGTGATTGTAATGTAAATATTTGGCCAACAAACGAAACACATTTGCTCTTGTGTATGGCTAAGATCATGATTTTTTCGTTTTCTTCATCACACCTAAACTATATTTGTTTCTGCAGTAAAAACAGAAACCAAAATCAACATTTATCGACAAAAAAGACATTGTACCTGATTTTGTATTGCTCGTATCCGTAGCAAACAGAAACGAATAGACAAAATCTCTGCAATATATATATTTATTCACTTACTCGCTTGTTTGCATTTTGCTTTTGTCCGAACATAAAACTGGTTTTGTTTGCCTCAGCCTGATCTACAGTTTTATACAGCACTTGCTAGCTGAACATACATAAGCTGTATTGTGTTGATGCAAAATTGAAGTTCAGTGTATGAACTCCGTGCATTTTGTTTTCATTTGAATTTTACTTTTCATCCGAGTTTTCGCTGCGCTCAGCACTTTATTATTTTATTTTTCTCTCTACTTTTCTTTCTCTCCCTCTCTCTTTATCTCTCTCTCCCTTTTTCCCTCTATGACTTCGTATTTTCTTATTTTTTGCGCAGCAAACGACGATCGTACGATCATCCACTAACACAAATGCAAACACATTTATTGCCATTCGTCAGTAGCTCAAAACACATTTTCATGTAAATATTCTTTGGTTTGTACGTTCTTCGGTTTTGATCGTGAGACGTGCGCGCGCTTTTTCCAACTCGAAACTGGACAACAAGTCGATTACTGCAACTGGTAAGCGCCTAAGTACGCAATAAATGCATCAATAATAATCATTATGTAAATGTGGTGTTACGCAACCGATCGACTGAAAAAAAGAGGAAAAATGAAAAAGAGAAAAAAAAAAACTAAATAAATTGAAATTAACCACATAGACTGTACATCGTAACGTCATTGAATGCATGAATTTATGTTTAGTCGTCTATCGATGTCAATGCACAAAGACTATTGCGTCATGTTTTTTTTTTTTTAGTTTTGCTTCTTGTACGCATTATGTGTGTTGTATTCTGTATCGAATATGTTTCAAATGAATTGATTTCAAGGGTTTGTTACTGTTTTTGCTTTGTAAATAAGTTAAACACTTTGATTAGGTTCATTTTATTTTTTGAAAAGGGAACGAAAAATTTTATTTGTAATTTTATTGGAAAACACAATTTGACGCCCACGTATTTTCGGCTAAGAATTTTCATGCGCTCACATTGTGGGCGTGTTTTCATGAAAAGACAATTTTTTTTTTGCCACAAAAACCCACAACGCACGTAATTTATATGACGAAAAAAAAAATAGAATTGGGAAAATTTTCTCTTGATTCTTTCGTTTTCGTTGAAACTAAATTCAATTTTTGCGTTGCGCTAGCCAATTGTGAAACTATGAAATTGAAAGAAATTCCAAAACTAGCATCACAAGGAGAGGTGAAACGCACAACAAACCCTCTGGAACAAGAACACACCTCCTTGCAAACCGAAACCGTATGCCTTTGCCTTTGTTGTAATCGAATAATAAGGATGAACAGAAAAAAACATAGAATTTTCTAGGGATAAAAGCATCACAACACAGACCCACACACAAAAACAAACGCATACAATCATCCGAAACACTTACAACGCATGTAAGAAGACGAAGTTGATGCTCAGCCAAAAATAAAATACATTCAATTTTGGTAGTTGTCGTCTGCTTCCTGATTCTCTCTATTTAAAAACACAAGATAGATAAAGCAACGTTTATATTTGTATTTCATTTACTCCCGAAGTCGTGTGTGACGCGTATGCCTTTGCTATTCTATGTACGAATTGCCGAAAATATAAACACCCCAAAAATATCAATGTTCGCTTTATAAATGTAGAAAAACCCGTGAAACATTGCAGCTGAATTTGAAATTTTATTCGGCAAAAGTAAATAGGAACTGCGACCCTTATTAGAATTCAGATGGAAGATTTCCGTGTGTAACATATTCGATTGAGTCGATGGCAAGCGAACGCGCGATACATTTTATATATTACAACGATTCTCCGCTTGCTATATATTTCCCCTCTTTTCATCTAAATAGCTAATATGATACAAAGCGCTGAACACCTTTCCCATAGCTACAGCACCAATCTTAAAGTTACGCTTTAACCATTGAAAATGCATTGCTGACTTAAACTCAAATACTGGAAACCATTCCATTGTTTCTCCTTCGATTCGCATGAGAATGCATCACATTCGATTCATTCCAATTCTTTTGGGATTGCTGAGATATTGTTTTGGAAAAAATCAAGAAGTAAAGTTGCAACAGAAAATCTATCCATGAAATTCACTGTAGTTTTAAAAACATGAAAATCCAGTTATACCGCGGAGAGTTGCATGTCGCTTTTTCCATTTCTCAAATGTTTGTCGTCTCTTTTTCACGATTTTCTATTCCATCGGGTTACTTCTTACTTTACGAAATGTTACCATGGGTTATTCGCTCTTTATTAAGTGCATTTAATCCTTTATTTGTTTTTTTTCAGTTGAAAACAAAAAAAAATATTCTTTCTACTCCAGAAATGAACAAAAGTATAGCTCTCCCTTTTTCTTTCTCTCTTCTCTCTCTCTCTCTCTCTCTGATATTTTATTTGTATGTTTATTTCTCGTCAATTCTGGCGAATAAGACTATATGACGAATAAGATAAAAAGTCGCATGTTTTAAAATGAATTAATTGGCAGCAATTAAATGAAGTTAATTGATCGTTTCTTTTGGTGCATATACAATTGTAAGTTGGAAATTTTGTATTTACGCGAAATGTACTGGATTTGCAATATTGTTTTTCAACAAATCAATTGATTCAATAGTTTTTCCTAGATTAATTCTTTACTTTCTCTATCTCGCTTTCTCGCTCTTCAATCAATTAATTTTAGTTTTTTTTTATTTCATAATAATTTTTCAAAATATGACGCATGCGTTTAATCGAGAAAAAAAAATTTCATCAATATTAAATTATACGTTTTTAAAAAAAATGATAGTCACAATCCCAAAAATATATGGGAATTTCAACTGAATGAGAGAAAAAAATTTTTTTTCGAAAGGATTGAATACATTGCTTGTTGACCTGTTTTACCAAAATATTGAAAGCAATAAATAATTCAACGAAATTCCAATCATTGCCGTCAATCGACGATAAATCCCGTTTCGAGTGTTCTATCTCTCTATACAGTAAATCAATGAATTTTTCATTGGTTCTGTAAAATTTTATCCAATTGACTCTTTAACCGTCTGACCTAAATGACTCATTTTAACGTCAACCATTCGAAAATCAATAGATTTTCTCTCTAAAACCGGGATTTTTTTTTTTCGTTTATCCAAAAATATCAACATTGTCAATTCTTTTTTTCCTTAGAAAAACATCTAGGAAACATTTAAACTCACATTGACAATCCTATTTTGTCTATTTATTTTGAGTCACACAGTTCAGTTCAATTCGAATAGGTTTATTTCCAGTGCGATTCTAATTGAAATGTGTATGCAACATTCAATAGAAACGCTAAGCGCTTAGTGACGAGAAATCGACAACATTATCAAGCCAGTAGACATACAAAGGAAGAAAAAAAATTACATTCAGACTCGTTGTTCGCGCTGGTTATATTCCGTGCGTTATTCTTCACCTCTTATTCGTTGTGTTGTGCATTTCATCGCAATCGCACTCATGGCATCACCGTGTATATCCGACACATTCACTCTTATACTATACGATATAGTGTTCGTATTTCGTTTTGCACTCAACTCACACACTAATGCACTCGTCAGTGTTCTTTGGCTTTATTTTGTCAACGCTAGAACATTCAGAATACTCTTGTCCCTCATTTCACACTTTTTCAAAGCGCGCGTATTTTTTTTTTTTTTTTTTTTGTATTCTGTTTCCTAGCTACATGCAATCGTTGCACACAAACGGCACGGTTGGACCCACATATGTGTCGTGTATTGTGCAAAGGTTTGATGATGCACGCAAGAAACGCACTCGGTTTGATTCGGCTGTATGTGTATATGTGACGGTATCGTATGAGAGACGCATACAGCGGGCGACAACCGACAGTTGTGCATCGAACGCACGATACAGTAACAAGAGTCGTCGTTTCGCTTTTCATAATCAGTTGAAAACGAACAACGAAGCGAGTGAGACGTGTTTTTGGTTAGTTCTTGTAACAATCATTTTTATAAAATAAAATTCTTACATCAAAACATATTCACATAATCACCAAGTATTCTACTTTGAGTTCTTTTGCGTTTTGAAAATAATTTCAACAACGAAAAAATAAATCAATTTCAAATCAAATCATCGAAGTAAAAAATATTTAAAAAAATAAAATAAAAATCTGCAATCAGTCACCAGAACCAAATAAAAATTTGATTTTCATCGAAAAATAGAAAATTAATTTTTTTGTTATATTTTGGTGCGTCAGTGTAGTGTTCGAGAAGAGAGAAGAATAGACTTGATAAAAAAAAAATTACACAGCGAAGCATAGAAAAGAAAAAGAAAAACTGAAGCGATAAATAAAATAAAGTGACAACACAATTTTGTTCGAAAATTTTTTTTTCCATAAACTTTTCTGTTGGGATTGGTAAATGCACGTCTAGAGCGCTATTTGTTGTAGAAAAGCATTTTTTGATATGAACTCGAAAATATAATAAACGAAAAAAAAAATCTCAAACTGCATTTATTTTTTAAAAAAAGAAACAAACCACAAACTGCAAAGTGATTTCCATTCAACTAAATGAAATTCAGTTGCAACACTTTTATACATCGCATTTATTTTATGTACAAGAATTTTTGTGCATTTATCCAGAAAAAATAAACATTCTGATTTAAATAAACTCAATGGCAAGAAAAATTGAACGAAATAAAAAAATTCGTAAAAAATTCATTGGGTAGAAAAAAAAGATAAACAATAAAACAGGCGACAACAATTTTACCATCTAAAAGAACAATAACGATATCGTTAGCAATTTCCAGTGAAAATTATTCTTGTGTGAACAGAAGCAAAACAAGAACATTGTAACTGAAAACTGTGTATTGAACAATTTTCCGGCAGAAAAGCGTTTTCAATTTTTACCAAGTGAAACGAGTTTCAGTGCGTGCGCAATTCAAAAGAAAGAAAGAAAAAAAAATATCCGAAGACAATCAGTTAACTAACAAATACACATAGAGAGAGAAAAATGGCAGTCGGCTTCTTTGTAGATGAGGGTGATGAGCACCTTAATAGCTCTTATCACACAACAGTCATCACCACAAATTCGGCCACACAAACGCCCCTACAGAGCCCGGTCAGTCGTGAATATCTGGTGCAAGCATTCTGTGAAGCCTTACATCGATGCTCCATTGCTGGTAAGTACTTGAATCAAGTTTTTCTGTGCAATTTTTATACACATGAAACTTTTTTGCTGTGTATTCTGTGAAGTGCCAATACGAATTCAAATCCATTGAAAAACTCGCGTTCTTTTTTCTTTCAATAACATAATCTCACAACATTTACCACGTTGAAAAAAAATTTTCGCCGCACAAATTTTCAAACACTCACAACATCAATGTTTTTCAAATAAAAAAGCGAACAAACACAAATTAAAAATAATAAAAGAAATCGCGCATAAATTTGTAATGCAATGCATATGGTGAAATATAAATCCGTTTTCATAGATAATTTCTTTTATTTTCTTCTTCTTTTCATAAACAAGAAAAGAATGCTTTCATTAAACATGCCATAAATGTGTGCAAAACATTGTGATTAAAGTCAGTCTTAATTGAGTTCTGTCATTGTGCGTGCGTAAAAATGATTTGCCACTTTAAAAACAAGAAACAAGCAAAGACCCAATCGGATGTTTTTTCGTTTATTCTTAACTTTAGCATAATTATGAAAACAAGAAGAAAAAAAATATGGGCAAACGCATAATCAAAACAATAACAAAGAATTAAAAGTTTTTTCTTTCGTTTTTGGCGCATAATAATATTTTCCAAGTTTTATATACAGCACGCACATATACAGCTTGTAATGGTAAGAGACACAAAACGAACGAACGATAAATAAATTAAATAATTCATTGTTCGTCGCTTGGCAAAACGCAGCGCAAAAAACTTTTCACGAAAATGAAACTAAAAGTGAACGAACCGATGATGAGTGTTTCAGTAGCGACGGCAATGGCACAATACGGAATTGGTTTAATGTAACAAGTGTGTTTCTGTGTAATGGCATGGCATAGTATATAGCACTGTGTGCACAGAGTTTGCTTGTTTGTTGTTATCGTTGAAGACCGTCAGCTCTTTCTCTTTCGTCCATATGACTACATACATTGGCTGTAACTATAAAGTGCACTTGCACTTTTCCACATTTTCAGCTTCGGTATATCGCTTGCTCTTTGGGCAAATAGTATGCAAATCACGTTAAGTAAAAGCCACTTTTTTCACTACTGCTCTTGCAGTATGTACATTTCAATCAGAAATCTGATTTCGTTAAAACACCAAATTGGCACTATTTTGCGGTTAGACAACGCAATTCTAAAATGTAATGATTATTATGCGGGAAAGCAAAAGAAAAAAAAACACGCACACAGCGGAAGTCTTAGGAAAATTATTATCAAACTGAAAGATTTTATTAACAAAAAAAAAAAAAAAATGATCAACTTATGAAACTTTTTACTTAAATTAGAATGTTACTATCTTAATATTTGTATTTAAGCTCTATTGGTAAAAGCAGGCACGATAAGTATGATGCGTTCGGATGCATGATTGCACATGTTGTGACTTGTGTGACTTGAATCTTCTTGTTTTGTATTCTCTTATGAAAACATTATTATATAACACATAAGACATGAACATGGATAAAAAATAAAAACAGAGCTAAGAGAACAACAAACAATGTTGCTTCTATTCGTCCCTTTTTGTGCATGTTGCTCTCAGGTGAAAGATGAATCTGATCCTTTGCTAACGAAGATAATCACATGAAGGGGGGGGGGGGAGGGGAAAGAAAAGTCTCGACACATTAAAAAAACGCAACTACAAACAAGCTTAAATTTCATAAATTTATTAAATCAAAATGTAAATGATTCGGAAAAGTTTTGATAACAACGAAAATTGATGAAACTGCAACGCAAATGAGTTTTGCTGTTGAATTTTCGTGTTGGAATAATGCACTTCGAACCATTCATTTTGAAAGTTTTCGTATTTAATGAAACTTGATGAACACAGAAAATATTTCACAACATGCATCGCGCATTTTTCCTAATTATAAACCGAAAAAAAGACAACAGCAAAAAACTTATTTCAGAGATTTTTGGCAAATGTGCAATAATAAACATATCAAAATGAGGCAAACTATCAAATTTCACGGAAAATATGGTTTCATACTCTTTCTGTATTGAATTAATAAGTCAGTTGTGATAAAATCATGAATTAAATATTCATGATATTGACTTTCAAACATTTGCATTTTGACAGAACCATCCCCAAACACATTCCATTTTTCAGATTAATTTTGGGAATTTGTGATATTCGCTTTGCATCAAATTCAAAAACAGAATCCAGTTAGAATTTAATGAACACAAAGCAAAATCAAATAATATGTTTGCACATCATATTTTTAGAGCACGTACTGACAAATGCCGCAAAATATTATGACTAATAATAATAACCAACAATTTCATCTACGAACATTGAAAATGGTGTACGAGAGACACCACGAACGAGAAATGAGCGAGAAAATTACCTAAAAACCACAATTCGCGCGTGTACATAAAACGACTTCAACACAACACAACCAAACACACCAACGTCAACTAGTCCATATTTATTTCATATAGACGCAGCCCGTCGGTTCATTGACACATAATATGTTATGACTCGTGTTTTTATACTAATAAAACTTACCAAAAAAAAAAAAAAAAAATTATACCGCACGAATCAACCAGTTGAAATGAAAAAAATAAAAAATAAAATAAAAATTATAAAAAGAAAAGAAATCAAGCACTTCAATCAGCTTTAAAATAATGGTCCACAAAATCAAGCGAAAAATTGGCACTTACCGTTCTTATATATATTCATATTTCTTTTGAATTGAAACCCGTGCTCAAAAGATAAAGCCAAAGTAAGTAAGTCCAAACAAACGAACGACACACAAAATACAAAACAGTTTCAACTCTTTTTGTGGTAATAGTGTGGCCATTAAATGAGTGTTTGAGGCAAAGCTCATGTAAATAAGAATTATTATTGACGATTTCAATATTTGATCATGATTGAAGTTTTCATTTGAAAGCAATGCTTCAGATCGAAAATATGATTTTCTTTTCATTCACTTGAAAAATAGACTCGAAATTAGTTTAAACACCGACGGCACATGAGCTCCAACGCATTAAACACCAAACGAAAAGGTTACGCAGCAAGAAATCAAACACGAACAACGAAAAATATGGAAAAAGAAAGAAGAAGAGCGAAAAGAAGAGAACAAAAAAAAAGATGAGGAAAAAAAACGCAACACGACGTTCAACATACAAAAGAATAGAATATAAGACGAATCATTTATGACCAACAAGTTTTTTTTTTCTCTGTTTTCGATTCTTCTTCAGTTTTCAATGCATCAGTATCGTAATCGTCGTCAATCGCGCGCGCTCTTTTCTCTATTCCAGTCTTCTTTGTTTCCACAATGATGTGAGAGTGTGTACATGCACGCAAAATGGATGCTGATGCCTCTCTGACATGAACAACTTGAAAATCCAATAGCAAAGAAACAACGAAACAAGAAGAAAATATACAGAATTGAAAAAAACGACGACAACAACAACAACAAAACAAAACAAAACTACAAGGAAAGAAAAAAAATATGAAAAATCCTACTGCGATTCATTTATTGAGTGTGTTTTATTGAAATGCATGCGTGATGTGGCTAATGGTACACATTACAATATTGGCTGAAAAGAGCTCGTACACCAACACGCGCATACATTTCGAGTACGTACAAACAGACAGGTTCTTGAACTTAAACTAGAGGAAACATACAAAAATAATAAAAAAAAAAAAACCAAAAGAAGAAGAAGAAGAAGTAAAAAATACGAGCTACATCGAACAAAAATGGTTTATTTTTCACTTCTTCTTACGACTTGTTTCTCGTATGCATTTATTGTATAATTTCATTTTTTCATTTTATCGTCGTCAACGTCAAACTAGTGCTTCGAATGTACTGCTTTTGTTACTTTTTATCTATTATTGGAATTATTTCAATTTCAATGGGTTTTAGTTTCGCGCAACCTGAATTCTGTTTGTGAAACGGCCAAGTTAGATCGCGATACACGCGCAACTTTTTCATTTCACACATCGATAGTAAAAGTCTAAAAATATTGACTGATTTGTGTTTTATTCTCCAGTAGCGTTTTTTGTTGTTGTTGTTGTTTAATCGAGTCGCGACAAGTTCAGCTAAGGCACAAAAAACAAATATATTTTTACTTTGGGTTTTTGGTACAATGTCCATTTTTGTTTGGTTGCACAACTTTCGCAAATATTGCATGGAACCACTGATTTTGAATTCAAAATGATACGACGTAGTTTATCGAGTCGAAGCATAAAATGTGATAAAATGAGAGCCAAGTCAAGCCGTTTTTTATGCGGTGTTTTTTTTACTCGGTCGCTTTCGCTCTCGCTCTCGCTCTCTCTCTCTCTCTCTCTCTCTCTCTCTCTCTCGTATTGGTTTTACATTCATTTTCTTTGTTTCGAATATCTCTGAGTTCAAGTTTAACCATTTGTCGCTATAAAATGTCGACAGTATTTTTTATTTGTATCTTTTCGACCCCATAAGATTGATATTATGCAGCAATCGTGTCATGTTCATTCGTTCTTTTTTATTCCATTTTGTCCTTTTCGTTTTCGTTTCTCATTCTAAGATAATTCCTAGTTTCAATCTTTCGATTCTTGACAGAGACCAAGAGAGAGCAAGAGCGATAAAGAAACCGAGAAAAAGTGAAAAGAGAAAAAAGGAGAGAAATAAAAACGGTTTCGAATCGAAACAAAACAGAACAAAACAAAACAAAACAAAACACACATGAGTGTCTTATTGTCGCTTGACTCGTTCATTATCGTTCATTTTCTCCAGTTGCTTATTTTTTCGTCTCTTTCGATTTTATTCGTTTCGATTTTCCGCTGCTTGTGTGTATATTAGTGAAATGATATTATTCAACACAGAATTCATTGTTGATTGTTTATAAATGTAGGCTTTTTTTTGTTTACTGTTTTTCTGTGCACTAACGTAAGAAGAACAAAAAAAAAAAAGAAAATAAACGTAACATCTGGTTGGCGTTCCTAGATTCGTTTTTTCTTAATGTTCTTCTCATTTTCAACTGAGAATCCTGCACCTAAAAAAGGGGGAAAAAATTTATTCGAAGACCGTTTAAAATGCCGTCATTTTCTAGCTAAACAATTATTGTAATTATTTCAACTAGTCAAAATCTCTGTGCATTTTGTTTTGTTTAAAAAAGGAAGTATTTAATTTCGATTGGAATTAAATTTAGAATTTAGTGTGTATGTATCAGGCATAGATCAAAACATGGTCTCATCCCTTGATGGAATATTTTTACCTCAATTGTGTGTGTGTTTTTGTGAAAAAAACTAAGATAAAACCTTCGGATTTTCATAAATGAGATATTCTTGTGAAGTGACAAGTGCAACATATGCATTGCATTTGGCGAACCAAATGTGAAAAAAAGAAGTGTCGGTATTTTCTAGCCGAGAGATTTTCTCATAACCGTTGCTAGGCGAATTAAAAATAATTACAATCATTGCAGATTAACGATCTTGTTGCTATCGTTATTCCATCGAAATTCCGGTGCTATTGCACCATGCCACTCATTTCTGGCTTTGAAAATGTTTCTGATGAAAAATGTCACCGTACAGAAAACTGTATGCATCGAGATCACAAAAAAAAACACACACTCACATGTATATTATATATATGAAAAAGATGGAAACGTTGTGTGCAAAATTTAATTATATCTTGCACATGATTTCAAGATGTTCGCAAAATGCAACGACATTCATTTCCACATTCGTCGCAGTTGAGCACGATTTAACATACAGCAAAATTATTATTTATGGAACGTGATCCAGCGCAAATGAACACTTGTGCGCATTCGTTTGTCTATTTATAGCCATCAATCATTACATTTTATTTCTTGAAAAAAAAAGAGCTTGAATTCGTTTGCCAGTTCGTTTGAGTGTATGAATCTTTCGATTTATTAAATTGTTCATCTAAAAAATTCAGCCGGCAAATGAAACACCGACGGCTTAACACATTTTCTTCGCCATTGTTTGTTTAGTGTCACACTTTTATTTATAACAATTCCTTAGAACATTTTTGATTTGAAATAAGTTGATTGATTTTATTCCAGCAAAATTTATCATGATTGAGTATAAAATAAATAGATAATTTTATATTAAGCGTATGATTAATTCGCATCGTGCTATCTGATATGTACAACAAAGGAAAATATAAATACATTCATTTAGCGATATAGAACTGAATTGCGTCGTTATGTTTTAATTTCCATTTCATTTTTCTCGAAAATCGCAACAACATTTTGGTTTAATCGTTCATAGATTTTTTCAATCTTTCTTAATCCGATACGAAATATATAAATTTTATCCATTTGGGTTATAATGTGCACTAATAAGAATAGTCACATTTCCATGCAAATAACAAAAAAATAAATACAAATTTGTATCTATGTTCGCCAAATGATCGCAGCCTTTGTTCTTTGCATTCACTAAATGTGCGCATAAATATCGCTTTATTTTGGTTCAAGTTTATTCGGTGCTTTATGCGTTCATGTTTCAATAATATAATGTCGATTCAGTTCATTGTTTAGAAATGCAATATAGTGATAATGAACTAATTAAACGAATGCTCTGTCTCTTTTTCACTCTTCCCATTTCTATACACATTGACTGCCTAATATATTGAATGAGACGAAAGTGACGCATGCGATTTTTTGTTTGTTTTTTGTTTTGTTTTACAAGTTTGTATCGCCTTTTGTTTTATTAAAATACACTGTGAACATTTTGTTTCGTTTAATTTACTCATTTCTCTAATTGATCAATGGAAAACACTGTGTGTAGATCGCATTTATCTGATTCCATTTTACGCGTTCAACATTTTCCCATAATATCGTTAGAAATGCATTGCAATTGCCAAGTAAATGATTCTCATTTTAGCAATTTAATTGAAAGTAAACGAGCAAAAAAGAGTTTTTTTTTCCTTTGGCTTGTAAACGAGAACAATGATTGTGTTTCCGCATTATCAAGACATGTAAATTTTTAATTAAATTAAAATCTAGTCGACGGCAACATCAGAATAGTGTAGATAGACGCTTTATCAATGGCAAAAATTATCGTTATTTTCTTCGGCGTTTTTTTTTGCCCGATATCTCTCTCTTCTCTCTCTCTTCTCTGTATCTCTATCTTGTCTGTTGATACTGTGTTTTTTTTTGTTCCCGCAAAAACTCATCTCGTGTTCATTCGAATTGAATGTGCAGAGCTAATGAAGTGCAGTGAGCTCGTCGAAAACGACAAAGCACTTGAAATTTACACTCGAAATATATATAGAAGAGTACGATGAGTTGAAACAGTTGCAAATCCAATTTGGATGCACATGATGAAATGATAACTGAACGTAAATATGATACATGCAATGCGATATATTTATTGTTTGCAATAGCGCCGTCAGCTATCATTTCATACGAAAGACTAAAGTCTGCTTTATTTAAAACGCATAAATCCCACATCATCGAACTTCAAAATGCATCCAATTTTGTTCGTCTCTCACACGCATTCAACAACATTTCATTTCATTTTGGTTTCTTTTTTTCATTTGTTGCCGACAATATCATAAACTACAACCAAATGAAAATGGAAAATGGAAATTGGAACTGCGTACGAATGTGATATTCATGTTTGGATCTGTATTTATATGCGTCTAATTGGGTTGTTAACTAGGTTTTTCTGCCACTTTGCATCTTCTCATCAGTTTGATAACAGTAAAACAGTTATTAACATTATACATACATAATGTTTACTTCTCCTTGTTGTTGTTGTTGTTTTTTTTTTTGTTTTTAAATTAATATTGCACATCAAACGCATGTAAATATTTGCATTTTGTTTTTCGAGATGCAATTGATGAGTCCTTCTACATTCATCCAATAAGCATAGCTCTATTACCACAGTGTGTAGATTTATTTTTTATGGCATGCGTTTTCTTTTATTACATTCAATTTGTGTAATTGCATTCGTGACGGCGTAAATGCGTGTGTAAAAATGATTGAATTTGAACAGTGAATGGAATCGAATGCGGTTTGGTGAATTGAGTTTTCAAATTGAAGGACCTTTTAATTCGGCATTTTTCAATGCATTGCACATACATATGGGAAACTGTTCAATGAGAATGTGAGAGGCATACACAGTGCAAAAAAAAAAACAATACTTGAAAAATGCAATTCTCATAAAAATTATATCTATTAATTTTTTTCTCTGTGCAATCTGTAGCCCTTTTCGAAATTTTATTTCGCTATTTCATGCTTTGCGGGCACCAATGTTGTGCAAAAAAAAAAAAATAAAATAAAATAAAAAGAAATGAATCACATCACAAGGGAATTTCAGAACACTAAATGTAGACATTAAAACAGATTTTTTACGATTTTTTCTCGATACGCAATAAATGTATCCATTACGTTGATTATACATCAGCAGCAATGGCAACCAATAACATCTTATTGTGAAACACCACATGCTTGAATCAATCGTCAAAATGAAATTATCAATCAAGTAATATCACTTGATTTTAATGATCCGTCTTTATTTTTTTGCGTTATCGGCTTGCCACCGATTAAGCACTTGTACAAGCACTTCAATTCAATCATTTGAACATTCTCAATTACACATACTTTGGCTCGTGATTTTATGTCGAATTCTATTTTTATTTGTTTCATTTTTTGTTTTGCCATCGACTCTATACCACACACGATGCGAACGCGCACATGCCGATGAATTCGTAGAAAAGCACTTCATTTGCGGCTACGTCAAGATGAAATAATGACTATTTTTTCATTTTCCTTTTGTTTTTTTTTTTTCGTTCATTTATAGGATCACCAGGTATTCTCACAAGTCCACCACCAAGTCCATCATGCTCACATCCAAATGGAAACAGCGATGTATTCTTTCCACGTGGTAGCAACAACAATAATAGTAGCGGTTCAAGTAGTTCATCAGTTCAACCATCAACACCATCAAGCATCCGTATGCATGATGACTACCGATCCGCTCAATGGTCACCCCGAAGTGCCAGTGTGCCACGACGAAGGTAAATATTTTCAAAAGACATATCATTTTATTTTATCATTATTATTATTATTGTTGTTGTTGTCGGCTTCAACAGCTTTTCGGGAGAAATTGAATCATTTGTTTTTTTTTTTTCTTTTTCGTTTCTTATAAATGAAATTTCATAGAAATTCAACTATTTCATTTTTCGTAATCTAAAATGTTCTTGTTTGTGTATTTTATTTCAAAATAGATACCGCTTGACATCAGCAAGCGACGAAGATGATTACGATGACGAACAACCATTGTACGATGATTACGAAGAACACATGCAATATATGGCTGCACGTGAGCGTCTACAAGAGTTTCCCGGTCGCATTCCACCTCGTAAAAAGCGAGATACGATCAATACACAGCCACGTAAATCCAGAGTAAGTATTGTTTTCTTATTTTCTTCATTTCTTCACTTTTTAGTCATTTATTTATGTTCGCATTTCTGAGCAAATCTATTGCATTGTAAATAAAAATCACTCGGGACAACGATGACAAAATCCGTGTACAAAAACACATATATAAACACACTTAGAATATGCAGGTGTTGTGGTTATATATAGTTCAAAATACAATCCAAGTTTTAAAATTTAGTGCAGGAAATCGATTTTCAAGAGAGGAAATATCAATTTTTTCAATTTTTTGTTTCGAATTCAAACTGAAGGTATTGCCGTCAAAATGAATATTTTATTCGCATGCTCGATGATTTGTGCACTGTACTGTACATTACGGTTCGTATAAGTATCAAAACACACATAAACTATTTGATTTATAAAATAACCTTAGATACTCAGTCATACCCATTTGTTACAAAAATGAATACAACAATTTTTAGCTCAAACATAATATGACTAAACTCGAAATCAAATGGATTGTCCAAACAAGCGTGTCACTTAACATGAGTTCAATTGTCCGACAGTTTACTATAGAGTATAAAATCAAGCACCAAAAGCAAATTACACGAAAAAAAAATACAAAGACATGAAATCGATTGCAATAAAAAAGCATAACGCACGTGGTTATTGAACTGCGTAGTAAGCCACAGCACGTAGAACAAGCGGCAAATAGAATTTAATGATTTTCATTTACAATGCACCTCCATGTTCGACCAATATTACAACATTTCTATTTGGATCAACAAATTGTCGATGTATTTTGCTTTTTTTTTAGTTCGTGTGTGTTTCGCTTTAGCGTAAAAAGGCTCGTGCCTTTATTGTTTTTTTATTAGTTATTAAATGTGTGTTGTGTGCAAGCATAGTTTTTTCCTTCTCTCAGTTACAATACACAATTACTTTCGCTTGCTGGTGTTCTAAATATGCCATAAATAATTTGGCATTGTAAATTACCGAACCAACTGGAAAAGTGCCCGAAGTCGAATGAAAAAAAAAACCGACTCATTAACATAATATTGTTGCATTTCTTGTTCATAGTTTTTTGTTTGCTCTCATTTTATTGACGAGACAAATTTAGTGATTTGATTTCGAGTGAAAAAAAATGTGTTTTTTATCCACGTACTTTCAATTTGCAACTATCAAAAAAGCAGAGAGAATCAAACAATGCATTCAAACTATGGCTATTGGACAGTGTCAAAGATCAAATCAATAAATAAACATTTTACAGTAAATTCGGTTTGATTTGAATGTATTCAGCTGCTGATTTCTGTTGCTATAGTTTACATTTGAACACATAAAAAAGAAGCCACTTTTGCTATGCAAATATGATCCCCCAGAGTCATCGTTTGATTTACTACAATGTCTTTCGGTGCGTTATCGATGAACACAGATGAATAGAGTTCCCTAAAAAAAATTACGCTTTTGTTCTGAATACACCAAGGTTAGAGTTCATCTATTCATAGTGTTGTTACACTAAAATCACTCGTAAATAAATGCATTTATAATAAACCATTGACGCTGGACAATAGCGCACGATTTTCGTACGGGCATTAGAATTACTCTAGTTTCTAATGTATTGAATGCGATTTGTTCGACATACAGCAGCTTTGCACATGTGTACCTTTTTCACTCTCTCATTCTCTATCTCCACATTCGATACCTCTTGAAAACATATTTTTCCATTCCAGTAATCATTCAATAGACCCTTCAATTCAGCCATCGATTTCTTCACGCTTTGCCAATATCAAAATAAACTTGAAAAGAAAGTTCAACATTAACATAATTTTCGATGATTATTATTTATGTGCAAATATCAAAATAATCAATTTATTAGGTTATATTTAAGCTGAATGCATTTCCATTGACCACTACTGAATGAGCAATTGTCTCTCTTGTAATAAACTCCCCTCGGCATTCGGCATATTCGACTCACTGTTGTAATATTTGTTCAATACAAATTTTTATTGGGTGAATTTCGACAGAATGTTTTAAAAAAAATCAACCACAATTGATCCTGTGATCAGCAATTGGAAATGAGCAAATGCATTTAGCTGCCATTTGTTCCATTTTTTTCCTTCATTCAATTTTATGGAAAAATGACCAATTGCCTCTCGGAAGAGTTTTTTTTATTACTTTCTATTTTGTTTTAACATCGATGATTTCATTCAGTTTGAATTCAGTTTTCCATGAAATGGTTATTTGCCAAAATGATTTTTTGTTTTCAGTTGTTTCGTGGAAATGATATCAGCTCTTCACTATAATAAAATAATTCTTTGAAAAAATCATGAAATATAAATGTATTTTTCTGCATTTTCTTACAGGATCCAAAGATGTGGCCAGCAGTCGCTGTAACTGCCGTTGTATTGGCTGTTGGATGTGGCTTCTTGGTATCGCGGTAAACAGATTATGGAAACCAGACGATAGTTTAATGGTTGGTCCACAAATTCTTGCTACGCAGAAAAGCGACCAATTCCAGGTAAAATTTGGCCAATATTGAAAACACAAACAAAACAAACCTCACAACAACAACAACAACAACAACAACAACAAGAAATGATTTAAAAGAAAAAAAAAAAACATAAAAAAATTCGAACGGAGAAAACAACATTATATGCAACACAGTCATCGAATCAAACCGAATATCAACAATCAACGTATCAAACATCAATTATTTCATCGGCTCTACATTATCAGTTTCTCCGCAACAAATGAAACTCATCCGCAAGAATTCCATGGAATTGCAATAAATTCGCATGGAACCGTTAAAATGCAACCGAATATTTTCTGATCCTTGGAACTCTCAACATAGAAAACAACAACAACAAAACCCGTATTCAATTTAAAAATCAACATGCATTCTTTTTCTACTGTTTGAAATATTATATAATTCAGCATTTCAAATATTAATATTTAGTGAAATAGTTTAAGAAAATTAGCATAAATGGAGCCATTAGCAAAAATCAAGCAAAAAAGCATTGAAGAAAAAACAATATTTTGAAGAGAAAAAAAAAGTCCAAAACATAGAGCAAAGAAAAGATAAAATAAACATTCAAGAAGGAAGCTAGTCCAAGGAACGACGAAGTGAAAGGCATACACACGATGCAAAACAATATCAAAGCAAGAATGAATTGGTTTTGATGAATTCGATAACTTGCTCTTTTCAATTATGAAATCAATTCTCGGAATATTTTGGTTTTGTTCAAAATAATGTGATAAATATGTATCACTTTCAGAAGCTGTTTGCCTTAAATTAAGAAACCGCCTGTGATTTCTTTTCTTTGATGAATAAATACACTTGTAAAATCTCAATTTATGTAGCAACGCCTTCTTTCACAACAAAAACAAAATATTCGGTAAACAAAACCAATTGATTCAATAATTGCTTTTCCCGTGTGTTTTCCATACTTTTTTTGACATTATATTAGCTTAATGTTCGATGTATTGCATCATAGTAAAAATCGTTTAGAACTTGATTCAATAAGTTTTTTATACATTTGATGCATTGCATTCGGCGACAAATTGTTTGGTTTTTAACATTTGATTCAATAGCAATAAAAAATACTCCAAACAACATTTGGAATTTGTTTGATAATTGGAAAGCCATTGATGTTCGATTGACAAAAAAAACAGAAGAGGCTGTTTTTCTCGCTAGATTTAACAGACCAGCAAAACAAAAATCATTCGTTGAAAACCAAAAGAAGAAGAAGAAGAAGTAATAATCAATGCAACAAGTCCAATCGATGACTTGATACAATTTTAGTTGTTTAATCGTTTTCCTTTCAATTTATTTTCGTCATATTTGTACATAACTCAATAATAGATAATGCCGACAAAATAATAGACAAAAGAATAACCAACAAAACATGGATTAAATAATAACAAAAAAAGAGATAAATAATGATATTTTAACTACGAAAATCCCAAAGTGATTGTGATTTTGCGAAAACCCAAAAAAAAAATCGACTATCTTTTGTTTTGGTCTCGATCACAATTTGATGATCCAGACATTCTTTTGTCTACATTCAAACTATTTAACGCTTTGTTTCTTTGCTTTTGTTCGAATTTTTGCCAAATTTGGTGTATGATATCCACATAATTTCATTTTATATAAGTTTTCATATTTTTTCTTCCGTTTACTTTACTCCTTCGCTCATTTTCATTCAATCAAACGAAAAAGAAGAAATTTGGTTTGTGGCCGCGTGTTCTTTCAATTAAATTTTTTTTTTTTTTTTTTTTTTGATGTGCAAAACTTTCTTCTTCAAAGTTGTTTTCGGTTAATTCTTACTTAATTTCTGTGTATCATTATCCGAACAGCTCATTAAAGCATATTGTGATTGAAGACATGGTGAATTTTTTTTCCACGCGACGAATAAAGAAGAAGATGAATTTAAAATAAAAATAGAAGAAAGATGAATACGAAAAGTACGAAGCGTTAATTTAAAAAAAAAAGCAAGAAAAAAATCCAAAAATTGAAAAAAAATAATGTTGAAGAAAAGCATTTGTAAAATGTTTGTGATTTTTTCTTGAGCGGAAATTGTTAGTTTTACTTCGCAAAGGTGTTATCATTTATTTCTGTTTAAAACAATGAAAAATAAAGACTTTACCGCTACCAAACGATTGCACTTTTTGCACTTTTGTGGCGATTAAGCCTTTAACTAAAAAAAAAAAAAAAATAAGAAAAAATGTGAAAAAAAAAAAATGAAAAAAATCTATCGTACACAAAAAACAATATATATTATAATGCTTCATCGAGAAATTTATAACATTCTACAGTATCCTATGCTGTAAACGATAATCTCTCCGGAACCGTTTCAATTGAACTCTTTCTTAACCGTTTTTCCTCGATCTCTAAAAATTTGAATGGTTTTTATTTACACGAATGTGATTGAATTTCATTGAGATTTCTTTACGAAATGTTATCATAGCAACCGCTTCATTTAAATAAACGAATGCTACATACACGGTTTCGATTTAAACAAAACACTCACAAACACACAATAAAAATACATAAATTAACGTAACGATGTTAAGACCAAAATACATGAAATAGAAAGCATCTAAACAAAGAAGCATTTGTGCTAAACATAAATTTAAACAAGTGAACAAATATAAATGAAGAAATTAAAAATAAAATATTTGATCTCATTATTCTATTCAAATGTGGGGAAGCAGTAAACAAAAAAAAAAAAAAAAAAAAACAAAAAATTAAAAATAAAAAAAAAAAATAAAAAATAAAACACACACATATATACATATATACATATAAATATATATCCAAAACATATTCTATCCTATATATTGCCACAAGAATAAACTATAATAAAAAAGAAGAAGACGAAGTACATATTCTATAATGAAAATAAAAAAGATTTAAAAAAACATTAAGTAAATGGGAATAAGAAATGAACGCAAGAAGAAATTGAGATTCGATATAATCATATTAATAATTACACATAAAAACAATATATGAACAACAACAAAATCACTCATGCATACATTTTTATCTTTAAACAAAACTAACACAAACAAGAGATTTAACCTTTACTTTCAACTTTATTTTACTCTTATCATGAAATATTCCATTGACGCCTACTTTAAACATTCTATAGAGTAAATCGATGAAAAATTGCATCAATCACAAACGTTGTCAATGCCAATCGATTTTCGCATTGAAAATTCGGATGCAATTTGAAACGATTAGTTTTTCTATTTGGTCTCTCAAACAATTCATACAAAAAAGACATTATTCATTTAAAATGGAATAAAAATAATTAACATTTAAAATTAAGTCAAAAAACAAAAAACAAAAAAAAAAAACAAAAAAAAAATGTTCACAATTTCTCTGCCTCTCCCCTGCAAATGAAAACAAAATAAAAAACAGCAAGTGAATATATTTAGCGAATAAGCATACGATGTGAGGGTTTCAATGATATTTCAACAATTCCAGTTTATACAATAACGATTATGAAAATGCCATTTCAATTGTATTTCTATTGAAAGCAACCAAATTGAATTGCTTTCTTCTTGTTTGTAACATAATAATCTCAACAGTGAGTTTTAACGAAATAAAAAAACAAAACAAAAAATCATATATCAAATTGGTGCTGAAATTTATTGTAATCAATCGAACATCGAAAACAAAATTGAATGGAACAAAGAAAAAAAAACACGATAACTTGTAAATAAGAAAATGAATCACACGGAGAAATCGCAATAAAATTTATTCACGTCTATATTCAAGTGGAAGAATGAAACATAAATGAACATAATATAGAATATGTGCTGTAAATAGATGAAAATTTTATCGATTTATTGTATGAAGCATACATGTGTGCTTCTTAAATTTATCGATAAAATAGGTGATCTGCTCCTGTATTTCTACCATTCTTTCTGATCTCAAAAACAAAAAAAAAAAAAAAAAACGAAGAAGTATAACAAAAAATTAAGAATTTTGTTTGTTTGTTTAGCATTTACCCTACACTTAGTGGATGACCAAGCTTAAGCAGATGACGCATTCAAATTGCCATATATTATTTTTGTAATTTAAAAAAACAACAACAAAAAAAAAAAAAGAAATGAAAAGAAAAAAAGCCGCACACCAATACAGATTTTCTATATCACTTTTACATAATCAATTGGTTTAATTTCTCTTAATTTTTACTAGACTTTTTTGTTTCTGTCAACAAAATCTCATGTACATATAATTGCTTAAGAAAGACAGTGTTCTCATTTGTAGCCAAATCTAATGGAATAAGAGTGAAATACACATGGAATCAAGAAAATTTTTATTATTTACATAAAAAAACAACCATTTTTTTTTGTTTTCTTGGTTGAGATGTGTTGAACATTTTAGTTCACAGTTTAAGTGCATGTTCACCTCTCATTCGGTCAAATTGAAGCCGACTGCACCAACACATTTTTTCTCTCTCTTTGCTCCATCACACATCAAATACATTTTATTATTTTGTGTCTGATTTTACATGATCTTCCCATGTGAGATAATTGGAAAACTCTTCATTCATTGGATTCGACCGCGAACATTTGACAGAAACGAAATTACCAAAAAAAAAAAACAAGTAAAACTGGCAAAAGAAAAAAAAAAGATTTCTAAAAAAAAAAATGAAGAATAGTCGAAAAAAACGTAATTTAAACGAAAAACTAAACAAAAACACATATGTATAGTTCGCTTTAGTTTACAGAGTTTTCAAATGATCTCTTATTTCTCTCTCAAATTTTCGTTCGTTCGTAAAATGCCTTCTCATTTTCCTGGTTTTAAGTTTCTGACTCTTATGAATACCTTTTCGCCCTCTCCCATAGACATTAAACACACCTATGCATATTTTTTTCCCTTTTTGTTCGATTCGATGTTATTTAATCATTCATTCATTTTGGTATTGTTTTGCTTCAGCTTTTTTGTTCTTGAGCATTTTTGCACGTGCAGCTCTTCATCTCTTGATTCTAGATAACGTAAATTTTTATAGGTTCACAAAATCAGTAAACAATATTTAGAACTGGTAACAATTTAATCGCAAAATATGAATGAAAAAAAAACAATAGAGAATAAAAAAAAAATACATAGTTCTAAAATGAAACTGAAAAAAAGCAAGAAGAAGAAGAGGAAGAAGGGACAAAAAGAATTAAGAAATGAGGTGTTTTTTCATTAAGTGAAAGATCGATTAGAATTGCCTTTTTTTATACAAAAAATCATTCATTTTTTAGACTAATTGGATTGTGAAGAAGACGTATTTTCTTTTTAACAAAAAGCAAAATCTTAGTTTAAATGTTTGTAATGCAAGCGATTTTCGGAATGCAAACAGACTTGAATCGTATCGTATCGTATCGTATCGTATCTTATCGACAGAAATAGCAATTCCAATATCGCAACACAACAATTTTTTTTCTCTCAAATTTGTACATATTATTTTATAAATGAAAATGAAGGATTTAAAAAAAAAAAACGATCGTAATAATATTCGATAGCATTTAGTTGACTTTATTTTTTTTCCATTTTGTTTTTGTCTCCCCAAATCTATGGAAGGTGAATGCAAGGTGCGCCCTGCAATTGATTTAAGCATGCATGAGAATTTAAGAGACAAATGGAAGAGAGAAGAAATTATTTTTAATTGTAATCTATTTCTTTTTATATACATTTACGTATTCTTATCATAAAATGTATTCAAGAATCAAATTTAAAAAGAAAATGCATTATTATTTTCAATTAAACTATACATTTATAAGCATATTCATTTATTTGATATGAAATCAAACATTGATAATATACGAATGAGTAAAAAAAAAAAAAAAAAAAAAAAAAAAAAATTATAAATATTTTGTTATTTTTTATTTCAATTTTCCAATGTTCGATCCCGTAGCTTGCTTGTCTTTTGATTTTTAGCCACTTTTTTCAGTTGCCATTTCATTTCTTTTAAGATGCTGTTTATCATTTAAAGTGCAATATGTTTGCCAATTGGGGTTAAACATTGTACACTGGTTAGTATAATCTTCAGTTCGTTCTCAGTTCATTCTCATTAAAAGGTAAAATGTATTGCTTTGTACGTTAGCACAAATTCAAACATCCTGGTAGACAGTAGCATTTTTCGGTTAGTTTTTCATTTTAATTTATTTTTTAACGGTTCCACGAAAAATGGATACATACAGAGGGCTGGATGACAAAGTACAATTTAATTTTTAAGAGTTAATTTCTCTAAGAAATAGAATTAATTTGCGTTTCTCATGTGATGTTAAACTCACTCTTGTGTATTGTATAGGCATAGGCCATGGACAGTAAGGTAGTTCTAAATGGAAACGAATAGAACGATAGTGATGAAGCTTCTGTGAAGCACAAATATTAGTGTTGTTTCAACGACATAAACTGAATCGCTTTTTGTTTTTCCCATTGTCGCCCGCTATCTCTTAAATATATGTGTACGCTTTTTGTAGTTGAAATACATTTTAAACATTTCTATTTATAAGAATTAGATTATAAAATGAAACTGAGTTTTGATAAGAATGGAAATGAAAAAAAAATCATTGGCGATTCAAGACAACACAATTTACAGTTATAAGATTTTGCTCGTCCATATTGAAATGGCGAGATTGCCCTTCAAAGCGAATCTGTGATTCCAAAACAAACAAATTAGCTAGTGATTTCCGATCAAATAAAACAAAAAAGCAATTAAAATGAGCCAAACACAAATTCAACAAAATGCTGAAAATTGATGAATAGAAGAAAAAAATTAGAAATGTGTCATCACGATCAAAAGGCAGTTTCATACAAATTACCATAGATTTCAACATTGAAAACAATGAATTGCTTTGCACCACTTTAAGTTGAAGCGTATTGCTTGTGTATGTTGATCAAAATATGCTCTCTATCGTGCTGTTGATTAAAAGGAGGTCTTAAGATCCTTCAA
The DNA here is from genome assembly GCA_029041755.1 of Resseliella maxima. Taxonomy (NCBI): domain Eukaryota; kingdom Metazoa; phylum Arthropoda; class Insecta; order Diptera; family Cecidomyiidae; genus Resseliella; species Resseliella maxima. The sequence goes on from JAQOWM010000491.1 coordinate 545,572, forward strand.
TTCAGAATGAAATTATTGAACTTTCTACTTAAGGGCCTAAATTTAAGCGAAACTAAATGTATTTTTATATAATTCAACAAAATGGATAATTTCAAATATTTTTAAGTTCATTAAAAGTTCCAAATTAAATACATATTCAATCCGAATGAAAAAAAAAAAAAAAAATTGATGGAATCACCAATCCAATATGTTTATAAATGGTATTCAATCATATTTTGTCACAAAATTAGTATAATATGAAAAATAAAATAATAATGCTAAGCAAAAATGCTAAGCCATGCAAATAATTTCAAACAAAGTCAAACATGTGTGATGAGAATATTAGAGATTTTTTTTCTCCTGTCTGTGTATTTTCAAACGAATAATCAAGTCAAAGTAAGATGTAAGAATTCAATTGTCAAAAATCGTTTCAGCGAATAGTGAAGAAAATAATAAATTTGATGATACAATGAAATATGACCACCGAAACAAAAAGAATTGTTCGCTTGACAGATGTGAATAGCTAGAATGAGCAACAGTTTTAACATTAAAATTTTCTAAATCTAACAAGCGATAATTGAGTTAAGGCCATTTTTGTATGTAAAATAGCAATTGTACTTCTTTTTTTTATAAATAAACAAGCACAACAGTGCAATAATTAACTGTATTAGAAAGCTTTGTAATTTTTTTTCGGAAGTGAAGCAAAATTGAATTGAAAACAGAAGATTGCATTTCCTTATGTCATTTTAATTGAAAACCCGCTTAATTATGTCCTATTTTCTGCATCCATGTCATATGAATAATTGTTTTTTTTATTTTTTTCGATTTTGTAACTGTATTGCAACCTTGATAATGAAACAGTCATCGTAATGCATTTCAATAGTTTTGTCGAAATTGTACGCTTGAAGAAGCAGAAACAATCGTGCAAAGTTCATGAATCATATAGATATTACCGAGCCTCGCAGATGTCCACTGCGATCTGAACAAAAAAAAAAAATGATTCCGTCAAATTACACGGAATTCCCATGAATCACAATTGCATTACTTTTTCTTTTCACTTTTTTTTTCGCCATAAATAGATGAAATGAGCCATTGAACAGCAAATCAATCGTAGCTGATTCCAAATCATCGGAAAGTTGTTGGAAAACAATTTTAATTGAATGATTTATTTACGTCATCTAAAAAATATCAAATGACAGTTATTCGAGAGAAAAAAAATAAATACAATTCCTGTTCCTGAAGTTTATTTGTTTTAAAAATTCGTATCAATTCCCGTTCGTTAATTAAACCAACGATTTTTTTGAGAAAGAAAAAAATTGCGAAATGAATGAAAACCATGTATTTACTACTTTTTCCGTTTCAGTAATGAATCCAAACGAAACGCGACTGTAGTAAAAACAATCACGTCATAAATGCTTGAAGTGCCAGATTTACACGGTTTTTTTGTTGTCTGTGCGATCACTCGGGAAATCAAATTAATTTGTGTTGACTTACAGACAATCAGTTGAAGGAAAAACAATAATCAGCTGATATAACGTGTTGAAAAAAAAAATGTTTTCTCTCTTTCTGTCTGTCTTTTTCACTCTTGGTTATAATCAATTGGAATACATTTTCAAGCCAGACACTTTGCCGCTTGTGAATGTCAGTGAATTTAATTTCCATTGACAACTGATGGGTTTCAATCGCGATTATGGTCGTTTATGATCAATTTGACCATATTCGTTTCAATACCATTTTCGTTACATCTGACTGCGTCGATGTCTAACATCGTCGTGTTGATTTATTATTTGATAAATTCGATGTATTTATTGCGCTTATAAGCCTTGACCAACTGCAAATTGTACGCACCGTATGGATCATGTCATAAATGACTAATTTTGACGTCATCAATACCCAACCATATTTGCTATTTTATTCATATTCAACCATATACTGTATATTGTATAAATTAAAGTCTATAATCAATGGAATTTTCTAAATAGGTATTTAGATGAAATTATACTGAAACAGTAAACTGTGAACAGTTTATCAAATACCTTCTAATTAGGCAACTGCAATTCATATTTATTAAAACACATTGAATTCTCGAAAACAATAAATGCAATGAATATATGAATGAACGCAATGCTTTGAAGCTAGAATTGCAAACATTGACACCTGAGAATGTTTATGAGATTAGAATTATTTTATATTGTGTTAATTAATTTCTCTTGTGGTTTGTTATTATTCTCTTTGAAACCAATTCATTGGATTCAATTACGTGAATTGTGAACCGTCGTCGAAACAAAGATCTTTCAACAATTCGCATGAATTCAAAACATAGCAATTTATTCGATGAAATACAGTAAAAAGAATTTTTAAATGGAACCATTTGCACAAATCAAAAGACATAGCAAACGGTTACAGGTCGTGTTTGAAATTTGAGTATTATCTTTGTTAGAACCACACCCAAACACTCATTCCGTACTTTTCGTTAAAAGAAATAAACCTTTGGTTTGTATTGTAAATTAATAAAATACCGAGATAAAACCGACAATTGTTGCAATTCAGGATTCACATCAATTCCAACGATGCAATTGGATTCATTTTTTAAAATAATAAAAATCAAAAGAACATGGATTTATTTTTCTGTGCATACGAGATAAAATTGTAATCCCAGAATGAAATGAAGTCTTCAGTTTCTGCGTGTGAAAACTTTGAAAACTTTTTTTGAGTTCACTGGCATACTTTTCTCCCAGAAATAAAGCGGTGATCTGATTCATATTTCATTTGAAGAATGATAGAAGAATTTTTAACTCCAAGCTGAAGTTTGATGAAAAAATACAATTGCAATTATGGTATCAGTTGATTCCAATAAATAGACAAAATACAAAAAGATACATTTGAATAGTTTCATTTAAATGAAATCCAAAGTTTAAAATTAAATTGTCTCGAAAATCATATTTCGTTGCATATTTATAAATACCGATAGAAAATTGTGATTAAAATGTATTGTCGATAATAGTAAAGACGTGCCTCCATTTAACATGCATGACTTTAGACCTGTTTTTTTAAATGACGACAATTATTAAGTAAAATTTCGAATGTTATGTTATGAATGAATGAATGAATTCATATATTCACGTGGTTAATTTAATTTACATGTCTCATGGGCATTACTACTGATCAAGCGGATATTTTCATATCTCTTTGGGTCAAGAAACTGTGAATCAGTGACTTTAAAATGCTTGTTTCTGTTTAATCTTCTTTCATACTCGAGAAAAAATAAAAGTCATGCGGTTGCTTTCGACAAAAAAAAACTATAATCGTTACCGTTTTAGCGCAAAATTGACGAACATGGATAAACCATTTATACTTGGTGTGGAATGTAAGGACTGATTCATTTAAATGAATAAATTATAAATAGTGGACAACTGCTTGGGGATCTGTTGGTCGGAAATGACACGCATGTTCATGTGTGTTTTCTGTAATTTCTAGTAGCTAAATCTGCATATGTTTGTGCTTAATATTTGTGTTTTTGCGACAAAATGTTTATATGTATTTCCTAGTGATCAAATGACAACATCTGCCTGAAACTTGTGATTGGTGGTGATTCGTGGAATTAATTAGGATTACGAAAGCGTGTAATTGTTTGGCAAATTTCCAGACATAAATTGACTCAATAAGTCACAGCTGGTTCTGAATTGTATATTTTAGGAGATTTTTTTTACTAATAAATATTGTGAACAAGACGAAAAACTTGAAATATCATTAACACTTCGAAAGAAAAAAAAAATCAGTGAATATCAGGCATGACAAGCAAACAATATCCCAAAACAGAATTCAATTTATTTTGTTTACGCTGTTTATCAATTTCGACTCCAAACTGACTACGAATTGAGTTTCCAATCATATAGAACAACAGTATATGTGTGTGTATTGTTGGCTCTGTATGAGTAAGTAACTGCGAATGTAACGGACAACTCAAGTGCCCGAATATGGCAAAAATATTCTTTGTTTTCATTTTAATTGGCGCAGTAATGGTTTTGTCTCATTTTCGCTTTCGTGCATTCCGAAAGCGAAATGTGTCATATTCTTTCGACGTTGTGAACAAAGGAAATGTCAACATTTATTGTTTACTCATTTGTGCGCTATATTTACTCAATGCTGTTGCAAATCAACAGTTAATATAAACAGTTGAAATTCAAGCGCATTTTTTCTTCTCTGTAAATTTATTTATTTTTTTTTTTTTTTCAAATTTTTTTTTTCTTCCCTGATTGTAGACAAATTGATGTCGTTGCTAAAACCAAAAGTTTTTGATGCACTCATCAAACGGTATATCCATGTAAAAAACTTTTCATAGTATTCAATCGAATGTTAACGGACGAATGACACAGTCAATGTTTATAAAAAAAATTGTGCAAATTGTACAACTGATTTGAACCAAAACAACATGAGCTAAACCGTTTGTTTTTATTTAGCCATATAAATACTCTGCGCGATTAATAGAAAACAATTTGTTTTCGTTAATGCGTAATTAGCGTTTTAATGCAATCTAACTAACAATGAACTTGGCAGCTTGCAATTGCACAATTTTCCCACGTTTTATGCGCAAAATAAACAAGAACGGAAATATTTTATCGCTTCGACTTTGGAAGAATATTTGATTAGTTATTTATTTATTTCATTGAAGATTTTACGAGAGATGGAGATAAGCAAAGAATCATGCCATCGGTCGTGATGTGAGCATTGAATCAATTTGCAATTTAATTCAGAAATTGTCAATGGATTTCTCGCACAGCATTAATTTTTGCGCACCTGTGTAAATGCGGTTTTTTTTACATTTGTTTATTTGCATGACTTGAAAACTTTATCACGAAAACTTTCTGTGCTTTTATTTGTTGTTTTTTTCTTGACGATACGACGAATGTATACTATACTTGTTCATTGAGTACAGTAAACTTAGCATAATATGCATTCGTTTTGCTTGTTGAACACTACGAGGCGACCATTTATCATATTAACCATTGAGCGTGATCAGCCATTGTGTAAATTTAGTGTCTGCTTTCGGCGCAGACAATTTCATAATAAAATCATCAGAGATGAATCTGTTGATAACATGGGTAAATCGCAAATCATGTATTAGCATTGCTACTGCTGATCCAATTCGTTCAATGAATATGCATGCTGGACACGTTAATAGTGTCAGTGTCAACAATTGCATGTTACATTGTTTATGTGTGCGTGTTGTCGATGACTCACTATTCATTTCTGAATTAATTAGTCATCTATCGATGAAAAACAATTAATACTTGAAAATCCAATGACAAATTCAGATTTTGTGTAGAAATTTATTGGCTTGCATAGCCCTTGAAATCAGACTCTTTTACTGCATCATTAAAATTGATACTGAATTTGCGTATTTACCATTCATATACAGCAAACGATCCAATTAATGTTCTTTTCGTTCATACAATGCAATTAGTGTTCAGTATTTATGACAAAGAACCGTTCACGCTAGAATGCTTGAAATGCATAAATTTAGGCGTTTTCGAGATTGTTTTCCTTGTAAAAAATACAAAAAAGAGCGATTGCAACTTATTTCTTTTATTTTCATGGTTTGTAGATGCAAACGGTGGGTGTCTTGTATATTTAATCTTTTTAAAGCGCGGCGTCGGCCACAATAACGATAGAGGTGTTCATTTTAGCACAATTTGCAAAAATATTTTAATTTCTTTGTGCTTCGACTTACTTACACGCTAAAAACTCTAGCATTCCCCCTTCTATTCTATCTTTCATTTTTCCTCAATGTCTCCTTCTGTTTACCTTTGACTTTATCCTCGTTAGAGCATTCATCATAAAAGAGACGCGAGAAAACGAGCAAACTTTTACGAAATTGTTGAGAAAAGTGTCCATTCATCACAATGAAATCCGTACTGTGAACATAAAGAGACGCCAACAAATATTCTTTGCACAAAGGCATTTTTTCTTCGCTTTTCGGAGTTTTTTTCTACCAGCGTCAAATTTCGTGTCAAGTTGCGATGTAATATCAAAGAAGAAAATAAATCCGCATGCGGAAATAATTGAGTTTTGGTGGCTTTTGTCAATAATAACGTGACACGAAAAAAATGCCTTTTGTCGTTCTGCTTTCGCAGAAGTGAATAATCCGTCTTCTCCAGCCGTATAATAATTCTTTGTGTTAAGCTGCCGTTTTCAAGTGCTTTACAATTTTCCAGTGACAAATGTTATTTGAATTATTGGCAAAAAGACAGACCGAGAGGAACGAACATTGTTCGTTTCAATGCATTTATTTGCTCGAGTATTTTCGGTAGCAACCATTCGTCTGTGGCAAATTTTAAGCTCATCAAATTACTTTTTCTTTTATTCTTATGCATTTGATCCGTACTAACTCGTGTAATGTCGCCATGGTGAAGTGCTGGGATTCTTCATTTTTTTTCTGCTGTAAAAAAGTGCAATGGTCACGTGCTAATTTAATGACGGCTAGAAAGTATTGCTCATATGTGTTCAAACTTGTCGTATTACCATCCGCACATGAAAATAAATGAAACTGTTTAACTTTAGTTTGAATCGTTTTTTCTCAGAATTTCGATTTTTTTCCCTAAATTGCTTTCGTTTAACCATAAAACTAAAACTCTGAAATATTTCACCTATAAAATTTGTGATAGAATTTTAAATTGCATTTTAAAATTGCATTTCGGATAGAAGATCCGAAATAAAAATCCCAGAGAAAACCAAGATTTCTGATTCGAATGTTATTTTTTATTGGTTTGAGCGATTCTAATCACAAAAATTCTCACAGTTTCCCACCAATTCATTCACACTTCGTTAGTACATCAGTTTTGTGTGCTGCATAAATTGAATAAATCGATAATCTGTTGAAATTGTTTCTGTGTTCGCTTATGTAAAATTTAACACGATCCGTGTAGCATTTAACGGGTGTCAAATATTCGTCATCGCATGATGAAATCGAGCGATTGATTGACAGTTTGTGGATGTTAAAATAAAAATAATAAATTGACGACTGAAGGGAGATTTACTTTCCGGTGGCTGTATTTCAAGTGTGAAAAATGGCTCAAATCAACGGAATATAATCTCTTATTAATAGACATACTCTGACAAAAGAGCATCGGGCCGCTCTATTCATGAATGTAATAGCAACATTGTTGTCCTTTTTTGTTTATTTCATAATTCTTAATAGATATTTTTTGCTTCCTAATTGCATGGGCCTATAGACGGCATGCAGACTGCGATTTACTATTTTTTCCTCATTTTGGACAATTGAATTTTGATGCGTGTAGCATGCATTACTTTTTTTAGTACACACGCACCGCAGTAGCCGGATTAGCAATCGATATTCGTGTCATTTTCAATATTAAATATTAATATTTTACAATGTTTCGAAAATATTCCCCACAAATCCGACCGAAATTAGTCATATGAAAGGAGTTATTATGATGTTATTTGCACTTAAAATTGATACCACCATAACCTAAGCTCTGAACCAACTACTCAATTTAATAACATTTTAGCGGAACAAAGAGATTAGTTCCCATTGATATCGATTTGTGGATGACACATCACGCATATTTTGGACGCTAACAAACTGCTATTTAGTGTTAAACTGTGCGGTGTGCACTTCATTTTTGTTCGTGCTTTATTCAGTATTTTTGAATAACTCTCACTTTATACTGGGGTTGAGTTCAATAGAAACTACTTGAATGAAATTATTACAACTGATGCCTTATTTATATTTATAACCTCAATGTGTTTTTGGCATTCGATTAATTCCATTTTTCTTTGGAAAAATATTTTTAAAAAAATCGATGAGAACATTCGGATTTTTAAATATTTTTCAGAAAATAAAACACATTTTAAGATTTTCCCACTAATTTGTTTTTGTTTTGTCTTAAAACTGGAGAAAAACACACATTAACTAAGAGTTTTCAGTCAGCATGACTATTTGTTTTCTAAACTGAGTATACAGTAAATGTGGAATGAATAATCGTTAGAAAGAGAGTGCGAAAAAGAGATACAGAATAAAATTCTCATCATGAGAGAGAGAGAGATAGACGGAGAAAAAGGGCCTTGACTTTACACATTTCGTTGCTCTATTTATCCAACATATAACGTCATCCAACGGTAACACTCAATTCCACTGGACCGAAGCATGTTCGGTTGTGTTTCATTTTGGGTATTTCCAATGCGGCAGCGCTAGTCATATATGATTCAATCAGTGCACTCTTTCATTGTAATTGAATTTCAAATGAGACATTTTACTTTCAAAATGTAATATTTTACATGCAACGGAAACATTTTTATTTTTCATAATGTTCGGATGCAGTAATTAAATGGAATAAAGTTGAAGAATATAAATCAAAACAATTATAGAAAGTGAATTTTCAGGAATTGAATAAATATAGATTTGTTTGATTTACTGCAATAAATTTGATTTTTTAAAAGAAATTAATGGAATTTTAATGTTGCCAAAAACTTCCCTGTTTATTATGAAATTATTCCGTTTTTCGTTTTTATTTATTTTGTTATTCGATTTTCAGATGAACTGTTAAATTAAGATATTTATCAATTCATTGAGCTTCATTTAATTTATTATAATGATGACGTTTGTCATTAATTGTTCACATCTATTATTTAAATAAATCGTGATATGTAAACTTCAGTAAAAGATATCGGTTTTAGCAAACTACCTCAGAACGAATAAAATTTCTAAAAAATGCTCTGGAAGTAATTCATTGTTTTTAAATATAAGAGATATCTACTAGCAGTGGTGCATTATTCAATAGTATCAAAGACATCACTTTGATTACATTCATGGTGAAAAACAAGAAATAAGACTTTATATTGATATATACTATATAAAATGAATGTATTTTATCAGATTTGGTTTCAGTAACAATGATAACATCAATTTAGTTTAATATTGAATACTTTATTTTTTTCATTTAATTGTTTATTTGTATTTTCTAAATGATTTCGGTTGTTTCTGAAAACGTTCATCATCACTGTATTTATAGTTCTAGATTTTTAATCAATTAATGATTTCATCTCAACACCCAATACAATACAATACAATGCTATTCTAAATAGATATTACCTGTCCGTTGTAAGATACTTAAACAAACAAAGGCATACGAATGCCATTCCGGCTAAAGGTGTCAAAGATGACAATTTGGTCCTTCTGTCCGTCCTACTTTAACGTCGCAACATGTTGTGTCCGTCCTTTTGTCCTATTTCGAATTAGGACGAAAAGACGGACACACATTTGTCCAATTTTGAAGTAGGAAGGACGGATCCCATATTAACTATTGTCCTAATTTTAAAAGTGCACTCATTGATTCAGTTGAATTAATACCTAAAAAATTCGATTATGGAAAAATTTATGCTAACGAAATTCCAAACGAAAATTTATATATTTTTCAACGTTTTTATTGGAAAACTGTTTCAGTTTGATGAAAGAGCTACCAAATTTGGCATAATATTATTTTAGTGAATCCAACGCTGGTTTATTTGATATACTTCTTTTCGGATTGAATCAATAACGTTTTTTCTAGCGTTAAACTAATGATTTTATTCTGATAACAAAGTTGGTTTAACAAAGAAATATAAAAATATCCAACCTCTTGGGTATTTTATCATTTTTTATGAAAAAATCAAGTCAACTAGATTGGTTAATCAATCTATTAATCAATCTGTGAGATTGTGAGTGACACATTTCATTCATTTGAAAAATGAGTTTTGAGAATATTAAATTGAAAATATGTAAAAAAAATTACATCTTTTTATGTTGAATCAATGAGATAAATTAATGTTTACGATTTTACTTATGTAAAAACACTTCTTCGTTAATTACTTCGGGATCTTCACGAAGATCAGCAATAATATCCTCAACTGATTCATTTGGTAGCAAAACACCAACGATTTTACTTCCATCGGTTGTCTTCAACCGTATAACTCGTGGTGTATGATTAAACTGATTTTTTTGATAGTGATGTTCGATGCGATGCCAAACGGAAAATATTGAACCGGCGATTACAGTATATTTTCGACGACGCATTCCTTCATCACATTCAAAACCGGCTATGGTATTGAGACAGCGACCACTCCAAAACATGTGGCTGCATTGATGTACTGAACTTTCGTAGTGCTTCATCCAATACTCTTTGGCTCGATCGATGTTTTGAACTTTTATACCTTTTCGCTGAATTTCACCCAATGGTTCAGAACGATATTGTTTACCCAAATGTGGACGACAAGTGTCAAACCAAATATTTCTGGGTTTCATTGCCATTACATCGTCATTCGTTTTTCCACTGTCTACCTAGGGGAAACCACAAATGTAAATAAAGAAACATATTGTAAATGCTTTTTCAAAATTTCAATTTGATCCTTAATAGCTAACTTATTGCCAAAAATGAATTGAATATTCACTGGATATTTCAAATATTTATGATATGGTGCGTATTTTTGAATCTATCAAAGATTTCATAAATATTTGAATATTTCGTAAATATTCCAAATATCCACTAAATATATATAATCATAAAGGGTTCTCAGCCCCTAGCTGTCTACCATGAGTGCCAAAAACACTGAATGTGTATTGTTCGCACGAGTATATCGCGTTAGATAGAATCCTTCGTAATCGTTGGTTGCTTTACCAAACCTGAGGACAAAATATAATTTTAATTGAAAACCTTTCATTGAACTAAGACAATTTTATAAATTTACTTTTCCAACGCCTCTTCCCATGATGTTCCCCGTTCAATTGCAACCGTAGTCACTTCGATTGGTGCTGTTCCCGTAGCGTGTTTGCGGATGAATCGAGTCGATTTGATTTTTTCAGCATTTTCCGTATTTCCCAGATCTGTTTGAATAGAACACAATGGATTGAATAAAAAACTGACACAAATAGACAATAAAAACTAATCAAAATACCTAAAATGCCTAAATCATATCGTCCAGCTTCTTTTTCTCGAGTAATGATATCATCCAAAGTCTCGGTAAAATACTCAAACAGCTTATTTTGTAAATCCACAGGCATTCCCAGAATACGATTCAAGAATCTCGACATATCAATCGAAGCTACTGGACTCTCGCCAATACCAACACCAAGCAATGCATCCTTTATCTCACTAAACAACACGATATTCTCCTTGTTTTCGACATTTTTCACATTCAAATCTTTAGCAACGATATTTCGCATGACAGCTTCAAGTGCGTTCCGTCCATATTTGTTGTCAATATTAAATTGATTTAAATTTCTTGTTTCAGTTGCACGACGATCAGCATGTGTCAAAGCACCAAGTGATTCAAGTCGTTTTGATACCGATGAAGCGAATCTTCGTTCGCCAGCTAAATTTGAAATCAGGAAAATGTATTCGGGTGCATTAACCTAAATAAATGAAACACAAGTTTTTTAATGATGTGTTTTTTTCATAAAATGAAGAAACCTTAATTGACCTGGTTAGAACGATGTGTTCGTCCAAATTGTTGAATGGCTCGATCAGCTGACCACGGTAATTCCAAAGTGATGTGCACTCTTCGTCGTTTATTTTCAACACGTCGATCACTTTGTAGTGATATACCGTTTGATGCTGCTTCCGAAATAATCGCAATTAATTTGTCACCATTCATAAAACGTTGCTTTTCAATCAAATTCAGATTTTCCAATGAAATGCCTGGTTCAGTGCGTGTTTCATACTGAATTCCATCATCTTCTTGTTGAACAACACGACCTTTTCGGCCAGTCATTTCGGCCACTTGTTCCGGTCCACCTAATTCATCGATTAGTTGATCAAGTGTGTTTGGCGGTAAACGTTTACCTAGATCATTAATTTTGCCAAGTAAATTGTCTTTGAAATCACAAGCACGATCGCAAAATGCACGTAGTTTTTCGAAATTTTTCTTTGGCTGTAACAAAATCAATGCATGAATCTTTTCTTGCATTGTTTTCGATTTTGAACCAATGCCAATTCGATCAATGTGCAAAATTTCCATTTCATCACTATCATATTCAGATGATTCATCATCAAAACTATCGCTGCCAGCAATTGATAAATCACTTTCATCTGGAGTATCAGGTTCATCACTATCATACATAGAACCTGTATCCGTATTAGAATCAGAATCAAGGTCTGTATCGCTCAAGTCATTTTTATCTAAATGCAAATCAAATTTCTTTATTAATAAAAAATACGCCAAATATGTTATTTAGATGATAAAAATGTGAAATTGTCTATTTGGTGAAATACCTGAAAAATTGCCATCGATGTCCGATTTTTCGCTTTCCGACTCACTCAACTTTTCTGACTTAATTGGCGATTTGACTTTTTCTTCACTTTCGGATTCTGAATCATCGGAATAAACGATTCTTGGTGTTTTTGTCAATTGTTTCATTTTTGGTTTATTTTCATCTTCATTTTCCATATCCGAATCATCTGAATAAATTGCTCGTGGTTTCTTGTTACGAATCTCAAGGTCAGCCAATACTTTACGTTTCAAATTAGAGCTCCGAGTTCTCAGTGGACTTGGCGATCGTTTCTTCTGCGCAACTCGATTTGAATTTAGAATATCATCAATAAATCCACGAGCTGGTGCCGGGAAGTGATTCTCGATCAATATTTCAAATACGCTCCTATTAATAAAACAAATTGATAATTTTTTTTGAAAAATACGGAAAAAAAGTTGAAGTGTAAGATCATTGTATTTTATTTTGCATATTTCTATGTGTATTCACCATTAAAATATTTATTCTGAATAATTAAAATCAACTTACTTTGCTGTTGAAATAAATTCCGTCAATTCGCCATTTTCACGTTCAACAACGTCAAGTGTGCGAGCTTCACCAGTTGATTGCAGTCCTATTACAACGCATTTACCATTTTTCACCGACTCCTGGGCTAATGCAACTGCGTGGCTTACTTTTGATGCAATACATAAATACTTGAAAAAACGCTGATGAGCTGACCAGAATTGAGCCCACATATTTTTTTCCAATCGTGAGAATCCATCGCCAAAGAATGTTGCCACCTCGGTAAAGCGATCTTTAGCTTCAACCCACTAAAAGTGAAATGTTTATTAAATGTTTTGAATTAGATATTACGAATTATTGAATGCAAATAACAATAGCCAAATGATCAACTTACAAGTTGAACAGATTCATTGTATGTTTGTTTGAATTCATCTTTTAACGGCACTTCATCAATAGTAAATGTGACTCCTTTGAAGCTCAATTGACGAGCAATGTACATACCTCGCAATTTCATATCCATTGCAACAAGTTCCATAGCACTGACCCCACTAAGTAAATGGAAATATAAATTCAGATCAATACTCTGAATACCCCTAAGCGCGGGCTACAGACGTAATTTTGAGGTGTCATTGAAAATCACCACACAAAGTGGTGCGTCTACAGCGCAAAAATATTATAATGTGGTGAATTGCAAACGAACCACATTTAAATAATTTTGCAATATGAACGCACCACAATGTTGGTGATTTTCAATGACAGCCAAATTGTGGTGCTCAAATGTAAATTCAGTGTGTGTGAATATCGAGTAGCCCACGACTGGGTTTTCAGAGTACATCAATAATATTTCAATTCATTACAAATACATTCATTTAGAATATTACCGTCGTTCTACGGCTCTTAGAAATTCGGGAAAGTTTTTAAACGGTGTTCCTTTACCTGTCAATAGGAACAAATGAAATCAATGAAAACGAACAAATAGAGAATACAAATGTACAAATGTGCAAATTTACGTACCCCATAGACCTAAACGTATCATGTATGCCATATTCCGTGGTTCAGATGCACCTAAATAGATCATTTAAATTTTTCTTTTTTAATTTATTCTTGAGAAAATGTCTTTTTAATATGTTTTTTTTTATGTTAAAATTATTCAGTAATAATCCAACGGAATCACAATTGACAGTTTACCTGTTGCAGATGCATACACTACGCGCGCTTTCGGCAACTGTTTTTGTAATTCGAGCACATTTATTCCAGTTTTTGTTGGCTCTGCATTACCTGATGGAATCAAATGTTTTGCTTTATGACATTCGTCGAAAATAATACATCCTTCGAAATCTGATCCTCCAACCCAATCCACTAGCTGTAATTCATACGAAATTTAATCATGGTTACGTCTAACAGACCATACTGTTCATAATGAATAAATATTTACCTGCTTTAGCCGCGTTTTGAACTTGGCGCCTTTACTTTTCGTTCCGCTGATCAAAGATGAATATGTGCTAAAAATGACACCAGACGTAACTCGACCATTTTGGGCTGAATTTATTTTTCCATATTTAAACTGAAAAATTATTTAGTAAAACAACAAGTTATTATGAATTGAATCAATTAAAATCAGTAAGGGAAGTGAAAATTGAAAAAAATTTCCTTACCTTGTTCAATGCATGAACCTCAATTGCATTTGCACCAATATCATGTAAATCTCGTTCAGCATCGTACTTCAAATCATTTGATATTGAAATCCAGATGGCTTTGTTTTGTCCTCGTAAATAATTTTCATAAATAATCCCAGCAACTGTTCTTCCTTTGCCAACGCCAGCTCCATCACCTGTTTGCGAAAATTTGTAAAAATAAATTGAACCAAAAATTTCCCATTTTCCAAAAAATTGCAAATGGATTCTATAAAAATTATTATACCGATCAAAAATCCAGCTCTTGATTCGTCTTCTAAGAAAAATCCATGTGCTTGTGATGCATATATGATTGATTCCAATTGGAGAGCGCTCAGCGCTCCACATTTGATGACTTTTTTCGGGATTTTCAATTCATATGTGATGTCACAAGGTGCAACCGATGACAAAGATGCTGTTTCAACAACTTCGTCCGGGTGTTGCACACCAATTGTCAATTTAGCTGGTTTATATTCAGAATATGTTTCTAGCACGCCCATTTGATCTTCCGCGTGATCATCATTAATGATTTTTTCAATTTGTGGTACATTTTCCTCATCTTCACTATTTTTCACACTGGACTTGGCATTATTCTTTCGGTTGGCAGCTTTCTTCTTTTGATTTGTAAGCTTTTGAGTTGGCTGATTTTGGCTCAATTGACTGCTTTGCGGCTGACTCAATTGGCTGGCTTGTATTTGATTCAATCGATTCAAATCGTTTGGATTAACTTCGCTTAATGGCGGCTTTTGTTTGAATTCCTCCAACCAATCCATATTGATTTCAATCTAAGTAAACCAAATTAACTGTTATTTTCTAATGAACTACACACAATGTTGAAATTATTAATCAAGATGGCTTTGCAAAAAACCAATAATATTTCTTGTAATTCAAAATATAATGTTGGCATTGAAAAACGATAAAAAGGAATCAATAACAAAATTCGAACTTTATAATTTGTTCGATTTTGATTTAACCTTCATTGAATATAATCTTTAATTCAATTTCAGTGAATAAATAATTTTAACATTTCAATTAAATGACAATTTTTTTTCATTGGCTTACCGTTTAGAATACGAATCGAGTTTGCTGTTGATTCACTTTTCACCAAAGGGTTTTCAGAACAATGAATATTCGAAATAGAAAATCTATTTAAATTCAATAAAAATATTGAATGTAGTCGGTGGAGATACTCACATTTGCCAATTAGATTGATGATGCAAGCCAGTTAGTTTCTTTTGTCAATGAACATACTATTTAGTTAATCACTTGAGAATTAACTATTCAATTTTCAAATATAATGAAATATTTGTAATAAAAAAAAATGCACAAAAAAAACACACGAATTTTGGACAAATTACAAAACAAAATTGTAGACGGAAAATGCTGAGTGGGTTTCTTACACGCTTATTGTCAATGTGTTTCGTTTTTCGGCTTGTTTAAGATTTGTGCTAACCATTTTTATCATAAACAGTTTATGTAAATTCACACAAATACACAAAAATCAGTTCAAGAACAATCTTTGCTTTTCCCACACAATGCTGAAATGACGCCGAGATGTTTATGTGTGAGTGAGTGGTGGTTTGATTACTCACACAATGTCACAAAAAATCAAATCGCACAATTATATGTATTGTTGTAGGGGTCCCGTTCATCATATTTATATACAAAGAGAATAGATTTAGAGATTGAGTTAAAATATGTCTGGAATATCTGTGCTGAATTATTTTGAACATTATTGCAAATAATTCACATTTAATTGAAAATGAATTACCATGAAACATTTGTATTTTAACGTGAAATTTGAATATAAAATAAATAACGAAATAATACTTATGTTAATAAAGTATGCAAATATTTCAAATTAACTGTTTAAGTACGAAAGTAAAGAAAATCTTTGCAAATAAGTAAAAAATGCAAATACATG
This sequence comes from Resseliella maxima, assembly GCA_029041755.1. Lineage (NCBI taxonomy): Eukaryota > Metazoa > Arthropoda > Insecta > Diptera > Cecidomyiidae > Resseliella > Resseliella maxima. Next base: position 561,914 of record JAQOWM010000491.1, read on the forward strand.
TACTTTGGAAACCCACACAAATTAATATTAGGAATAATTAATAATTGTTTTGAAATAAAAAAAAAATCAAATAATGAATAGAGGACAATCACATTATTCATTTGGTAAATCTAAGATATTTATTTTGCATTTTTCAAAACAAATTAAGTTTAAGACAACTAAGGCTTTGAAATAGCGCAAAATTTCAAATATTTGAAAGAAATATTACGTAAAAATTCCTACAAATTGGGTTTTAAAGAAGACGGAAATATATTCACAACAAAGTGAAATTAATTTACTCTCTTGATATGTGTGATCAACCTATGATTAGATCAATGATTTTATTTCCTTCAAGTAGAATCTATGAAAATCAAGATAAAAAGAAATAGTAAAAATTGAAATGAAAAAAAAAATGTATTCGTTTTTTGTAAGACATGTGATGAATGGACATTACAACAAGATAAGGCAGACTTATTCTATGAAATACGTAGATATTTCAATTTAAACATACATCTTCCATGTATTGAATGTAGTTAATTTAAATACTAATTTGTTTTTTATTAAAAAAAAGTCACATAGAATATTTATAGTGCCAGTTGTCACGCGATACGAATTCAAGGTCAGCGAATTTTGCTATAAAAGGCATAACATCAAAAGAGCTTCGAATAGTTTGATCAGAGAAGTTATTGTTAACATGAGAAATATCATTGTGCTCGTTGGAATTATTGTGGCAAGAATAAATTCAATAAATGCCTGTAAGTGCGTTACACCAGAACCGAATGATAAAGTGTGTGGTTCAGATGGCAAGACATATGAAAGTAGTTGCTATTTATTTTGTGAATCATTGTACCGAAATGAAACAGAGCCTTGTTTAACACGAGTTTCTGATGGCGAGTGTGGCTCACTAAATTGTAATTGCACTGGCATATGCAATTATGTTTGTGCTTCGAATGGCGAGACCTATGGCAATGATTGTACTTTTGAATGCGCTAAACAGTTGAATTCCAGCTTAAAAAAAATTAAAAACGGTAGATGCGGTGAATGTACGTGCTCAATGGAATTTAAACCTGTATGTGGATCAGATGACGTCACCTACTCGAATGATTGTGCATTAAAGTGTCAACAAGAGAGAGATAACGAATTGGAAAAAGTGTCGGATAGTGAATGTCCCGAAAATCATCAAGCATAGAAATTAATGAAATTATTTAATTTAATAATGTTTGAATTGTAACTCCTAAAGAAATTATCAATAAATATCATTTCTTTACATTTATCGACGCAAAATAGTCAAGTTAATAAAGAATCAATAAAATCTTAACAAATATCACTTTTCAACACTTTATCAGCTTCGCTAAATATCAAATCAAGATGGTAAGAAAAAAAAACCAAGAATTATGTTTCAATGTTAGTCTTTTATTGGCGGCAGATTATTTCTTACCATCCAAGTGAACGTATCGAAGCAAGCCAATATTGGGCTATTCATATCAAAATAAAAATAAATCATAATTACAATCATTTCTGGGATGTCCAGAATAAATTCTCTCAGAGATTTAAAACTGTTATTTTATTATATTTTTATTTCGCAGAATGTTGTTGTAAAATATAAACTTTGTCAAGTATCACAACTTATTCATAGCATTTTTTTTTTTTTTTTTTTTTTTTTTTGTATATAGAGCTCACCTTGAATGGAATGTATCGATATTTTGTTTACGCATAAAACTTCTAATCCAACGAGTTTTACAAAAAAAAAAATTCATCGAAGTTTAATATAAAAGGCACCGAATACAGTATGATTTTTTCAGTATAGAGTCAAAGAGTCGAAGTGAATTGAAATAAACAATCCAGTTGTGATATTTAGTCTTGTTTTCTGAGTTGAACATACAGTAAATTCGTGTGAATGTTTTTCACCATTGGGAGAACCAGTGTGTGGTTCAGATGGCAAATCTTTCGGCAACGTTTGTTATTAATTTTGTGAATCAATATATATACATATATTCGTAAAGCGGAGCCGTGTTCAACACAAGTTTCAAAGGGAGAATGTGGTCGACAAAGGATTATTCTTAATTTGACGGAAATGAAGGATGGTCGAAGTTGATAATTTATTGAATCCATCAATGAACAACAACGCCGTACGGCTATCAATCCATGAATATCTTTTCAAGCCATCCGTATTGCATAGTTGCTGACAAAATTTATAAACAATGTATTAAAAAAAATATTTACATATTTAATACTTCGAATTTACAAACATTTGTTATTCAAGAGTCAATAATAAACGAAAATAATTTGCTCTCTGAATACCAATCAGCTTTTCGTGAAAAACATTCCCGTGAGATTGTTCTAAATAAAGTTGACTGGAAGATCAGTTGAGAAAACGATGATATAATAGTAGTATTATTCCTTGACCTGAAACGTGCATTTGAAACAGTCGACAGAAGTATTATACTGGAAAAGTTATAAAACATAGGAATTACCGGCAATGAATTGAAGTATGTTGAAAATATTCTAAATGCACTAAATTCAAAGGTTATGTAACTGATGAAATGGAAGTTCCAATTGGGCTGCCGCAAGGCACTCAGTTGAGTGTCTATTTGTTTCTACTTTATATAATTGATATTATTGATGTGATAGATTTTGGTGAAATTTTTCTCTTTGCGGATGATACAGCCAAGCATTTCGAATATCATTCTCCCATGAACAGACAGCGCACTCTATCAGGAGGCTATATAAAATTATATGAACTATTGTACATTTGATGTTGAATTGATCCAAATTTGTCCAAATTGTAATAGAAAGCGCACCCAATCAAAAGGAAAATATTTGTTGTTGTTTTACGTGTTAAATTAATGACATTAAAAATGCTTGGATACAGCCCTCATTGTTAAACACAGAAATGTTGAGGGTGTTAATGCACAAATCGATATTTTAACGAAAGAAATAGCTACCAAAATAAATTTGCTGTATAGAATTAGTAATAAAACTACATTCGATAAGGAAAATTGCATATAACTCAATTGTTTTTCCACTTTTTGACTACTGCTCAAGACTTTATCTAAATTGTACAAACGAACAAATTGAAATAATGCAAAAATTGCAAAATCGAGCGATGAAATGTGTATTAAAATGTAACTAAAGCACACCTACGAAATTTATGGCCACCCGAGTGAACGAAATAGACTTTGTCGAAAGTCTACAGGCCTTCAGCTAGACTTTCAATATAATTCTTATGCAGACGTTCGTTTCTATTCTCCCTTCTTTTCTTTTTGTTTTATACGCATTCAGATGATATTGACTGTGAAGAAGAAAGAATAGCAACGAACGCCTGCATAAGAATTATATTGAAAGTCTAGCTGAAGGCCTGTAGACTTTCGGCAAAGCCTATTGCGTTCACTTGAGCAAGACACTGAATTGGATGAGCATTGCTCAATCAATTAAATATAATACAATACTATTGGTATATAAAATGAAGAATTTATTGGCCCCTGATTACATATGTAAAAAGATATTGTATGAAAACGAAATTCACAATAGAAACACAAGAAATAGAAATGAAATTAGATTTCCAGATATAAGATCGGAAGGTACTACAAATGAAATTCCATTAGACATTAAAGACATAAATAGTTTAGAAATTTTTAAAAAAAGACTTACCATGCATATAAAACAAAAATAAAATAGATATAAGAAAACAATCATATACCATGATAATAATTGTATGACACAAACAAAAAAAGCGAAAGCTACTAAATAATAATAATAATAATAATAAAGAATATTTGACCCAAATTGTATTCGGAACTTGTTATAAAAGTATCAAATACAGTGGACATTTTTCAGTTCAAGTTAAAAAGGTGATTCGAAATTATGAAGATATGCGTGGTTCGGATAAATATGAAACGAAGCCGTGCTTAACAAACATTTCAAATGGAAAGTGTCCTCAAGCAACATGCATTTGCACGAATCTGTGTGATAGTATATTTTCTTGTGCACAACAATTCAACAAGAGTTTGGTAAAAAAACGATGACAATTATTAATTATTTATCAATAATTACAGTCAGATTTTTGAGTCATGTGAATAAAAAAAAAATTGAGTAATTAGGTTAAAAACACAAAAATTTCCATATTTGAGTATTTCGATTTCAAAATAATTTTATATTTATTCAAATCATGAAATCTATTAGAACATATTTCTGGATTTTAGAACTAAATCCAATCAATGTAATATTACAATCAAATATTATTTTATAACATATTAGAAATTAAAAATGGTAATTTATCAAAATAAATGTTTATTGTTGTCAATTTGTTTCAAATTATTCAATGGTTAAACGATATTAGGTTGTTTCCAATTGTCAATCTTAAAACATTTTTGGTTTCATGGTTTATTTTATTTGGCATTAAAATAAAGAGTTTTTTTTTTCTAAAAAATTTGTATTTTAATGCGTCATGATGACGTCGTCATCTCAAAAATGACGAATTTCAATCAAACATTTTTTGTTTGCTTCTTTGTGACGTGATCGATAAGTTGTTGTTTTGATTGAACGACATGTTCTTTCCCATCATGTTCACGTTTGATAACTAAACCAAAATGGCCTAATTCGAACGAATAGATGGCTCCTTGTTTTTTATAATTCGTTGCCAATAACCATAGATCGCGGAAATATTTGGTCATTTGATGGTAGATGAAAATTTTCCATGGTGTCTGATTCTTGCTCAGACTCATTATGTTGCTCGACCATATGATTTCGTTATTCATACGGCTCAAAATAATTTTTTTCAATCCAAGTTTGTAAAATTTAACGACTATTCCGTTGTTGCGCTTATAAATTTCTTCAATGTCATTACGAGAAATTTTAACATTTAGTTTTTGGCAAACTTTTTTAAATGTGTCATATAAATGACTGTCTTCCAAATCATAAGGTGTACCTAAGGGGGAAAGAACGAAAGTAAATAAAAATAAATATTGTAAATATCCTGCAAATATTGCAAATATTGTAAATATTGTGAATATTGTGAATATTTATAAATGTACATCCACTGCGAAAAGTAATGACCGTTTTTAACATTGTTTCTTATGGAGAAAATGGTCATTACTTTACGCAGTGCTTATACTAAATATCATAAATATGCTAAACATATGACTAAATATTGTTTACATTTGAGATTGGTAGTTGAGATCATACTGCATTCTCGTCTCTGCAATGTCGCCATGTTGAATGTTAACTTGATCTCAACTACCAAATCTCAATTTCAAGCAAAACTTATTTTGCCATCAACAATATGTTCCCAAATGCTAACTTATTGATAAAAATTAATTGAATATTCACTAGATATTTCAAATATGTATGATATGGTGTGTATTTTTGAATCTAAAATAATCTCATAAATATTTAAATATCGCGTGAATATTCTGAATATCTACTAAATATATATATTCATAAAGGGTTTCCAGCCCCTAGGGTGTACCACTGATGTAAATATTATGAGCAAATTTTCGCTGTTCAATCAATTCGTCCTGAATTAGATGATTATCATTTGTTGTCATTGTTGCCATAATAGACGCTTGCGTTTGATTTTCATTTTCACGCTGAGTTTTTCTTAATTTTAAACTTTGCTTTGTTATATCAAAAAATTCACGAAGGAGCGTGTCAATCATTGTGCTGGTGTCGAATTCTGTATTGAGAACATTGCGCATTTGTAATATGAGTCCATTGTTGAACACCAATTTCGTATTTAGATGTTTTTTTCTCAACCAATTTGAAAATGTTGTGTAATGATTGTTGAATGTTTCAACATTGTGAGCGGTTTTTTCATGTTGAATTAATTTGACCAAGTTTACTGGATGATAGGTACACCGTTGACATTGAAAATTATAAATATGCTGTTTAAAATGAATAAAATATCCATTTTTATTGACGCATGTTTGGCAAAAGCCACAAATTAACGATGGCGAATAATTTTGATTAACAAATGGAATACCATCATGCGACTGAGAATAATGTTCAATTAAGTCCAATTGAGTTTTAAAAATGTGAGAACATTTAATGCACTGAATTTCTTTGGTCATATCAATTGACAATAGTTCAATCAGTCTTTCTCTTGAATAAATCAATGGATTTATATTTTCCAAGAAAATCTCTTTATGATTACCTTGAAAATGTTCATTCAAATCTACATCTTTCAATTGACATATGCCACATTTGTTCGTATCTTTTAGATCAACAACTATAAATTGTTCATTTTTATGTTTGTCTCTGTGATGTTTAACCAATTCATGGAATGTTCCACTTTCATCACAATAGAAGCATGTTACAATTGGCATTGCATAGAAATTGAATTGCTGGGAAAATGATTCATTGGCGTGATTGTTAAGCCAATGTTCGTGCAGATCATCGACTGTACCGCTGAACGAGTGTCTCAAATCATTTGTGTCACTGCAATATACACAAAAGAAAACTGTATTCCTTATTAGTGAACCACTGACAACAACATCTATAAAAACCAAAAAAACATAAAATTTATTACAATTATTATTGAAAATTCATCCAAACGAATTAGACCACATTTCTCACCATTCGAATCTAATTTGATCGTTTTTGGCTTTTTTGATTTTTCCAAATTTGGTAATTCATTCGATCTTCGCTTCATATTTCCTTCTGGCAAATTTTCCATTCGAATATGGGGTCCATTTTTAAGTTGCGTTGTTGGCTGTGATACTGGCGAATATTTTTTCGTTTTGCGTCGTTTTTTGTTTGCGTTCAAGTATTCAATACATGTCTTATTCATTCTAATGAAAAAAATTTATTGAAATTGAGTATTCTTGTATGCAATTGAGTATTCTTTCTTGTAAATTGAGAATGTTTATATTTTTATCATGTATTACCGTTCAATCGAAATAGATAGAAACTGGTTTATAAAATGTTCATTGATAACCGTCCCAGACATTTCAAATCCAACCAAGGCAGATGTTGTTTCGCTTTCAATATTTGTCAAATGTTCCTCCATTTTGGCCTTATAGTTACTCATTTTTGAAAATCGAAATTCACGTTCAAATCGACAATTAAATTATGAATTCACACGGCTGATAGCGTAAATTGATTTGATCGAAATGTTCTTTATTACTGCTAACATTCGCAATCAAACACTTCAATTGTAACGAATGTTTTCGTAAACTCAACTACCACATTTCCACCAGACACTTCTCTCAATACATTATCAAAATGTAAAATGATATGGTTGTTAAAGGAATTTCACGACACGATATTATGTGTTGAAAAAATTTAATTCTATAACACTATAGTATATACATTTATATCTACGACAAATTCATTACCATATCAAATAATATGTGACACTTGATATCTTCGATAAATTTTCGTAACGCCTGTGCAACTTTCCAGAACGACTAATTGCTAACGATTCTGCAACTGAACAAGTTCAAGAAGGATTTAAGCGAACTGTCAATACTTATTAATTTGGAATGTTGAATCGCTGTCAACAGGGCTACCACAACAATTTCAATTAAGATTTTAAATTCACTTTGAATGAACGTTTGATAGTGAATGTGTCACTTATTTTATTTGAATTAACATGATATTCAATTTCGTCATATCGACTCCATATTAGGAAAATTTTAACATTCTAACTAGAAGACCAAAGGCATGAGATCATGGAAAATGTTTATTTATTTCGAATGTAATCTAAATAAAATTTTCTGTTTATCCGAATGTCTGATTCGATGTGTGACGGTTACATTAAAAATATTGTGTGTAATTTAACGAGCACATTCGATTGGTAGAAAATCACCATAACATAGTTAATTATTATTTACTTAAAAAGAAGAAAATATTCGAATTGTATAACCAACCTTTCGTTATTTGACGAGAGTAGCGAGTTCAAATTATTACGAGAAACACTCGTATAAACACTTTTAAACACTTTAATTTTTCTGAATTGAATTTGCTTTCAATTATTGTCATTCAAAATTGAGTGCTTGCATTATTGAACTCATATACCGACTTTAGCATAACTAAATGTCATTCAGAAGAATTTTACTAAAATGAATTTTCCTGAAATTTAAAAAAGTGCATATTCCTATGTGTATTTCATTTGATGTCATTGGATGTCAATCACTGTCGATAGCTGCGACCCAGGTTTCACAGTTGATTTGTACTGTAATGCTGTTGTCGAAATTAACATTCTTATTCATTTTTCTGCCTTGTTTCCTTTCGTCAATTTAACATCCCTTTTCGCGTAATTTATATTAGTTTGATGGCTGGCTCAATTCATGCAAGTCCAATCAATGGAATGCGCATATGAAAGGGATGTGCCATTATAGCACCGTTTATTGCCAATGTTGGCTAAAAATTGCATGTTGTCAACAGATGTCTTAAAACAACATGGTTTCATATCATGAAATTTATGATTGAACGAAAACCATTAATATAAATGTTCAAGATGTTGTGGAAGAATGTTCATCATGCGCCGGAAGGGGAGATAAAAAAAAACAAAACGTTTTCAAAATTCGGGAATTTCCCAAAAATTTATTTGATGTAAATGTGAGAAAAAGATTGTAGAACTGAATCGTCTACAATAAATAAAAAAATAAATGTATGATGTTACATTTGAATGTTATTAGGTTTTGGACTAACATAACTCATGAGATAATAAATTGAAATCAAATTACTTTAATATAAATTGTTATTTTCAAATGGCATCAGCCATTTTTATCAAGGAATATCTCGAGTGATATTTTCATTTGATATGTTTCATTTTTTTTTCAACATATCCAGCAATTGCTTCTTTGTTCGAATGAATACACCAGAGCAATTTCTTGTGCGCTTCACAAGCAGACCCTTTTCACGTAATTTGAATGAATAAAGGACATTCTTTCGTCTCATTTGAATGGCAAGATTATACATGTCTTGGTAGAATGGTGTCATGTGATTATGTATGTAAACTTTCCATGGTGCACGATGTTTGGACGATCCAAATAAATGGCTTGACCACACAGAGCAACCATTGCTGTGAACCATAATCATCTTTTTTGTATTCATTCGATACAATTTCACGATCATTCCATCATCTGTTTGTTGAATGGTATCAATGTGAGCGCGAGTAACATTTAATCTCATTCGTTGGCATATTTCCAAAAACAATTCATAAAGATCCTTGATTTTTAATTCAATCGGTACGCCGTGCACATATATGCTTTTCGATAATTTCTGTTGTTCAACTAGCTCATCGTCACCAGATGTTTCACTTGTTGAAGTTGATTCGGATTCAGATTGTGGCGTTGATGGATTTGTTGATGTTTCGCTGGATATCGGATTTGAATGTTTTAGCGACGGTGGTGGTGGTTGTTCTATTTTCAATTTTGAGTGATCGAAAAATTCATCCAGTTTTGCTTGTATTTTATCATTGAATTTTGTTTGTGTTTCATTTATCTCAATCAATTTGCGAGCAAGATCTTTTTTTGTATTCAAAAATCGTTCAATGAAAATATCAAAATGTTTGCTATCATCAAATTTTGTTTCAAGCACATTGTATGTATTTAGAGTCAATCCATTGCTGAACACAATTTCCGTGTTGAAAAACTTATTTTTAATCCATCCTGGGAATATCTTTAAATGTAAAAATATAAAGGGATGAATGATGTTTTATGTTTATAAAATTTTACTTCAAAAATAAATCATACCGAGCAATGATAGTTCAACGAATCAATGTTGTGAATGGTTTTCTCATGGAATATTAATTCGGCTATATCAGTCGATTGAAATGGGCATTGTGAACAATGGAAATTGTATGAATGTTCACGAAAATGGTATAAAAATTTGTTGCACTCAACCTTTTCTTTGCAAAAGCCACAGACAAAATTAACGAGAATATTTTCGTTGTCAATGTATTCATTGGTATTAACTGTTTTATCGCTATGTGAAGTTGTGTAATGCTCAACTACTGCCATTCGATTCTGAAACTTCTCATCACATTCATAACATTGATGCTTCTTTTGTACATTTATTTTCAAGAGTTCAGCAATTTCGTGTTCGGAATACAGAATTGGATTGAAGGCTCTCGGTGTTGAGTTCAAGTCATGTTTAATTTTAAAATGTTTCAACATGTCATCTCCATTGTATGGGCATATTCCGCACTTTTTTGGATTCTCATAATCAGTAATAGCAAATTGATAATCTTCATGATGTTGCTTGTGATGTTTTTCCATGTGACTATAAATTCCGATTGCATCACAATGAAAGCAACATGTCGTCGGACTGGCATAAAATTTGAATGGAGCCGAAACCGATTCATTTGTATGGTTAAAGAACCAATGCTCGTATACATCATCAATTGTGCCGCTGAACGATTTATTCAAATCAATTTGATCATAGCAATAAACACAATAGAAAATTGTGTGCAAGAATTGTTGAGAATCTGCCAATAATAATAGAATAGTTTTTCAAAATAATTCATTTTTATTTTTTAAAATGTACAATTCTCACCACATTGTGTGTCAATCCAATTTTCAACATTCAATTTTTGCTTTTTAGCATTTTCTATGTTATCATCCCATTGAGATTTTTTCTTTCTTGCTTCATCCTTTGTCAAACAAGTTGCCACTCTTTCGGCCTTTGGTGTTGGTGCTGTTGTTAGTTTCTTCAGCATTTTCCATTTTGCCTGAGGTCCATATTGCTCACATGTATTAGTTAAACTAATTTAGTTTTAATTAATGTAAAATAATCGAAATTATTAGAAATTGCGCCTTGAATATATTCAAGACAGATATATATATAACAGAAATTGTACCGTTCAGTTGTCACTTGTATGAAATGATCCATAAATTTTTTGTCAACTTTTGAACCAGATTCAATAAATCGATTCAGTGATGTTTTAACAACGCGTTGAATATTCAACAAATGCTCGTCCATTTGTGATTCCATGGTATTCAATTCCATTTTTTTTTTTTTTTTGCTAAAAACAATTGATGAGACAATCATGAATGTTTTGTGCATGAGCACGTAATATCATATTTATTACAATATAACAAATATCGCTCAAAATGTTTTTATTATGTTGCGATAGTTCTTTTGATTTGCTTTTTTTATAAAATAAAAATTAAAAACATTTCTTTTTGCTGTTGACACTTACCTTTTACAAACTATTTTTTCCGGTTTATAACCAATGAACTTCGCAATAATCTCGGCGTCAAAATAATTGTGCAATGTTCAAACTTAGCCACGTGTTGGTAATGAAAAATACAGCGCTTACATCAATTTCTCGGCGTCTATGCCATACAACAATAAACACAAAATGAGTGGCGTTCTTCTGCAGTTTGTTTTAGTTGTTTGAGATGTGTTTGTGTTTGTTTTTGTGTCCACAATATAGAAAAAATATATTAAACTGTGTTTGTATTTTCAACGGAATAAAAAAACCACTTGGGGAATGTCAGTGTTGCCACGACACACTTTTTGTATCTTTTTGATATTGTTTTTTTTTTTTTTTTTGTTTTTAGATAAAAAAATGAAATCTAAATCATTTTTAACATTGTTTGGACTGAATAGATATAAACTAAAAATCAGATTTGTTAATATTTGATAATGGATTTTCTTTGAAATATTTTTTCAATCTGTCATTCATTGAAATGATAGTAATTTGTAGAAATATTACAAGGAAATGTATATTTCTTCTATTTCATTATGTTTTTCGAATTTCGATGAAATCGAAAGAGATTGATCACATCCAATCAACATTTTTTTAGGTGATTTATTGTAATTATTTTGATTTACACAGCACACGAAGTGTATATGTGAAATTGCGCGCAATTTTTGTTAAAGTGAGAGTGTCATTCAAAACGTCTGTGGTTTACGACCAATTTGAGTGACGCTCGTAATTCCTGTGTCACTTATTTATCACAATGTATCATTCGCTTTATTTGTTTTTTGTACATATTTATATATTGAATGGGTTAAACAAAAACTAGAGTCAATGTTTAATCTTTCCAACAATTAATAACATTGTGGATTTAAACGTGAAAATGACTACATAAAAGCTAATGTTTTTTTATGTAATATTAAAAATCAATGATTATGTCACTTTCAAGCAAGATTGGTCAAAGTCATAATTTATGAACAAAATGAAAACCAATTTTTCCACTTCTCTTCCGATTTATGTTGATAATTAAATGATGTTCTGATTGATGATTATTGTGTGAATCGACATAGAATAATGTTTCAATTGGACAATTCATTTATGAAAAAAACATTGATCGCAATTGAGTTAATTCAACTGCAAACAATGAAAATACATCGCGACACAATGTATCGTAACGAAATCGAACAATACAAAAACAAACCAAACCAAAGAAAAAAAATGGTATAATAACTTTCACTTGGCGAGTCGCTACATGCCATAAGTTTTCAGTTTGTTGTGTTCCGTATGTTCGTCATGAGGTGCGATGTTGTAATCGATTTTGTGTTTGCAGTTTTTTGTTAGAGGCACGAAGAGAGGAAGAGATAATTCAGAAGAGAGAAACATAGAGTGAGGGGAACAGAGAAAAAAAAAAATAATAAAGAAACGCCGACGCCAAACGAGTCCATGAATCAGAAACAAAAAACTTCAATAAAATTATTATCGGTACCATGATTCGGTTTTTTAAGTATATGTTGAATAAAAAAAAGTTCACGACATTGATGTAGAAATAGAAATAATTGTGTCTATTAACACCAATGATGTGCGTCTTATTTCAGAAATTTGCAAGGTAACACATTTCACAACAGTGTATTTCCCATTTGGGTTTTTTTGCAGAAAACTACAAGTTGCGATATGCGAAAGTAGGAAAAAATTGCATCAAAAGACTGCATTTAACGATCAAGTCTAAAAACGTTGAATTGTCACCCACAATGACATAGATTTCTTGAGGCGCACAGAAATCATTTCTAATAATGTGACGGATGGATGAAAAAATCGTCGCATTTCACCTCTGCAATTTTCGAAACAGCTTGTTTGAGCAATTCAACCAAATCAAGAAATGACTCATGTGAATAAAATAAACGTAGCAAAAGAGAGAGTAGTTAACAAAAACGTCTATGAAGCGAGATGAAAATAAACCAAACAAATAAATAAGATGTTTAGCAATCGACGGACGGACCGTCGAACGGTTGAAACAGAAAGTAAACTAAAATTCACTTTCATTAGTGATTCAGTTACGGTATCCGCTGCACGTTTCGTCGGTTTTATACCAGTTGTGGTGAAGTATGTAATTTATATACAATATTTTTTCTGCTCCAAGTTCGAGCATAAATACTTAAATTGCTTAAGAAGATTAAGATCTTTTCAGTTCATTCACATCAAACAATTCAATCAAAATGTGTTTTTTTCTGCTGGATTTTCTCTTTTTTGGAACATATTTTCATTCGGAAATTGTTGTCAGGTTCAGTTTTATTTGTAGCTTTGAATCGGCTGGACCGAATTATTTATGAATAATTTGTGAAGTTAAAACACAACAATCGAAGTATTCATATGAATTTTATTCATTTTTTTGATAAAATTAAATTAAACATCTTTGTGTGATAATATTTTTATGAATATTTCATAAATTTTCTAATTTGTGTGATTTTTTTTGTATATTTACAAACAGCAAAGAGTTGTGCCAATGTAAAATTTTAAATTCAATTAAACGAATCGACTGAACTCAGGAAAATGACTACAATCAAAGTGTTTTGGGTGCTTGTATTGTTCAGCTGCGATGCGATCGGAATGAATGCCAAATCACGAGAGACACCCAAAAATGAAGGGTAATCGTTGTTTTTGTTTTGTGAAGTTTCATGCAAAAAAAAGTGAACGCAATTTGTTGAATGAAAAAGTTTTATTTTATGGCTTGATTGAAAATGAGAAGAATCAAAATTCATCATTTATTATTATTTTTTTTATGGAATATGTTATGTGGGTGAAATGTCAGTTGAATTTTTCACTTTAGTTTGAATTTACGAAATTAAAAAACCACTTTCTTAACATCTTGACTGTGATCACTTAAAAAATGTGAATTTAAAATCTTGTGAGATCTTAAATTTAAGAAAATTTCACTGCCATACTTATTCCAAATGAATAAAATAAAATAAAATAATAAATGAAAAAGATTAAACTCTTGACTTCTTTAAAAACATATTTCACGAATTATAGTTTTTCTGAAGATAAATAATATTTCTTCAGCTTTCTGAGTTATATGAATAGCGATTCCAATTCACAATTTATTAAATTCATTTTCTTCCATTTAGACGTCAATTGCAAAGCTTCTTTCCGCGAGAACAATCATCAAGCCCAAATTTCCAACCATCACCGTCTGATGTCTATTTTGTTGATGGTAATAATCTAGGGGAAAACCCCTTTTGAATATATATATTTAGTAGATATTTAGAATATTTGCGCGATACTTAAATATTTATGAAATATTTGCTAATAAATATTCATAAATATTTGAAATATCGAGTGAATATTCAATTCATTTTTCACACAAATTAATTGCTTAAAATTTAGATTTGGTAAAAATATTTATTTTTAATTTCTTTTGTTGTTTCTCCCTAGGTAATAATCAGGTCCAAAATATGAGGCCGAAACAAGAGTTTTCACATAATCCGAAATTTTCGCCAAATTTACAAACGGATCTGTACAATTCACAATATGGTAATCAACATCAACAGCAGCAACAGCAACAACAACAATATGCTCAACAACAATATCAATATGCTCAACAACAATATCAGTATGCTCAACAAAAACCACTCTACCCTACTCCCGATGGAAATGAAATCAATTATGGGGAAATTGCTCCATCACAATACAGTCCGCAGTCACAACATTATGTCGATAATACAAACTTAATTTACACTGAACCACCAGATTATCAACCTCAAGCACAATCCCCATATGATGGATATACACAAGTTGTGAATGGTGGTTACGTGGTTGGAAATCGACCGCAAGTGAATATACTCCCACAACAAAGACCAACTTATTCGCTGTACAATCCAAATCAACAACATCAATACGGTGGTAATTTTCAATCATTTTACGGTGGTAATGTACGGCCACCGGGCGGGTATGGTGGTGAAAATGAAGGCGGCATTATGGAATCTATTTCAAATTTCTTTACGAATATTGGTCAAGGTGCTTCTGAACTATTTTCAGGTCGACCATCAATAAATGAATATAAACCGCCCCCAAGTGTTAGTGCTGGCCTTGCAAATCGGCCGCCAATTCCATACAATCAGCAACAGTACGGACCAAATGGTCAACAATTTGGCGCATCTAATTCACTAGTGGGTGGAAATGCTGCTAATCCAGTAAATCAATTCTCAAAAGCCATTGAAGAAATCACACGAAATGATGATTATCAATGCATTCCAAAAGTGATTTGTCAAATGGTTGGAAGTCAACGAAGACAGCCATCCATTTTGAGTTCACCGATATTCACGGCGTAGGTTCAATTTTTGAATAATTCTAATTGATTTGTATGTAAAATTGTTTAATTTCCGTTTCTATTTTAGAATCATTTCCGCTGTGCCATCGACATCAGCAGGTCTTGTTTATGGTCGCGCCGCATTGCTTGGGCTGATTTCGGGCGAACAAAATTGCCACACGGCATATCCTAGATGTCCACGTAATGAAGATGATTTACTTTATTATTTAAATAATCATCGTGGTGGATTTTTCCGATTTTTCAATGGCGGTGCAGCATTTGGTGAAAGTCAAACTTATCAACCAAATCCAAATCCAAATCCAAACCAATATCAATATCAAACGCCAGCTGCATCCAATCAATATTACCAACAAAGTCATCAACGACCACAGCACGGTCCATCATCCGATGATAATTCGCTTCAATCGAATCTTGCATCCCTTCAAAATATCGCCGATGCGATAAATAACAGTGGCGGCATTAATTTAAGTAATTTGGGCGCCAATGCCAATCTCTTCAGTGGTTTAGCTGGTCTTTTAAATGGCGGTGGATCAAATTCTGGCTCAGGTACAAGCCCATCGTCTGCTTTTGATTTGGCAAGTTTAGCTGCAAATTCCGGTTTGTTGGGCAATTTGGCAAGTTTAGTTGGTGGCACAAATCAAGGATCAACACCATCGAAAACACCATCCGATGATCAAGGTCAAAGTTTAACAGAACTAGTTGGGAATTTGTTGACAGGCTTTGTTGGTCAACGATTTGCTGGAAGGAAAATTAATAAGAGAAGTATTGACATGGAACATGATGAACATAATGCTGAACACAATTCAACAACAATAGTGGATGAACATGATTCAAATATTACGGAAAGAAAATTGCCAAAGAAAGTAAGTACGTTCAAATTGAAATTAGCAGCTTCGAAAGGAAAATTCAAATTTCCGGAAGAATTTAATGAAGAAGAGGTTCAAATTAAGCCTAAAAATGAAGATGAAACTGAGGCCGAATTCAACAATGAAGATGGAGTTGATGCCGGAGACGAAGTTGAAGGAAGAATCCTTAACACAAAGCCAGCTATTTATTCAAATGATGACAGATATGGTAACAGAAATGAAGATAAATACGATAATAAATTTGTGTTCAGTTCAAATCGTGGTGAAAAAAATGTCCACTTCATAAACAGAATTACAGGACCAACTCCGTTACCAAATTATGTCAGCCATTCACAATCACCTATACATTTTGATGATAGCGGCAATAATAATAATGATGAATTTCGAATTATATCAAATCATCGATCGCCAAAATTTGTGAAATTTCAAGGTTCATCAGAACAATCAGATGGCAATTCACAATACAATCGATATCAACACCAAAACCGGCCGGATGCAGTGAGATTTGATGAGACAGTTACATATCGTCCATCAAAAATGATTTTCCCTGATCGAACTGGCACTGGAAATTTACGCTTCGATCACGGTGAATTTGATAACAACAAAAATTACAATTCCAATCGTTATGGTAAAATACTCACATATGGTACTAAACAGACGCAAAATGATTATGAAAATAATAATAATCGAGTGACATTTGGTCAACCTGATCGTTACGTAACAAACTCACAACAAAATTATCGCCCATCATTCAATAATAACTATTATCAAAATCAGAACTCTAATTATTACAATCAAAATTATCCGTCATATAATCGATACACTGGTTCAAGTTCAAATTTGAACAGACAACGTGACGATAATTCTAGTCAGAATGTTTACGTAACAAATGGCGAGGGGAAAATTGTTTATTACATCAATGCACAAGGTAAAAAGGTTTACGTTTAACGAATGTAATGTAATTAGCCTTATAGAATTAGATCAAAATTGTGATTGAATTTTTTTACTAGTTTTAACGTTGTTGTACATTTGACCAGTTTTTCGAACCACTCATTTTCACATATATTTTTAATTTCTTCCATTTTTTAAATTGATAATTTTGTTTATTTATCACAAATAAAGTAAATTTTTTATTCAATCGAAATCATTTTAATGAAAATTTAATCAATGAAAAAAACGATATGAAATATGAAACAAAAAAAAAAAACTATTGAATGCAAAACGGGCAAATGAGCTGAAGTTATGGTGAAAAAAGCGCCATTTGTAAGGTAAAATATCAATCTGTATAATTAAATGGATCCATCTCATTGTGAGTGTAAGTATTGGTTTGGAGTTGCTTGGCTATGCAGTCAACTGGAAATATTGTTATGTGCTCTATGAACATAATCGGATGATTGTGTGCACCATTGATGCTTATCTGCAGTCGAAAAAATAAATAATAACGCACATTCGACACAACGACCAAAATCTACGGTTGAATTGGTTCCCATTTTTCTATTCATCATAATGGTTTTGTGGTTACAGGTGTCAATTCACATTTCATTCAAAGTAATGAAATAACAAGCCGCACCTTTTGATATGATCCCTTTGATATCTAGAAAAATATACGCTCCTGAACAATTTTGCCGATCAAGTTTGTTACTTTGATCCGTTAAAGCGTGAAATATACAAATAAAATCCATTAAACAAGTGCTGCAACGTATACATTTTGATCCACTGGCAAAAAAGGTTTCATGCAAATGCCACATACACAGTATAATGGAATACAAGTGGTTCAATACAAAGAAGAGGGTTGAACAGAAAAAAAAAAATGCAGATGAGCTGAAGATTATGTTTATTTAGAAATGGAACAAAAAAGTTAGATGAAAATTAACGCAATAATTATCAAAACGGGAATCAAACCAAAGGCCCAAACAAGTGGCTGGATCGCTATTTATCGAAGACAATAAGCTAGCTAAATGAATGCACACATTTTGTTATATAACATTACGAGTTTGAATGGAGATTATCATTTTTTTTTTTTTGTTTTTGTTTTGCATTTCAAAGCTGTTTCTTACGTGTTTATTTATGTACGGTGTCGATTCGAAAACGACTAAAAATACAGAAATGAACATATTGAAATACAAAAAAGAATGCTTGTCAGCTTCAAACAATTAGCAATATTATTTCAACAGAAAAAGAGAAAAAAAAATGTTGTTAGCTCTCAGTTTATTTGGCTCTAAATGCTTGAATACGTGAAACAAAAATAACATTCACCGTTTATCCATGTTATTGTTTCTGCCCTATTAGACAAAAGTGAGGATTAAATGACACACTTGCAAAGTCCTCACATTCGGTATATCCTAAAATAAACATCAGTAAAATACAGTAAAAACAACACAATACAATAATTTTCCTCTTTCCAATATTTTGCCGAAATATTGGCCACTTTTTGAGATTTTGCGTTTTAATGAACACATTTGCGTTTTGGGATTTATGTTTTTGTTTCTATTTTCATTCGTTTTTCATCGAGAGGGAGAGAGAGAAGGAGAGGGAGGAAAAGCGAGGATAAAAGCAACAAAAATAAATAAACAAAAGCAAAACCTGCCATCGAAAATGAATCTAATTGATAAAAAGTGGTTCAAAGCAAATTGGGATACTAATAAAAAATAATAATCAAAATAATGCGATTGGAAAATAGAGAGTGTAAAAATAAGGGGCGTCCTAATCTGCTTCACTTAACTTCCTATGCCTATACATTCGTCGTTCCGCTTGTATTTGTGTACGAATCGTATTTCACTACTCATGTGTCACACAGTGTGTGAAACAAACACACACACACACACACACACACACACACACACACACAAAGAGAGAGCGAGAGAGCGAGAGAGCGAGAGAGCGAGAGAGCGAGAGAGCGAGAGAGCGAGAGAAACCATCATTTTTACCTTCTTACATTTTCTATTCACATATTGAGCTCTATTTGTATCATTTTGTTTCCATTCAAATACGTGCAATTTTGATACTATTATTTGTCATTGGTGCGTTACAAATATGATTAGGGTGGTTAAAAAAGTATTCTATGCTTTGATTATATAAAATTATTACTATATATTAGTAATATATAGATATTGCCGTATATATTTGCAAAATTGTAAAAGACTAGGCATTTCGAACATAATGTTTTTATAGTTTTCTATTATAAATAGTAAAAATGCATTTTATAAATTCGACGTCATTTTCAAATAAACGAATAAATTAAATTGTAAATCATAATCATATTTGACTTTGATAGAAAATCAAACCGAATTAGCTTGTATTCTCATAATTTACAGTCAACTTTTTGTTTCACTAGAAGATTAGTTATCACCACCTATATGTATATGTATAGTATATACATATGTATCACGAATTAAAAGGTCAATTTCTTTGTTTTTATTCAATCAAAATTGACCATTTCCCATATGACATCTATGCTTAATAACTTGATATCCAATCTTGACACATTTTTTTGATTGGCGTTAATTGAAATTAAATGAAATTATGAATTTGTGAAATATTTCCTACTAGCAACCATAATCAATCTTTTTTTATTAACACAATATCACAAGTGATAACATTTACATGTTTAGAAAGAATATTGATGATACTATTGAAAAATAATTAATTATTTTATGAGAAAACATTACATTGGCCAAATTTTATTGCGTAGTCGATGAAAAGGTCTTAACTTTCGCTTGAAATATTTCCGATTCATGAAGAATATTTAAAAGCACATCAAAGCATAGTTACTAACGAAATTAATAATGTCAAAATATGAATATGCGGCCTTTTACCAAACCAGAATCTGCAGTTATCAAATTGCTGAAAAAATAAAACACATTAAATAAACCATGAGAATCGCATAATAGAAAAGGTCATAGCAAAAAAAAAAAAAAAAATACTCAAAATGTGATAGACATATATACGTCACATATCACAGAGCAAATTTACATTTCTTTGCAGATATTTGTCGAGGATTTCAAAAAAACAAATGTTACCGTTTTTCGATCTAATTCCAATTTATTATGCTGTTTGAGTTCATTGTTATGCTCTAATTTAGTTTAAACACCAGACATCATTCAAAAACCCCATATAAATTTATTAAATTTACATTGTTCATTCTGAATTTTATGGATTCCAAGTTATCTATTTCATGCTGTTAGAAAATAGCTAACCAGTTCTTCAGCTAAATTCAAAATAGCTAAAATTCGAAAAACTGGATTAATATAATAAAGAATAATCTTCTTTTTTCGATTCAAATGTGATAACATTTTAGCACTCCCCCTTCTTTATCTGACCATCAAGATGTAGCTGTAAAACGTATAAATATGAAATGCGAACGTTCGGTTTTTTCATTCTGTATTTAGTGTAAAAAAGTTTCTGATAATGGTGCGTTTGATCAATTCTATTGTTTGATAAAACATTTAATATTTAAGTTTTTTCTTCTTCATGTTCTAGAGAAACTTCTTAGTTTTTGCGGTTTTGCTTGTTTCAAGCACATCCGCAGATCAAATTTATTGTCCAAATGGAAGTTCTGGTGAATATCCACATTGCGTTTGCTCCGATGATTTTCCATATGATCAGGTGAACAATATCTGCGCTTCTACAATTAATGTGAAACAAGTTTGTCCAAAAGGTAAAACGATATATCGTGTAAATGGTTTTGTTTTAATATAATTGAAACAGTGTTGATCAAATTGAATGTTTCAAGTGACTTATTCAAATCTTTTGTTTATTCATTGTTAGGCATTGAAGGTTCATTTCCAAATTGCGCATGCAAAAATGGCCTAGTTTTTGTTCCACAAACTGGTGAATGTGTTAATGTTGACAAGTCTAAATGTCCAGTTGGTTCCACGAGTGTGAATAATAAATGTGTCTGTGAACATAGAAATGGATTCAAATATGAATTTGATGAAATTTTCTGGATTTGTCGACCATGGTATGACTTTTTTTGAGTATGGTTCTTTCATAGATTTTGTGGATACAACAAACCGCCAATAAATTCATTGTTAATGTGTAATTTAAAAAAAAATGCATAGGTATCTTCCAACTGAAGCCCCGAAACCTCCACCATGCCCACCACATCAACATCGTGTTGGTGATAAATGTGATTGGGATCCTTGTCCAGCAGGTTATACATCACAAACAGGTAAATTTATTCATTGTAAATACTCTGTAAAGTTTCTTAAAGAGTAAAATCAATTTTAAATTTTGACATCACTTATTCTGTTTTTCAAACAATATTTTTGTTATTTAGATAAAAAATATTATTGAAAAAAATTTGTCTTTTTAAATAGTTTTATTGAACACATTAACAATAGATTCGTCTATATTAGTTTGATGGAAATATGTTTATGTAATTATTCCTAGACAGAATATTTTGAATATATTTAAAATTACTTTTAACGGAACAGTCATTTATTTTTTTTTAATATTTTAAATGTTATCTCGTTTTTGCGTAGGTTTTTGGCCAGACTGTATTCCCCCTAAAACTTGTGAACAGCTTGGAAACTGTCCTCCAGTAGCTCCCAAATGCGGCGCTCATCAAACTGGTGTTTATCCTGACTGTAAATGGCTTGCATGTCCTGAATCATATAAAACCAAAACGGGCTTCTGGCCTGATTGTCAGGCACCACCATCGTGTTCCGACTTAGGGCTAGTCGGGACTTTTCCAAATTGTCAACCACGTCCACCAACATGTCCACCTCATCATCATCGTGATAAGGATGGACATTGTGTGAAAATTCCATGTCCCCCGGGTATGTGCAAAATTAAACTTGAAATATGAAAAAAGATCTTTTTATAAAAAAAAAAAAAAAATTTATACATATACATACATATGTATATCAATTGTTTACACTTAGGCTCAGATGGAGATTATCAACCTGACTGCAAATTCACTCCAAAATGTCCACCGGAGTATCCAGGTAAGTTTCAAAAGTACATCTTTCCAAATTTGAAAAAAAAAAACATAAAATATTTTCTTTACATATAAATCTTTCTTATATATTTTCAGGAGAATGGCCAAACTGCAATATCTATGCTTCAACACCTTCGTTAGTTGACCCAAATCAATAAAATAATTGAAACATTCCTATTTATATAATAATTTCCAAATCTTATTTCAAATTTGCATCAAATCGTAATATAAAATATCTAATTATTCGAATTACAGAAATTCCTATATTCCGCCGCCTACACCAACAAGTCCACCAATAACTCATCCACCAATAACTCAGCCACCAACAACTCACCCGCCAGTCACTCGTCCGCCAGTAACTCATCCACCGTCAACTTATATTCCGCCCAGAACGAGTCCACCAATAACTCACCCGCCAGTCACTCACCCGCCAGTCACTAACCCGCCAGTCACTCACCCGCCAGTCACTCACCCGCCATCACTCACCCGCCAGTCACTCACCCGCCAGTCACTCACCCGCCAGTCACTAGTCCACCAGTAACTCGTCCACCGTCAACTTACCTTCCGCCAAAAACAAATCCCCCAATAACTTACCCACCAATAACTCACCCGCCAGTAACTCAAAAAGTCCACCAGTAACTCGTCCGCCGTCAACTTACCTTCCGCCAAAAAAAATCCAAACTCCCCCAATAACTTACCCACCAATAACTCACCCGCCAGTCACTCACCCGCCAGTCACTCACCCGCCAGTCACTCACCCGCCAGTCACTCGTCCACCAGTAACTCGTCCACCGTCAACTTACCTTCCGCCAAAAACAAATCCCCCAATCACATACCCACCAATAACTCACCCGCCAGTCACTCGTCCACCGACAACTTATATTCCGCCCAGAACGAGTCCACCAATAACTCACCCGCCAGTCACTCACCCGCCAGTCACTCGTCCACCAGTAACTCGTCCGCCGTCAACTTACCTTCCGCCAAAAACAAATCCCCCAATAACTTACCCACCAATAACTCACCCGCCAGTCACTCACCCGCCAGTCACTCACCCGCCAGTCACTCGTCCACCAGTAACTCGTCCACCGTCAACTTACCTTCCGCCAAAAACAAATCCCCCAATAACTTACCCACCAATAACTCACCCGCCAGTCACTCGTCCACCGACAACTTATATTCCGCCCAGAACGAGTCCACCAATAACTCACCCGCCAGTCACTCACCCGCCAGTCACTCGTCCACCATACTCGTCCACCAGTAACTCGTCCACCGTCAACTTACCTTCCGCCAAAAACAAATCCCCCAATAACTTACCCACCAATAACTCACCCGCCAGTCACTCGTCCACCGACAACTTATATTCCGCCCAGAACGAGTCCACCAATAACTCACCCGCCAGTCACTCACCCGCCAGTCACTCGTCCACCAGTAACTCGTCCAACCAGTAACTCGCCCACCGTCAACTTACCCCGTCCTCGTCCGCCAAAAACAAATTCCGCCCAATAACTTACCCACCAATAACTCACCCGCCAGTCACTCGTCCACCAGTAACTCGTCCACCGTCAACTTACCTTCCGCCAAAAACAAATCCCCCAATAACTTACCCACCAATAACTCACCCGCCAGTCACTCGTCCACCAGTAACTCGTCCGCCGTCAACTTACCTTCCGCCAAAAACAAATCCCCCAATCACATACCCACCAATAACTCACCCGCCAGTAACTCGTCCACCGCCTACACAACAATCCAAATGCTATTGTGCCTGTAATAGTGATGAGGTAGTTATCTTCAAAGATCATCAAGAATTCAATCCATCATTAAAATATAAACGTTCCAGCAATGAATAATTCCTTTGAGAAATGTTTGCAATAAATTCAATTTGAGTTATGGAAAAAACAGTGTTCATTTATACAATAAATCAATGAATATATTCTAATAAACTGTTCTGTGCCATCATTCCAACAATTGAACTGGTTCAATATGTCAAATATTTATATATAACAATATTCACATATTGTTTTTAATCGTATTGTTTCCAACATTTTCATGAGATAAAAAAGACCACCAGTAACGAATAAACGATAGAAATGGCATGACATTTTATTTTATTTTTTAATCGTCATTTATTCACTTAATACATCGATGACATTTTCTTTTTAGATAACGTAGTAAACGAAATTCGTAAAGTTTATCATATTTTTGAGATTGATGAAAAAATATATTCATTCATTCATATATATATAATATAAAAATATAAAAATGAAATGAAAAACTTTTGTCCTGAACTCCACCCACATTTTTCAACCGATCTTGACCAAAATTTGCATACACATAATTCCGACCAAGATCTTGGTCACCATGAGGTTTTGAACCAGGCCATCATGGTCTACCACAGTAAAATATAAAATAATTGAAAACAAGGCTAGTATATGATAAAGATCCTATTCTTATATATAAGTTCATAATTTGTAGTACCCCTTTGATATAAATGTGTACATCATTATTTATTTCATAAAAAAGAGCGTTCAAAAATTAATATTAATTGACGGGTCCATTACAAAAACAATAACTAAAAATATGCAAATGAAATATCATAATCATTCTGAATTTTAAATTGTTCAGCTCTATTCCATTTAAAATTCTTCTGATGATTTTTGCCTTGAAGATTTGAATCAACTATAGCTATATATAGTTATAGCTGTTTTCGCGTTTGATCAGAATAAATAATCGGTAATGATAAATATTTCTATCAACGTTTTATTATAGTTAATTACGGTATTTTTTTGTGCATTCTATGATATTAAGCATAAATTGTTTTTACACACTTCATTTGAAACCAGAATATCAACTTGATGCTAAATGCTAAAGAGAAATTCATCCGTTGAAGTAAAAAAAATAAATAAATAAAATATATTCAAGCTTGACTACCAGTGTCACAAATTTATAAATTATCATTCATTTCGAAAATTCGGAACTAATCAAAGATGACAATATGTTTTCAAGAGAAACCTAGTATTTTTACTTAAAAGTATTTTTACATATACTTTAGAATTTTTATCAACAATATCTGCGATATTCTAAAGTTCAACGCATCAAACTTCTGGTCAAATAAAATCAGATGGGCATAGATAAAGTTCAAAGCATGCTAAAAATAATTTGGAACTGCAACAGGTTTATTATCGATATAAATACATAATTCGATACCACATTTAACTAAAATACAAGCAGAAAATAAATTCATGAAAGAAAACACTTCATTCATTGATTGCAAACTTTTTATTTTTATTTAATCTTTTGTAATTGATGATTTTATCTGATACGAAAAAGGTGAATATACGCTGTATTTTTCGCCTGCAACTATACTTCTGCAAGAAAATCAGATACATATTTTTTTTTATATCGTTAAGCGAACGTTTCATTTCGAAGTTAAACGCGTTAGTTGCTGGTGTTACATATTGAACGTTTTCATACAATGCATAGAATAACCAACATTTTGCCTCGTCGGAGTTTGTCATTTAAATCTTTACAAATATAATCTCTTGCATGTTATTATAAAGAACTCCTATTGATTGAATGGAATGGAATAGAATCTAATGGTTTTCTATGCAAATCACAAATTTTTCCATGGAATTGGAATCAAATTTCATAAATTAAATACAAGATGATATTTTCAAGCAATAAATTCAGAATATTTTGAAATGAGTGTGTTCAAGAATCATTTAATACTCTTCTTCATGTTTTCTAATTTCAATCTAATTTTTCATTGTTATCGACGATTTTTATATATATAATGTCGAATCTCCCTTAGGCTATAAGTTGCATTTGTATTATAGTTACAACTGTTGGCATCCATTAGAGCCACTGGACAATAAAAATATATAAAACAGTATGCATGTCAATAAAGTATGGACGATTTCAGTGATAATTGTTTGGTATTGCAAGCAACTCGGTAAGTTTTATATCATTTTGTACAAGTGTTTGGATTTTGATGTATGATTTCCTATTTCATCAAAGTCACAAACGAGTCGGAAGAACATTTCTCATCATTTGAAATGAGTACAATAGAACATATTATCAAATGTAATAGCTATGCAATCTTTGTATATATGAAAAACATAGACACCTCAAACTATTCTCTCAAATATTATTACGCCTGAAGCAGTTTTAGTGTTTGTCAAGCTAACATTCAATGGAATATGCATTACTGATTATGATTTCAAGCATTCAAGCATCTAAATGCAGGTTTTGTCATTTGCCGCACACAAACAAATTTTCTTGTAATATTCTCTTTGTGCGGAAAAAGTGAAATGGCAATGCATAATATTAGATGTACACAGAGTGCACACAACACGAACAATATGAATGGTTTATGGCATTTGAATGCTCAAGATAAAATGAATAGATGACAATGGCATTTTGATGGTTTATGACACATCGCACATGTTTTATGATGTTCCGCTTTACCGTAATATAGATCATCTCATCATCTTTCCCGTCAATATCTTTTCATCTCTCTCTCTCTCTCTCTCTCTCTCTCTTTTGTCTCTCTCTCTCTCTCTCTCTCTCTCTCTCTCTCTCTCTCTCTCTCTCTCTCGATAGTTACACTAAATATATTAGCAATTGTATAAATTCCAATTTATTTTGTTGCATTAAGAGCAAAGGGGCAGGAGATAGAGAGAATGATTTCTATTTATTTATCGTTATTATCGCTAGACAGAAAAATGCTAGGAAAATAATAAAATTGCGCATTGGGAATATTGTCTTCATTTTCATCCCTTATTTTCAAACATTTTTAATGAATAAGGAAATATGTAGCAACAGATTTTCATTAAGATTTCTACTCTTGTGAATGTCTACGGCCCAAAATTACCGGTTCATGCAGGGAAAGAGATAGATCGAGAGAAAGATAGAGATAGAGAGAGTGCAGACAATAAATTACCACAAAAATGAACAAATTGAATTTTGTGTAGTCGATTTACCGCTGCTCATCACATTTTAGCATCATTGAATTTTTGCGTCTGCCATTTCACTTTGTGATTATGAAATGTTCTGCACAGAAAAACAATTTCAAGAAAATCGAGATGCTAAAATTTTCGCTTCAACGAAAGATCATTCCGTATTTATGACAAAACACTAAATTCGACTTATATTCAAGTTATAATGAAGTTTTTGAATTTATTGAGAAAAAAAATTTAAGCGAATTTAAGTTCTAATAAGTGAGTTGAAGTTTTTCAATTAGAGCACAATGGAAGTGTTCGTGTACGTGACAAAGTTTTAACAGTAATTACCACGAAAGTAAGTTTTCAGCACCTCTTCAATGTATTTGATTTTCAGCAAAGAAAAAAAAAAATAATTCAATTTTTTGAAAGTATCAACTTTTTTTCTCCTTTATTTCCATTTCCGATACTTTCCAACCAAAAGATCCGTTCGATTTGTAATTAAGAAAGAATGGATAACTTTTTCAGCATACAGCAGTATCTGCAATGAGTGCACATTACATTTTGATTTATTCGGTTCATTGAGTACTATTTCCAACCAGTTGAAAGTGAAAACTGGAATTATTGTTACGTGAACTTCCAATTAAATAATCATCCCTACCATTTGATTAGTTGCTGTTTCTCAGCTACTTCAGTTCTTACATAATCTCCAGTTGTGTTTCCACTGGTTTTAGTTTAGTGTGTTAGCCGCATGCGAGTAGCGCATAAAACGCAACACATTCAAACCACTATCTTTACAACGGCTGTTAAAACTGATTCGATAGAGGATCACATGTTGGTGTGTTTGTGAATGGATTTTGTGCTATAGTATTTACAAAGACTCAACTTCTTCATCTGTCTTCTTCAAAGTTGGGTTTTCTTTGCTTAAGCACTATCTTCATGTTTTCGTTGTTATCGGCACTCATTCGCTTCGAGCCGGTGGCTTGTAAACGATTCATTTGAACAATTATTATTACTTTGAATTTTGTCATTTGCAGGTTTTTTGCATTCTTATTCACTAACAATAACAAAACGGAAATTATGGCGTTGAATTGTTCAACAATCCGTTAGATATTTGTGATTTTATCTTTGGCACTTTTCTTTCAAGCCATGGCACTGCATAGTGTTCCATACATAACATTTCAATACATGACAAGCGATGTTTTCTTTCAACCAAAGATACAAATCAATGATTTTTGTTTTGCATGTTTTTTCGTGTTTGACAATAAGTCTGTTTCATTTCTATTTTTAATTGAGTTAACTCATTCAATAAATTTAAAACTCGCAAAAGACATGAAAAAAAGGGATGAAGCGGTAACAGTTCCAAATTCATTTTTTCACAATGTAAATTCAATAGACAAAAAGGGATTTTTTTTTCTCCTAATTTTCAATGACTTTGTGATGATATCAATGAAAGAAATCTTTATATATCTGAAGAACCGCCTTGAATTCCATGTCTAACTGTCGGGATGATGGGTTGAGGTGAAGCCAACATAACCTGTTAATTGATAAATAATTGTTGTTACATTTGTGGTCGACGTTGTCATATGTTTTTTAACATAACTGGTTTTTTTGAGTTTGCTTTGTTTTATTTATTCATACTTAGTTTGTGAGCATTGAAATCCATGAGCATAGTTGTAACGCAGATTTATCATGTGATTTCAACATTTATTTTTTTAAGTTTCGAAGTATCGACTCGTAATCTACGTGCTTGAAATTTTAGGGTAAAATGCAGTCATGACAATGACAACAAATAATTATGGTTATTTAATTACAAAATGCAGAGAAAAAAAAAATGTGAAACAATGAAATGTGTTAATTCGACTTCTAGTCACAACTAAGAGCTCTTTTATCAAATTACATGACATTAAACTATATACACCACACATTCATACACATTTATACACATTACACATTTAATGCATTGTCATGGATATTATTTGGTTACGTGAATGTTGTCGACAAACGATTTATTGATTTTTAAATATGGAGACAATTTCTCTTTTATTCATTTTATTTATTTGATTGGAACGTTTCTTGAACCATTTGTCACTTGACTGCCAAAAAAAATGTTTCTAAAACTAATTCAATTGCATTCGTTTTGTTTTATTTACTTTCAACTGAGTTACCGGCTGTCGTAGTAATTATTTCTCAATTATGGCACCCTTTATAGTTGTTTCGACACTTCGCTATGACGATACCATATGGTCAATTGTCTATGGTTCCGTTGCACAGTCAGTCACATACATTGATCATTTCAGAGAGAAATAAAGAAAAATAAATCACTTTGTCATTTTTAATTTCGGTTCCTTTTTTTCAGAACTTTTTTTTATTCTCCACTTGGAAGTGCAATCATTGCGCAATTATGTAATACACAACTTCCGCTATGCTTTTCCATATAAAAGATTCTAATGATTTTTATTTAATTTACAAGTATCGAGCGCCGCGAAGATTGACGATTTCTCACTTATATACACTCATAATTTATAAAGTAGAAAAAAAAAACAATTTACAAAATTATAAAGACGAAAAAACAAAAACAAAATTCTTGTTAAATAAAACCTATCAGTAAACAATGCCTAATATTTAATATGGGCCTTTGTTATGTCCCTATTGCATGGAATACGTTTAGCTAGCCGCTTGCATAATTGCACATCACGGATGACATCACCAATGAACACTGACAACAAATACCACTGCTTCATACCGCTGCGTTGGATCTTATAATTTCTGGAAAAAAAAAAACGAAAAAAAAAAACTAATTAAAATTGAAAAACAAAAAATCAAACGCGATTAAATAACGCATGAAATATTATCAAACAAAACTATTTCACGTCTGGAAATTTTTCTCTTTTTTCCATAAGACCCCATTACATTTAATGAGGCCAATAAACACATCGATTGACGTGCTCAGCTAAACCCCGTAATAGTCGATATGAAACAAAGCGAGCAATGATTTTAAATTAGTTTGCAATGAAAAAAATGAGCAATTTTTTATACCTCAAAATATACACATCGCATGAACATTGTTTTATTTAAGTTAATAGACTGCAAAAATCATCGCTATTTTTGTTTTTGTTGTTGTTCTTTTTTTTTTGATCGCATTTCGTATTAGGTAATAGTGTAGCGTAATTTTTATTTTTTCGTTTGTATTATAAGATTTATGCAAAAAGAAAAATTAGTCTGATTTTATCATAAATTAGACAAGTGTTTGATAACAAATGAAATGAGAAAAAAATTCACATAGTAATCACCTTAAAATATCGATCCAATCGGGCTGTGCACCAGTACGTCCTTGTCTTAACGCATGCACTTTACATGGTTCTTCAATGACACAAGCTTTTGGTCCATACTCGTCAATAATTTTCTTTTGAGCATAATCAAGATCAACCATTGGTGGTGCCGCAGACTCTTCACTTGATGAATAATCCAAGGACGAACGACGAACTCGTGATTGATATGTTTCTGTAAATAATCAAAAAAAAAAAAAAAAAAAAAAAAGAGTGAGTTATTGCAGAAAAAATGGTTTCACATTATTTACACTGTGTGAATTAAATTAGTAGTGCAGAAAAATACGAAGAAAGTGAAGAGGAAGCAATAAATTAAAACAAAATCAAGGTCAAAGCCGTAGAAATTTACACAAAACCAAGAAACAAAAAAAAAAACAGAAAATAATTCGCACTTTTTCTCGTCCTATTCGCGCATTTAATTACCCGCAGTCCGCGCAAGTATTGCTGAAACATCTACCGGTTATGTTGATGCCATGTACATGACTTCAGCCACCAAACAAACATACAATTCCAATCAATATTCAACAAAACATTTTCGATTTAGTTATGTCTCACTTTCTGTTCGATTGCAAAAGAACATGTTCTCGGAAAATGTACGAGAAAAAAAAAATTGAAATAAACATTCCTTGTGCTGCTCTTCAAAACTTTTTCGTTGCTTGAGGTCATTCCCACGTTCTCAATTAATTTTAAAAATGTACAGTTTACATATTTTATGGTTTTCATTTGTGAGAAGTTTTCTTTTGCAGTGGCGGTAACAATTGAAATAATTATTTTGAGTGAAAAAATGAAAAAAAAAACAACTATTTTGTCGTTCACAAAAACAATTTAGAAATATAAATTGTCGAGCAGTTCTTCGTTAACAGTGCGACCTTTGTTGAATTGAAATCATAAGCAAATTTAATGCGTAAATGTGCTTATTATGTCAATCGTCTGAATTCAAAAATTTTAATAGCACCATTTTCCAAATTGTTTGCCCAAGACGCGGCTCTTTTGTCCAAGAAATGAAACAAGGTTATGGTTTGACATTTTCACTTGATACAAATATATAATAAATGTGACATAATGTGATTTCACAACATTTACTGCTTTAATGCCAGATTGATGACATTGCATAACAATCAGTGAAATTGATTAAGAAGTCTTCTTCCATCTGGGTTTTTCCATTAGAATCAGCATCTTCATTAATTAAAATCTAGGCATCGCATTGAAATTGAGCGTCTATCTGATTCTCAAGTAAAACTGTTGAGCATTCGCTGTGATATGGTTCGAATTAGATCACAAAACCGTTTTCAAAAGTAAAGAAATTTACATATTATTATGATTGGATAGTTTCACAATTTCTGTTTCATCGGTTTGTGGCTTAAGTGTAAAAGTGTAGCCACAATGATTTAACACACAAATTGAATAAATTTCCTGTTTATTTTTATTTGTTAGTCTCTCTCTTTCGAGGTCAATCGTTGTTACCGAATCATGATTTGGAAACACTTTGATTTTGTGCAATAGACGCTAATACGTTTATCAAACATTGATCGATTGCATTCGGCATCTATAACTGGTTTTGTTTTTTTCCTCATTTTTTTCTTTCTTTTTTTTTTGAAAACTGATTTTCGTTTGCGCCAATTGTGACAATCCAATTTTGCATTCGTATTCGTTTCTTTTATTTTTCCTCTCTTCCCGTCCTCTTTCTCTGTTAACTGTTGTTTCATTTTATTTCTTTCTTTCATGCACTTTTGCGTAATGGATGAAGAGATCTCAAAATTTAGACGAGATGAAATCTGTTTTTTTTTTTTTGTGAATGGTAATGCTTCTCATTATGGGTACGATAATGAATGGAAAGTTGTTTTTTCTTTGTTTTATTTTATTCATTTTTCTGGTTGAAAACTTACTTGGATTTACGGAATATGCCAATTTTTTCACGAAATTTGAGAATCGTACCGCTAAAATGATGACAGGAAATCCAACCAATTGAACGGGCAATTCAAACAGTGGCGTCTGTTCTTGTGCTCGTACTGCTTTA
This sequence comes from Resseliella maxima, assembly GCA_029041755.1. NCBI lineage: Eukaryota > Metazoa > Arthropoda > Insecta > Diptera > Cecidomyiidae > Resseliella > Resseliella maxima. The sequence continues at coordinate 594,456 of JAQOWM010000491.1, forward strand.
TCACTGATATCCATTATTGTTAATATCAATGCAAATAATACCGCAAGAGACGGGCATAATACTTGAAGTCGCATCTTTTGGCTATAATTTGTATGTTGTCCGATCAATAAATCCGCATGAACTTGTTGCACTGCAATATTGAACATGAAACAGAATGAGATGGGGAAAAAAAAGATTAAAACATTATTAATGATTTTTATTTAAATTTAAATTAAATTTAAACCAAAATTTTAATTAAACCAAACATTGTAACATTGGTTGAGATGCTGATTGAAATGAAATAACGAACCAACAAATGACGATGAAAAATAAAATTGTTGCACAATTTTTGAGGGAAACATTTTTTCCACACACATGGTGTGCACTTTGATAAAGAGAATGGATCAAGTTAATTATAGCTTTTGGAAATTTTAATCGTTTGAGCGAAAAATAATAATTTGCATTATAAAGGTAAAGGTTCAATGAGTTTTGGTTTTTGTGGTAAACACATTTTTTGTCGTTGTTGTTGTCGCATCGACGCTGCCAAATGAATTGACTTTTCAGGCACGACCATTTTTCCAATGATTTTAATTGATTTTTTTTTTTTGTAATTCAAAAACTGTTGTTGTCTATCACAGTTTTTATTTACAATATATCCCAAAAAAAAAAAAAAAAAAATAACTAAAAAAAATGCAATTACCGCAGGTGGTCACCAGATAATGAACACGAAAAATTAAACAAAAATTTAAATATTAAACAAACGCACGAATGGAAAAAAAATTGCACTGAACTGCACGCTACACAAGCTTCGCATCTAAAGTCGTTGACGGCGAAAAATCATATGTTACGAATTGATCGAATGGACAAATAAAAAACTCCAAACCAAAAGGCGACCCGTCGTCGTTGTCGAAAAAATAAAGTCACGAAAATAAATTTCAACACATATGCAGATATAAGTGGAAAATTCACTTGCTTATTACCGAATGAAAAAAATGAATAAAACACACACGAAAAAAATGTAAACAGCAAAGACCAAGCCAAACAGCCAGCCAACCAACCAATCAACCAGCCAACAAGAAGTAAACAGACCGCACACTCATACGAACCTAACGACAGTTTCGTGGTGCATAACTTGAATACGAAATAAAAAGGCTTGGTATTTTCTGCCGATTTGTTTGTTTTGATTCTTCGGTTTCGTTAAACTCATATATATGCGGTGATCTTTGTATCAATGTGTTCGTTTGGTTTGATTTCGCAAACTTTTTGTTTGTATAATTCCCGCCAACAAAACCACATAATGTACACACAATCATATCCATCACAACTAATACACAGTATAATGTACTACGTGCGTCGAGTCGTGTTGTCTTCTGAGACGATCAGATATGTATGTATGCGATCGAAAAATTATTTAAAGAAAAAGAAAAAACATTGGAACGGCATTTCTGATTCGAGAAATTTCGATGGTAACAGTGAAGATTTAGTCACAATAAAAATAACTGATCCGAATCGAATGACTTAAAATATTCCCAATTCAATTCAATGTAATGCTCATACGTAACACCATTGATCGAATACTATCGTCAAATACAATGTCTAGTTAAACTGAATTTTACAGCATGGCTATGGAAGTTTTTTTTGTTTCCGATTCCGACAGAAAATCGAAAGTGACACAGTTTGCTAAATAAAATACATAAAGACCGCGATCGTTCATCTGGTGACCATAAAACACGCTAGTTGCTACCATGCTGCTGACATGCGCGCCAATCGACTTCTTAATCAACCGACCGACCGATACACCGATATAACACAATGATTGTATGGATAAGTGAAAGTGCAGTGCAAATACACGGTGTGCGCGTCTTACCTCGCCTTCCAAACGGCTACAGCCAACGTCACCCGTGATTGAGTGAGAGAGAAAGAGAGAGTGAGATAAGAGGTAAGTGAAAAAGACACGTGAATCGATAAAACGGGTGAATAATGTTAAACTGTGCGCGATATGCCAACACAATACATGAGTTAAATTGTGTCGAGTATTTGAAAAATATTATACAGTAAAACCTCTAGATCTTCAATATAAGAGAATAGTCTATTAATGAAATTATGGTTTATTTTTCTATTCTTATTTCTGAAACATTAAAATAACGGACGATTTAAAAAGAAAACAATCATAATCAACAAAAACAATAAAATACTCAATTTAAGAGAAAATTCTCAATAAAAAAAATCACTTAAGCAAAAACTCTTTCGATGGAGTGAAAAATACTTACTGTAATTTATCTATACGGTATGCACCGACAGCAACAACTTCATACACTATTACGACATCAATCCGTATATTGAGTTTGGTACATTTTTTCTCTCTCTTTTATGATTAACCATGCTTATTTGCTTCAAACACATAAGCGCACGTAAACATTAAGCAATGAAAAAAATATACCTAAATCTATTTTAGTGTTTATAGATCTGCATTCAATGTACAATATTAGATGTTTATTTCTTTTCTTCTTTTTTCTTTTCTTTTCTTTTTCTTATTCATTTCGTTTTGTTTTATTTCATTTTATATCGCACGTTTGTAATGTGTGCGAATTTTATTCAATCAACATTCACTGCCTTTCAATGTATTCACTTTTCCATAATATCATCAACCGATTTGGATTGTGAGTTTCACTATTTGCTTTTAAATGCTCTTTACGTAATCATTGCAATGGTTTCAGTTTTTATAATTATTTTTCTCTTTTCAATTCGGAAAGAATTTAACGAATATGTAGAATTATGATAGAATGACATTACTTGATTTTCCTCAAGGTAAATCTAGTTTGTTGTATTTCGCAATTATTTCAGGTAATTAGTTTTGTTGATGACCAACGGCTGCATTGCATTAGTCTATAGACCTCAAATGTGCGGTTCATAAAAATTCAAATATGCAACCATTGCCGTTGGTCGTCACAAGGCCAACTTTCGTTCGGAGGGGAATCGATACTTAGATCAAAGAAAATTATATATAAATCAACTCACATTATGACCTAATCTTGATTCCAAAGTCAAAATATTCGATGCCATTTTAATTGTACAGCAGATACCGTTCTCTTGTGAACGTGAACTTGAATTCTTAATGATTATCAATTCCATCATCCGTGAATATGCATTGAAGCTGCAAATATATGACAAATTCAAATGTTATTTATATATCGGAGTGAAAATAGTCGTAAAATTATCAATAACCATAATAAGTTAGCGTAAAATAAATTGGATTGCAATAGATTTACATTGGATGTGATGATTTTATTTCAAGAACTGAAATGATTAAACATCGTCTTCGTAAATTAAGTTACAAATCATAAATTTTATGACGTTGAATGTGTGAAGTAAATGCAAAATTGACAATCAAATTGAATGCATCTCTCTCTCTCTCTCTCTCTCTCTCTCTCTCTCTCTGTTCCTGTGTGTGTCTATGTAGTTCATTCCATGCAGTCATGCGATAATATCTATGTGATCTAGTTCATCCTATAAAACTGTCTGTTATTAATAAGATAAATATTAATAAAATGCCTATTTCCCTACCTTTTGCACATCAAATATGTATTTTATGTTCTGTATGTTCTGTATGCTCTGTTTTGCTATGCGTGTTAATTTAATTCACGAGCCATAAAACGTTTTATATGATGCAATTTGCAGTAGCGCTCATCAGATGGCTTTCGCTTCATTGACAAACGACTCTGAAATAAATGAAAAAATTCCAAACAAAAAAACAACCAAACATGTTTCTATATAATGTGCGTTACGATGAGACTCGTAATCACAAAAAAAAAAAAAAATATGTATATATTCGTAGAATTGTTTCAACTTTCGACACATCATCACGAATAATTGAAATTTGATCATCACCTTTATTGACATGTACTGAAACATTGTGACGCCCAAATTGTTGCGAGACATTAAATCGAATTGGTGTTGATAACGCACGCAATTCGTTCGTGGACACGCAAAATCACACATTTGCCTTTTTATGACCAACCATAGGTAGTAGTCATAAAAATATTTTCTATCGCCTGTGATATTGTTTATTATCCTCCAAAAATTCAATTTGATATTCTTTTTACTCCCCGCTCCAATGTCGTGACTACTGATTGTTTCATGCAATTTAAATGACATAATAAAGATATAAGCAACATTCTTACGCATTTGTTAGACCGATTTCTAGATGATAAAAGATTGAAAATATTAATTGAGTCATCTCATATATGACTCAATTTTTTTTTCCATTTTCAAAATTGGCAAATAGAAAATATTGGATGAATTTTATTCAAACACTCTTATGTTTTATTCTATTCCCAAAAGGTTTTGACCTTATTCTCGTAAATTAACGAATCACATTTTACAAGAAATTGATTTTTACGACTCAACTGGACTTTATTATTTTTACATACTGGTTTTGTATTATGAATTTTGATCTACACAATTTGGGATTTTGAATAATCAAAATCAATTGCGTAAAAATTGTCGTAAATTTCATGCGATTTGTCGAGGCATGAATCGTAAAGGAAAAACTCAAAATGAGTGCCTTTGCGATAGAAAAAAAAAGGAACACAGACCGAACAGCCCATATCATAGTTACAACTTTATTATTGCACGTACAGAAATGTGCAATGTGCATACGCATCAATGGCTGAGAATAAGTGAAATGTGATCAACAGACATCATTTTTTTTTTCAAATTACCACACGTCGTAAAAAATCACGTTGCATAAATTTCATAATTTATTTTACCATCAGGTCATACCATCATAGACAGTGTGGTTGTATGGTTCCGGTTTTGAATTGAGACATGGCAGGGCCAGACCATAGATGCATTATGCAAATATTGGCAAAGATATGTACGTCATTCAGAACAAGTTTCAATTGCATAATCATCGAACTCGCAAAGTGGAATATTCCAAAGTATTAGATGATAGTAGTACTCACCTCTCTAGTCTCATTGACAAGAATATAAGATGTTTGATGTGATAGAGAAATGGCATTTTATGACATCTTCTTTTTTTCTCTTCATATTTTCTCATATATTTTTCGTTTGAAAAACAACATGAATAAATGGGCAATCGTTTTAAATGCAAAATCGTTTCCAACCAAAATTGATCTGACTTGATGACGATGATGATGTTTATGGTCTGAGGACTGGAGGGATTTTACCATTCCAAGTGAAAATAATATTGAAATAGGAAAAAATGCAAATCGTAAAAAATAAATATCGAAAAGCCATCCGAATGACGAGCATCACATGTGATGCACAAAAACGGTAACAGCTAATACAATCATAAAATTCGATTCTATACGCAAATGACCGAAAAGTCGTAAAATCGGCAAATATATAGTTTCTCTTTTGTTTGTGCCGCATGGTCACCCCATGTAATAGATAGACCAATGCATCTGAATGCTCTGCAGCACATAGTGTGCGCACCATTGTCAGTCTGTTTACTGAAGTCAGTTTTTCATGTTTGTTTTTCTTATTGTCCATCAGTTGATTGTCATCTCCTAACATTTCACAATTTATTTTACTTCGATTAAAA